>WOXC01003002.1:0-452500 GCA_011680675.1 Gymnobelideus leadbeateri | reverse complement strand
TAAAAAGGATTTGAAAGTCATACACATATATAATGGAAGCCTAGAGAGGTTAAAAGATTTGTCAAAACCTCCTACATTACAAGTGACCAAAGTAGGATTCAAGCTCATGTCCTTTGACATGAACTTTATACACACACACACACTTCACAAATTGTGCCCTCTTCCCTTAGTTTAGTAAGAAATACCTTTTTTGTCATAGCATTCATCAACAATATTCATGTTAACAAGCTGCGTGTATACATTAAGAATAAAATAAACTGGGGGCAGCTAGGTGGCGCAGTGAGTAGAGTGCTGGCCATGGAGTCAGAAAGACCTGAGTTCGAATCCGGCCTCAGACACTTAACTCGGACACAAACAAAAAACCTAGCCATGTGACTTTGGGAAAGTTACTTAACCCAATTGCCCTCCAAAAAGCAAAAAAAAAAAAAAAAAAGAATAAAATAAATTATTTAAAAAATCCTGGAAAACAAGTCTTCAATATAGATGAGGTTAAATATTCTTTATTCCCTGTGTTCATTTTGTAAAATCCATTCAACTTCATTTGGATATGAAACTATAATTAGAAAACAATGTTCCTATATGAGGTTGTATACAAAACATAATTAGAAGTATAACTTCAGCCAAATTTTAAACACATTTATTGTTTTATACATGCTACCTTGTAGGAGACAATATTACATACATAATGATAATTTCCTAGCCTTTGGACCCCAGATTGTATTTTAAAATGTCAGGGAGGAAAAACACAGATTAACCAGAGGTCTCAGTACATTATCCTATATGCTTACTTCTAAATAAGTTAAAAGTTCTGTTGCTCTAGTTTATTGTTAACTCTTCATCAAATGATAAAGAAATACGTGTACAGGAACAGTTAGGTGGTGCAGTCAATGGAGCACCGGCCCTGGAGTTAGGAGGACCTGAGTTCAAATCTGGCCTTAGACACTTGACATACTAGCTGTATGACTTTGGGCAAGTCATTTAACCCCAACAATCCTCCCCAAAAAAGAAAAGAAAAGAAAAAGGAAAAGAAACACTTGTACAACAAAGAATTCTGATCAAGTTGTAAAGCTAGTGCCAATATTTTTAGGATTGTTGGTTATTTTAAAATTCCCTTATCACTTTTATAGTACAAAAAATAATTCTTTTTTTTTATTTTTCTTTGAAGGTTCTTTATAAGATAAATTATGTTGTCACAAAAAAATGTTATCTTACGGGGTGGCTAGATGGCACAGTGAGTAGAGTGCCGGCCCTGGAGTCAGAAGGACCTGAATTTGAATCCTGCCTCAGACACTTAACACACACAAACAAAAACCTAGCCGTGTGACCTTGGGCAAGTTACTTAACCCCAATTACCCTCCAAAAACCAAAAAGAAAAAAATGTTATCTTAGTCTTTTTTTTCCTCTTTTCTCTCTTTAGCCATAAAAATTAACATTCATCCATAATTATTATTAAACACTCAGTCCTCTGACAGATTGTTCACAGAACGAGTTATGTCATTCTAAGATTTAATTGCTTCTTTAAGATACAGTAACAATGTCTATAGTGTCTGTGGGAAAAGCTATTCATATTGGGTGTTACATTACCAAAAATTACTCCAAGATTCTGGGGACACATGGACCATGCTTGATATGGGGGCTCTGACTATAAGATATCATTATATTGACTTATTGCTTCCACACTTGGAGTGACATAGAGGGGAAACAACAACAAAAAATAAATATTATCATGGTACAGCTTGAATTTATGTTTAGCCAAGTAATGGTTAAAGTTATGTTGAGTGGTTATCTAAATATTCAAGGTACAATATAAGTTTTCCACAAGAGTTATTGTAGGCAAGAGAAAAAAATTAAATGTAAGGAATTCATATAAGCCCACAACTGCATAGAAAATAATGTAAAGACTACAGTAATCATTTTTGGCTTCCTTCATGGGGCGATGACCTATCATTCTGCTAAAATGGCATCTCTCACCTTTTGGTTTCTACTGTCACCTGAAGTTACAAATATTTTGGGGGCTGATGATAAAGTAATCCCCTGTCTTTTAGATTTTTACTGTCTGAGTAATTAATTGACTTGGCTATTAGTATGTTGAGAAAGTACTATGAAGATAGTATTCTTTTTGCAAGAATTATGTCATTTTTGGCAATCACTCTCCAGCAATTTTGATGCCCATATTCTCAAATTCTAAAAGTTAGGTTTACTCATGAGGAACCTTGCAAAACTAGTGATTCCCAGGAAATCTCCCAAACCTGGTTAAGATGCCAAATTTTGAAATTATGCTGTTTACAGATTTCAAAATCCCTTCTGTATGATTGAGTTTCAAGTTATCTTTATATATCTCTTTATATTTATATTTTAATCTATTTATCTATGTATGTCCATATATTTGTATATGTCTATTATCTATCTATCTATCTTTCTATCTACATTTCTATATACTTTGGTCACATTCTTCTTCTGCAATTCACTACTCCTACTCTAGGGGTTTGTGATGGAGGATGGGAGAAATGCCCTTCTCATGCTCATCTTCTTATTCCCCTCCAAAATAGGATGACTGGAAAAAAGGCAAAGATGAACTACTGTAGAGAGAGGCAGAGACAGAGACAGAGACAGACATGCAAAAAGGAAAAGAAAGGAAGATGGAAGGAGGTAAGAAAGGATACCTCAATTAAATAATCATTAGAAGACATTGGTATCTTCTTAGAAAGGACCCAGTGGTCATATTAATATTCTAGTATAAGGTGCCCTTTGGACTTCTGGGTTATGGGACCAACAAGATAAAGGACTAGATGTTTCGTCCAATATTCCCACTCTCAAAGTTCCCTAATATAAGAATTATGTGCAAGAAGTAAATTAATTAATTACAGATGCCAGAGGCAAAGATAGTGAAAACTTTAATAAGACAAAGATGTGAGGAAAATCTCTCATCCTCAAAGTGCCCCCTCACTACCACCTTGCCCATTAGATGCTTTATTCAGACATGGCTTCACAATGAAACCCACAGGCTTTTGTTCTGGGGTTTCCTTGGAAATTCCCTTTTTTGTTGTTACAGTCTCTCTATCCTCACACTTTCCCCTGATTGCACTATTTTGTTCCCTCTCATTTCCTCACCTCCATCCAATAATGAAGAGGTAGAAAGCTTAAGTGTGCTATTTATATAGTAGCATTCCCTGACAAAGCATTCATTCATTCATTGAATAAACATTTATTAAGAACCTACTAAGTGCCAGGCATATTGCTAAGCACAAGGGATACAGAAAGAGCCAATAGAGAGTTCCTGATTTCTAAGAGTTTACAATCTACAACTTGGAGTAAGAAATTAAAATATAAAGAAAATGAAATTAGGGTAACACTAGGCTACTCTTTACCTACAAAACAATGCAGAAGGAAATGGGATATGTTCTGAAAAGCAAAGTAATTCAAGATGTAACCCAAATATTTGAACCTAAGCTTAGAGGGGGTGGAGTCAAGATGGCAAAGTAGAAACAGAATTCTGTGGTGCTCCCACTCCCACCTCCCCCAATTCATGTAAAAGGTGACTCTGAATAAACTTTGGAGCTACACTACCCACAAAATAACACAGAAAAGCTAAACTCCCCCTAAAAACAGTCCTGCAGGGCAACAGGAAGGAGCCAGTGTAGCACTCTGGGAGCCAGGCCCAGCCCTGAGTGAGCCTGATGTTTTAGCCTCAGGGTGGCCACAACCAGCAACCAGAGGAAGGGACTTCAGATCACCAGCAGCTGTGGTAGTTCCCAGAATTATCAACCCATAGATGCTAAGACCAAAGTGAGAGGTCACTACAGTGTGGTCTTTGGGAACAGGGAGTATAGGAGTGTGGTCTGGCCTTTGCCCATGGGGTGAGAAGCAGCTGAGGTGTGGTAGCCGTCCAGCCACTGCCATGTTGATGCTTCAGAGATCATAGATTGCAGATTGTAGGGGGACCAACAAAGCAGTCTGAGGGGTAATTGCTCTTGCTTTAACATGCTTGGATATGGATAACTATCTGGGACACAGGTGCTGGGGTGTGGGACCAGTGTGCCAGAGCATGTGGAGGCTTCAGAGAGGACAGCAACTATTAGCTCCAGCAGCTGAGAAAACCCCAGCAATTTGGGACAAAGCTCCTCCTTCTGGTAGTAGAGTTCTACTGTGGCAAAAAGCTCAAACGTTAAGTAACTTGAGTGGCAACATGAGCAAGTGAGGGAAGCAAGGCAAGCATAGACTTTGGATTCCTTTTTTGGGGGAAAAAAAAAGGATCAAAGCATGGAACAGGAGGAAGACAACAAAGTCAGAACTCCTGCACCAAAAGCTTTCAAAAAAGAATAAGCTGCTTACAGGCCATAGAGGATCTTAATAAGGATTTGAAAACCAAATAAGAGTAGTGGAGGAAAATTGGGAAGATAAATGAGAAGGATGCAAGAAAAATATGAAATGAGAGTCAACAACCTGACTGAAGAAAATAACACCTTAAAAATAGACTAACTCAAATGCAAAAGAGGCTAAAAAAGGCAATGAGGAGAAGAATGCCTTAAAAAGCCGAATTTGTCAGATGGAAAAGGAATATCAAAAAGTCACTGAAGAGAATAACTCCTTCAAAATTATATTGGAGCAATTGGAAGCTAATGACATTATGAGAAATCAAGATACTATTAAACATCCAAACAGATGAAAAAATAGAAGGCAATGTCAAATATCTCACTGGCAAAACCACTGACCTGTAAAATAGATCCAGGAGAGATAATTTAAAAATCATTGGACTACCTGAAAATCATGATCATAAAAGGAGCATAAACACCATCTTTCAAAAAATTATCAAGCAAAATTGCCCTGATAATCAAGAACCATAGGGTAAAATAGAAATTGAAAAAAATTCACCAATCACCTCTTGCAAAAAGATCCCCAAAAGGAAACTCCTAGGAATATTATAGCCAAATTCCAGAGGTCCCAGGTCAAAGAGAAAATACCGTAAGAAATCAGGAAGAAACAATTTGAGTATTGTGGAAACACAGTGAGGATACCACAAGACTTATCAGCTTCTACATTAAGGCATTGAAGTGCCTGAAATATTATATCCCGGAGGTCAACAAAGTTAGGACTAAAACCAAGAAACACCTACCCAGCAAAAATGAGTATAATGCTACAGGGGAAAATATGTTTATTCCATGAAATAGAAGATTTTCAAGCATTCTTGATGAAAAAAACCTGAGCTGAAAAGAAAATTTGACTTTCAGATACAAGAAGCAAGAGAAGCATGAGAAGGTAAACAGGAAAAAGAAATCATAAGGAACTTATTAAAGTTGAACTATTTATATTCCTACATGGAAAACAGTAATTGTAATTGATAAGACTTTTCTCAGTATGAAGAAAGTTGAAGGGAATATATATGCATATGTCTACATACATATGTATGTATGTATTTGAGGATGTATGTGTATACAAATATATTTGTGAGTGTGGGCATTTGCATTTTCATGTATACATAGATGAAAAAAGATGAATTTAATATGAAGGAATGATATCTAAAAAATAAAATTAAGAGATGAGAGAGGAATTTATTGGGAGAAGAACAGATTAAGGTAAATTATCTCATATAAAAGAGGCAAGAGAAAACTGTTATAATGGAGGGGAAGAGCAAGAAGGTGAAAGGGAAAGGGTCAACCTTACTGTCATTGAATTTGGCTTAAAGATGGAAAAACATGCACACTCAATAGGGTATCTTACCCTAGAGGAAAATAGGGGGTAGGGGATAAGAGGGGCAGGATAGAAAGGAGAGCAGATTGGGGGAGAGGGTACTTAGAAGCAAACATTTTTTAAAAGGGATAGGGTCAAAGGAGAAAATAGATTAAGTGGGGAGTGGGATAGGATGGATGGAAATATAGTTAGTATTTCACAATATAACTACTATGGAAATTATGTGGGTAACTACACATGTACAATCTATATTGAATTGTTTATCTTCCCAGTGGAGGTGGGTAAGGAGGGAAGAAGGGAAAAAATCTGGAACTCGAAGTTTTAAAAACAAATGTTTAAAAATTGTTTTTTTACATGCAACTGGGAATGAAGATATACAGTTACTAGGGTATAGAAATGCAGCTTGTCTTACTAGAAAGTTAAGAGGGGTGACTGGGGAGGATATAAGAGAGAACAGATTGGGGAAAGTGGTATTCAGTAGGCTTGCTATTTTGGGGTGGGGTATGGGAATGATGGGGAGAGAAAAAATTCTAACTCAAAATCTTGTGGAAATGAATGTTGAAAACTAAATATATATGTATATATATATATATATATATATGTGTGTGTGTGTGTGTGTGTGTGTATATATGTGTATATATGTGTATATATATATATAAACAAAACAAAAGAACCATAAAAAAGAATGAGTGTCAGCTTTAACAAGTTACAAGAAAGATAGGTTTCATCCTCAGCACCACTCACCTGGAGTGCTTTCATAATACATGGTCAAGTCAAAATAGAAGAGGATTATATTTCAATACCACCTTCAGGTTCTCACTCACCTGATTCCTGTACATCATCTTTTTTCTTCATCAAGATGAATATAATTGCACATATCTCAGTTTTGGGCCATACTAGGGTTATTTTAAGAAGCAAAAAGCATAATGTATAAAGTACTTTACAAAACTTATAGTTTCATATAAAAGTTTGTTGCTGTTGTTTTGGTAAAAGTGTTTACCAAGGATATTGCATTATTTGGCATGAGTCATTTCTTATTAAGTGTGACAAAAATGATCCCTCTTATTCTTAGAGTCAAAGATGATTCCATTCATAGATAACCAGAATCCATTGCCCTTCTTCCTCCTTTCAGTTGTTGTAATTCTACTAAGTCATGATGACATTATTAATCCATTCTTGTTGGCCTTCTTAATAGGTACAGTTGTCCTTATGTTATAGGAATGGTTAGAGAAATAATGGATAATTCCACTTTACTAGTTGTAATGACTAGAGAAGAAGATGTTGCTGTTCAATGAGTCTCTGATAAATCTTCAGGTGATTCATATTTAAATAATTAACAGATGATTCTAGAGAGGAATTTATTTCTAAGAGTAACATAATGTTCTAGTCATATTGTAAATAAATCCTTAACATTTGATCTGCAAGATGATGATATACAAGCAACTTCAGAGCAGCTCACAATGAATGATAATGATGAGGTATATTCAGTAATATAATTGTCAATCAACTGTCAGTAATGTTGACCAAACTAAGATTTCTGCTCTCAGACATCTGAGGGCTCTTTGTGATGTTATATTCTACTTCCTCACCACCTCTACCCTGTACCCCAAACCGAGGGACAAAAGGTGCTGTCCCTGCTGAGATCTTTGGGATCCCTATGACTATGCTATGACATTCCTGCTCTCCATTCCCCATTTTAGACCCTACCCTGAAAGGCGAGTAATGAGGGCTTTTCACCAAGATCTGAGGAAAAGTGGATGTCATCAATTTCTTGCTCATTAAGACTAACCCTAGATTTTTCTCTGAGGGCAAAGGGCTGCATGTGGCAGTAGTTCCAGTAGCTACTCAAAAGAACTTCGGTGGTAATCGTAGATGGAGTAAGCTATTGTCAGTAATGCTTGATTGAGTTGTCCATTGATGTTCAGAATCCTCAAGCCTTAAACAAAGAGAGTTTAGAGACTAAGAATCCATGGACTGTATGGAAAAAAAAATAATAAATATTCTGAGGAATGAAGGAAGCCAAAGAAATGTCTTAATACAAGTATAGTGATACGTCTGGAATTCTCCCCCCGCCCCACCTCCACAGCCAAACAACTCACATTTAGGGTGACCTTGGCAGGTCTTCACTCTTTGTATCTAAATTCCAAAAGCTCATTTGTCTTTAACAGCATATTTACCTTTATTCTAATCAGCTATACAACACAAGTATCTCAGAGTAAAGACATTTCCTGAAATTGCACAATAAAATAGTAACATCAAAACATGACCTTCATAAACCTTAGCTGAACTCTTTCCAACATGCATAGGCAACATCATTGGGAAGAAAGGAAAAGAACAATAGGTTCGCAAGTGGAGAATGTGGACAGACATGACCAAGGCAAGTCACACCTTGATCAATGCAGGATCTCAAAGTATTTTTTTCTTGTGTCCTCATGCTAGTCCACATGAATGTCATGTGTCCTGAAGGACATTTTCTTCATGGGCATATGTAGACCTGCTCTTTTCCATATCTCAACTTGACTCTATTATTCTTGGCCACAGTTTGACTGGATAGCCTGAACCAGTTCTCTTCTGAGTGTGGCATCTCATATCACATAATTTTCTTTGTGTCAATATGTCATTGCCAGTGAAGGAGAAGGTAGAATTTCTTGCAATCTGCAATCTCTTTCTCTCTGGAAAAGTTATAAGGCAAAAGAAAAAGAGTGATTTCCCTCTCAAGGGTGGGTTCATTTTCCATTTTGTTGTTGTTCAGTCATTTCAGTTTTGTCCAACTCTTTGTGACCCCATTTGACAAAAATATGGAAATTGACATTTCATTCTCCAGTACATTTTGCAGATAAGGAAAGTGAGGCAAACAGCATTAAGTGACTTGTCTAGGGTCAAATAGTCTTAGTATGGATTTGAACTTATATTTTCCTGACTTCAGACACAGTGCTTGATCCACTGTCCTCTTCTTTCAGTGGTTCTTTCAACTTAACTGTCAGGCATGTTTGTTTTTTCCAAAGTTGCTTTTGCCTTAAGACCACAAAGAGGTTAGCTAATCATTAACTAGCTAATGGTAAACTATCTTCAAATCTTATCAAGATTATTAAAGAATACTTACACATGTGCTAAAGGAATAAAGAAGTGTAAACACTTTAACTTTGGCCAACCAAAGTTTGAAAGAGGCACATCTACAAGTTTTAAATGCAACACTTCAAAGGATAAAACCATGAATCCATACAATCTCATTGTTTTGTGGTATATATCAACTTTATGTTGAATTTTAGAGAAAGATTGACTATTTGCCCTCCCCCCAAAAAAGACACTCAGATTAAACTAGCAGGAAATTAAAAAAAAAAACTGCAATACTGAAAAGAAATATGCAAGCCACTGGAATAATTTTCTGTCCTATGACTATTACTGAGATTATTTCTGTGGCCTTCATACTGCAATCCCTAAACTATTCATGGGAATAGTTATGCCACTGAGATCTATGATCCTTTGACCCACATATTTTCATCTTTTCCCTGGCAATTTTATATTATGCTATGGGTATACTTTCTCCACCCTAACTGTAATCGAAATGCAGATTTGAAGATCTTCCCTGCCCCTAGGCCCTTTGATTGGCTTAAGTGACTCTGAGAACCTTCTTTAATTTGAAAATATACTCTGCCCCCTAAAAGGCTGAATGTGGTCACATGGAACCTGTAGTAGGAGGCTTGGTTTTCAGGAATGGCCACACCTTGGTGCTGTGTGATTGGGCAGTGGGTCAAGAGGGTGGTTATATTCTCTGACCCAGGAGACGGCTATATAATTCTTGATGTGAGGCTTTGCTTTGGGGCTCACTTTGACAAGTGTTGTGTGATTTGACCAGATGAGACTCTGGGCAGCTGTTGAGAGAGCCCCCTGGCTTTGAAAACCCAGATGTTGATGCTTCCCTCTCTGGTAACTGTGATTTGGTGTTGATATAATGGCTGGACAGTTTAGAAGCCTGTATGTTTGATCTGTCTGTATACTCTGAAGTTCAGGGTGCTGACCTTTTCCCCCTGAGCTAGGTAATATATGTTTGATTGATTAAAGTGAACTTGTTAACTGATTTTGAGTTGCTTTCCTTTACAAAAGCAGATCTAAGAACCCGTGTTGGCAGCCACTCTGGGGATGCTGGGGTGCTTGCTGCTACACTACCACACCCTGCTAACCCATGTAAAGCCATAACTAGTCATGCTCAATGTCTTTTACTGAGAAATGTAATAAAAACACAATTAATCAGCATGTTACCTTCGCAAAAGATATATTAAAGCCGTGTTCTATTGTTTTATTCCCTGTTTTAGTGACTTTATAGATCAAAACTCATTTCCTTGGCCATCACTCCCTTATATGTTTTGTTTTTCCTTATTAGAATGTATTATCTTTGAGACCAGGAGTTGCTTTTCCATTATTCATTAATCTTTGCTTCTATTCTTCTATTAATTCATTCGTTTTAGAATTTAAAAGGGGGTAGAACCAGGATAGCAGAATAAAGGTAGCAACCTGGTTGAACTCTACCAACATTCCCTCACCCCTCTCCAAACACTTTAAAATAAAGCCTCACATCAAACTTTGGAGCTGCAGAGCCAAAAAAAAAAGTCAGAGTGAGACATTTTTTCAGTAAAGACAACTTAGGACACTGGCAAAAGAGGTCTGCAACACTAGAGTGGGGGCCAGTTTGAAGTATACCAAGTGCATTTAAAGCAAACACAACAGTGATAGCAGCAGGAGCTTCTAACACTCTCAGCCCAGAGATGGTCAAAGGCTCTGACAACTGGTCAGAAAGAGACTATGGGATACCTTATGCTGGCAATGGGTGCAGCTGGCATTGATTGAATGTTTTGTTGCTCATTCTCAGTTCTGAATCACAGTTTCAGGGTTGAGAGGTGTGCTTGTAGTCAGTCACAAGAGAGCAAGGGACCTATTAATAGTTACAGAACAGAGAAGAGCACTAGAACTTGTGGCTGCAAGAGAGAAGGGGCCAGTGTGAAGCCAAGATGGTGGAAAGGAAGCAGTAACTTCTCTAAGATCATTCCTGAATCCCATCACTAAACCTTAAAAAGTGAATCTGAATGGATTCTAGAGTGACAGAATCCACTGGGAGATGGATAGAGGCAGAATCCAGCCCAGGAAAGTGCCCACACAGGTCCAGACAGGGGGAGCATGGAGCATGTGGGGTCTGTACAGCTCAGACTTGAGAGCAAACAAGCAGACTAAACCAGAGAGAGAAGGAGCCCCAGCCAGCCAACTCATCCATCCCAAGGATGAATGGCAGCCATCTCACCAGCATCTCACCAGGGGACAGGAGGAATCATTGGAGCCAGGTAAGAGAGGGCTCGGGGCCAACAGCAGAGACAGCAGCTCCTCCTGGAGCAATCAGTCCCCAGGCTGGAAGTTTAGAAATCACCTGCCTATTTTAGTGGGAGCCAGAATGGAAAAGTAAACTGGTAGCTCTGATCCCTCCTTCATGAAGCAGAAAACCCAAAGATAAGTGTCCTACCCAGAGTGAAATCCTAAGATAGTGGAAATAGCCTCAGGCTTGGGAATCATTGAGAAGGGGTGAAACTGAGGCAGCAAGGAGTCTGAAGAGAAGAGGGGGAGGGGTCCCAACAAGCCCCACCTTACCTGACTAGCAAAAGCCTGCCTGAGCTGTAACGTGGTACACAGGCAGAAATCTGAAGTGGCCAGACCACCACCCTCCACAGATTACTCTGTGTGCATCAGCATACCTCCCTGAGACTCCTGCCTTAGCCTCAAACTAGAAACCCAGAGGCTAAAGCATTAAAAGTCAATGAGCACACCCTTAGCTCACAGCCTGAGAAATTAGGAAATAGGAAATTACAGTGGAAAGGAAGTAAGCTGAGCAGGAGAAGGGGAAGGCAAGAAAATCGATCAGAGCTTATTATGTAGGTCAAAAACAACACAATACAGAGGACAACTTGGACTCTTTATTCACACCTGAGACCACAAAAGGAAATATGAACTGGTCTCAAGCCCAGATAGCATTTTTAGAGTAGCTTAAGAAAGATTTTAAAGAACAAATCAGGGAGGCAATGAACAAATTGGAAAAAAAAAATTCACTCAAGAAAACAAATCCTTAAAAAGTAAAATTAGTGAAGTAATTGGAGAAAATACCTCCCTAAAAAAGGACCTTCCAAAACTAACTGAAGACTATAATTCTCTAAAAATTAGAATCAGTCAAATTGAAACTCAGAACTCTATGATGCACCAAGAATCAATCAAACAAAATATGAATATTGAAAAATTGGAAGAAAGTTTCAATATCTCACTGGAAAAACAACTGACCTAGAGAACAGATCCAGGAGAGATAACTAAAGAATTATTGGTCTACCAGAAAGCCATGATGACAAAAGAAGCCTGGACAATATCCTCCAAGAGATTGGCAAAGAAATCTGTCCTGAAGTCCTGGAATCAGAAGATAAAATAGTTATCAAAAGAATTCACCGGACTCCTCCCGAAAGAGATCCCAAATTGAAAACTCCAAGAAATATAGTAGGCAAATTCCAGAATTACAAGATTAAGGAAAAAA
Organism: Gymnobelideus leadbeateri; assembly: GCA_011680675.1. Classification (NCBI taxonomy): domain Eukaryota; kingdom Metazoa; phylum Chordata; class Mammalia; order Diprotodontia; family Petauridae; genus Gymnobelideus; species Gymnobelideus leadbeateri. The sequence continues at coordinate 440,253 of WOXC01003002.1, read as the reverse complement.
TACTGCAAGCAGCCAAAAAGAAACAATTCAAATATCATGGAACTACAGTCAGGATCACACAGGACCTAGCAGCTTCTACATTAAAAGATTGGAGGGATTAGAATTTGATATTTCATAGAGCAAGAGAGCTAGGACTATAACCAATGATTAACTACCTGGTAAAATTGAGCATAATCTTTCAGAGAAGGAGATGGTCATTTAATGAAATAAGGGACTTCCAGACTTTCCTGATGAGAAAGCAGAGCTCAATGGAAAATTTGATCTCCAATTACAAAACCCAAGAAAGACATAAAAAGGTAAACAAGGAAAACACAGACTCTCACATACATACATGCACACACGCACACTCATGCACACATGCACATAACTTGGGATACAACAAGAGCAAAATGTTCACATCCCTTTATGAGAAGCTGATAATTGTCAATATTGAAATTCATATGATTATCATGAACTTTAAAAGGGTTATATATGGATAGATGGTGTGGCTATGAATGAACTAACCTTAAGATAAAAAAAAATTAAAAACCTTATTAAGGGGGTCAAAGGGACTGTAATGGGATAAAAGGAAAGGATGAAATAGAAAAAGGTAAAGTATGCCATTCGAAGAGACATAAAAACATACTATAGTAGAGGGGAAAGAAAGAGGGAGAGGAACATCATTTAAACACTATTCTCATTGGTTCTCATTCAAAGAAGGATCAACATAATCAGTAAAGTTTAAGATTCTAATGTGAATAGACACAAAAATTCATTAAATACAGGAAAAGGAGAGAGGGAGAGGAGCAGTATTTGAAATTGACTCTCATTGGTTTGGTGTCAAATGGGGAGTGACATACCTTGTTAAGCATAAAAATTTATTGTGTCCTATAAGCAGTAGGAGGGTAAGGGAGGATAAAAAGGAGGATAGTAAAGGGGGGGGGGGATTAGAGGTGAGGGAAAGAGTAGGAAGGGGAGAGTTTAGGTAAATAAGGAGGATCACAAGGTGGGAACACTGAGGGAGGGGGTGGTCAAAAGGGAAAACCTCAAGGAGGGGAAGGGAGAAGGAAGAAACAAAAACATAATTAGGGGAGGGAATAGGATGGAGGGGAAAAGACAGATAGTCATCATTACTGTGAATGTGAATGGGATGAACTCTCCCATAAAACAGAGGTGGATAGCAGAATGGATTTAAAACCATAATACTACAATATGCTGTCTGCAAGAAACACATTTGAAACAAAGGGATACCCACAGGGTAAAGGTAAAAGGCTGGAGTAGAATTTTAATGCCTCAGCTAAAGTAAAAAAAGGACGGGTAGCAAGCCTTATCTCAAATAAAACAAAAGCAAAAATAGACCTAATTAAATAAGATAAGGAAGGAAACTATATTCTGATAAAAGGCACCATCGAAAATGAAGCAATATCATTACTTAACATATATGCACCAAGGGTATAGCATCCAAATTCCTAGAGGAGAAGGTAAAGAAATTAGAGGAAGAAATAGATAGCAAAAGTATAATAGTGGGGGACCTTAATCTCCCCCTCTCTGAACTTGACAAATCTAACCTCAAAATAAACAAGAAAGTAACGCCCGGTCTCTAGCCTACGCCGCTCTACGCGCGGGACCTCTACTCACCCATCCAAGGGTCTTCGGTCGTCACCGGCCCGCCCCTCCCTTTCTCCTGGGGCAGGAAATCACCAGACGGAACACCGGAGTCAAGCAGGTGAAGCACACTTTATTGCAGCAGCTACATCTCCTCCCCTTCTTCCTCCCAGCCGCCCCTTATATCCCCCCCGAACACGGAAGTGCCCTTCTGACCAATCCCCAAGATCAATCAAACTCTTTACCATAAAAGGTCTTTGCCTAAGCTTGTTCGGCGTGACCCTCAGACCCTGCGTGACCCTCAGACCCCGCCCCTACAACTCACCCCTTTTTAAAATTAATTGGCAAACATCCCTCTATCTACGGGACTCAAGTGCATGGGGGTACATGGGCCTATCATGGCGTCTCTGGACTCGATGGGTGCAAGCAGGGAGATTTGGCCCCGGAATTTCTGGGGAGCGCCGCCTCCTGGCTTAGGTCAACTCCAAGAGATCTGTCCTTACCCGTCTTGGGAACCCAGCGCCCTCAGGTCCTGTCTTAGGCGGCAGTCTCTAAGAGAGGTTGCCCGTCATCGGAGGGGTGCGTCTTATCCCCGGGCACCACGGTGGCCCCCCATCTGTCTCCCCACTGGGAGAGCCAAAGGTTCTGGGTCTCACCTGCTGCTTGAGCCGATACGGCTCTGTATCCCAACCGGGACAGCTGCATAAGCTGGCAAACCCTCTTACAAACCAGGGCTGAGACCGCAACAACCATGACCAGGACCACGACACCCACCACAGCAACGATCCCCATAGACCAAGGGCGACGCCACCACTCGAGGAAGGACCTCCACCAATCAGACACTGTCTCCATCCCTCCCAACGGGGGAATAGAAACATGGGTGTTATTAAGGCGTCGGTAGGTGGCCCTAAGTTCAATTAAAGCCTTATCAAAACCTGCATTCCACGTGCCCTTAATATAATTAGAAAGATTTCTAGCAAGAGCTGCCGGGGCTGAGTCGTTGAGGTAGGGGTATGAGGTCACACAAATGCCTTCGAGCCGAGGCCAACAAGCTCCCAAACCCTCCATCACACTTAATCTCTCTTCTAATAGGTCCATTCTTTGATTCAATACAAGAATGCCTCCCCGGAGATAAAACATTTTCAAAAGCGGGGAAAAAACAACACTGGGGGCCCTTCCCCTAAATCTAGTATTACGGGGCACAGTCACATTCCAATTTGGGACTCCAAAACCTGGGAACGCCTGCTGTTGATACAATCCAAGACAGGGCAAACTCCGCTCGGCGGGCATACAAGAATTAGTAGGGAGCAAAATAAAACAAAGAACACCGGCATCTCCCAAATTCCAGACCACATCAGCGGCTGGAACAGTGGCGAGGGGAGCCGAAGAAAGAGTGGGCAAACCCAAAGAAGAATTCTTAACAAAAAGGCTAGGAAACACATGGGAGGAGGACGTAACCGGACGCGGGGTGGGTAAGGCTCGTAATAGGCCCCACCGCTGAGGAATCTGGCTTGCTTGAGCGGGATCTATGGGCCAAAACAAAAGGTGTAGATTAACAGTAATGCGAAGGGCCCGAAGAAAACGTATCGCGGCCCTCTTGCGCCATCTTCTAAGTTCATCTCTTGCAGAAAGATGGCCGCGGCGTTCGTGTGGGCGAGTCCCTTCGTCGGCAGGTCGCCAGTGGTCATCATCTACAGCCCCGGGGACGAGCATCTCTGTGTCTTCCATCCTATCAAGCAGCCCAACAGAATCGGGGTGGGCGCTCCCTCCACCCGGACGGCCAGGTGCCCCTGCCGGCGGTGGATGACAAGCGATGGGCCATGCCAGTGACCCTCCGGGTCCTTCCAGCGCACCCACGTGCCTGGTGATGCGCGAAGCGGTTCCGGGAGAATGAGCAGCGGGCGGCCCTGATTTCGTGGGGCCGCCAAAACTGCAAAAAACCTCATAGCCGGGGTTGTTCCATCTGCCCTAACCAGGAGAAAATTCAAAGAATAAAGCACCTCATCCAGCTGGGACGTAGTTAAGCGTGGCGGAATTCGACCATATCGCTTGACTATGGCTTCTTTCAAGGTGCGATTGGCCCGTTCCACAACAGCTTGCCCCGTAGGATTATAGGGGATGCCCGTAATATGATGGATTTGAAACTCTTGGCAAAACTTCCGGAACGCACTGGAGGTATATGCCGGGCCATTATCTGTCTTCAGACACAAAGGAACCCCCATACTGACAAAACAACGATAAAGGTGGGCTCTAACGGCCGAAAAACTTTCTCCTGGCTGAAAGGAAACACAAAGGAAATTAGAGCAGGTGTCCACCACCACGTGGGCAACACGACGACCCAAATGAAGCATATCCATCTGCCACAATTCATTGGAAGCCTCGCCTCTTGGATTAGAGGCCTTCTCCCGAATTCTGGGAAGAAAGGGAACGCACCGCAAGCATGCGCGGACGATGGATCTCGCTTGCTCCCTAGAAATCCCGTACAATGCACGCAAGGACCTGGCAGAAAGATGATATTTAGCATGTGCCATACTGGCAGAATCTGCATCAAACGGGAATATCTGGGAGGGAAACAAATTCAGGGCGGCATCTGCCACAGCATTGCCAGAAAACACAGGTCCCGCTTCTGTCAAATGAGAATTAACATGCAAAAAATACACAGGGCAGGATCGGGCCAAAAGAACACTTTTCACTTCCTGAAAAAGGGAACACAATGGGTTATGAAGATTAATATAGGAATCAGGGAGACGGGTAACAAGATTCACAGCATATATTATATTCACTGGCACCAAAGCAAAATATCTTAGCGCTTGTAAAAGAGCATAAAGCTCATTTTTCTGGGTGGAATTAAAGGGGGTAGTAAAAAGCCAGCACTGATTACTAAAAGAATCAAACACTACTGCCTTATTAAACTTCGTAGCATCTGTGAAAACATTGGGTCCCTTAACAGGAGTGCGGGAAATTGGTCCAGGAGCCGGGCTCAATGGAAACCTCATGATCGCCTGAAGCACACGAGGGATAGTAACTGCCTCTACCCGGAGTTGAGTTAACAGGGAGGACCAGAGCAAGGAGGACTGAGCCAAAATCGGAGTGATCAATTCCAAACGGGGCAGGTTAAGAATGAAATCACGGCCAAAATATTGGCGACACTGTTGAAGGGCCGAGGTTATAAGCCTCCCCGCCCAATCCTGCCGAGGGGAGACAGACCCCGACTGGGAGCGGGCATAAACCCACAAAAGAACTCCATGGGATTGGTGTATAGCGCCCCAGGGTGCAAATGGATCCTCCAATAGAGTAAAATAAATAGGAACATCTTCTTTCACCCGAACCAGACTCCCCGCAGCTAATTTAAAGATGGCATTTATAGACTGCAGGGCTTCAGAAGTCCATTTTCTAGGAGAAGTAAGTGAGGAATCCCCCGCTAGAATGGAATACAGAGGCATCATTAATGCAGGGGAAAGAGGGAGCACCGGACGAAGCCAATGAACTGCTCCCACTAGCTTCTGAAAGTCATTTAGGGAATGACACTCATCCAAATGTAACATAGGCATCGGACGGCGGACACACGTGGCGTCCACCAACGATCCCAAATATGAAACTGGCAGGGTAAGTTGTACTTTCGCAGGGTCCACCACTAGACCCGCCTTATTTAAAGCCTGTATTAATTCACCCAGCATCCTATCCAACCTATTCTGATCTTTTTGAACCCACCAAAATATCATCCATATAATGCAACAAAAGAACCTCTGGGTAGAGCTGTCTCAAGGGACTGAGCACAGCGGCTACATAATATTGACACAAAGTGGGGCTATTAACCATACCCTGAGGGAGCACCACAAACTGAAAACGTTGATAGGGGCACGCCAGGTTTACTGACGGGACTGAAAAGGCAAACTTGGCTCTATCCTCCGGGTGTAAGGGAATGGAATAGAAACAATCCTTAATATCAATAACTGCCAATTTCAAACCTTCAGGAATTGCTGAGGGGGAAGGGGGTCCCGGTTGCATTTTACCCATAGGAAGCAGGTTAGCATTTATTGCCCGCAAATCCATCAACATCCTCCACTTTCCCGAGCGTTTCTTAATAACGAACACGGGTGAATTATAGGGACTAAACGAAGGTTCAATTTTCCCTTCCCTGCTCAACTCAGAAACAATTTGTTGCAAAGCCTGTAACTTATCTTTTGTTAGGGGCCACTGGTCTACCCACACAGGATCCTCTGAGACCCATGTCAAAGGTGGTAAAAGAAGGGTCCCATCACCAGCGGCCCTCATTAGTTACGAAGCTGCCCACTCACTCCAATCTACTTGCTCGCCCCGGGCGCTGGCTGCCTGTAATGACCTAGTAAGCAAGGGCTGATAATCCTCTTTAGCTCTGGGGAGAAGGGGCTCATACACCCCTTCAGTTTTGTGAGAAGCGGCAATGGGGTGCTGCAATGGCGGTCGCCCTGAAAACTCAAAAGCGGGGGCCGATGGAACCAATGAGGGTCGGGGATCTAAAATCCCCTGGGGGCGGAACGGGGGTGGGGCCTGCCCGGGCTGGTGTGGGGCCGAAAACGAAGACGGGGGAACTACAGGGGAGGGGTAGGGGGGGGGGGTGGCCGTAGACAGAGAGCTCCGTGTCATGATGGCTTCTAATAATCACCCTGTCTTTTTCAGTGAGTGCCTGCACTTGATATCCGCCTCTCTCTTCGGAGGGTTCTAGGGCGTGCCCACTTCCTCGTACCCTACTGTTCCCTTCCCCCGCAGAGGCCGGGGCATTATAGGACTCTCTTGCAGAGGATGAACCTCCTTCTTTAAAAGTCATCTCCCCTCCTCGGGAGTCTGCACCTTTAAAATTTTTATAATCTGGCATCTCGGGGTTACTTCCCTCTTTAGCACTCTCACTGGAGGAGGTCTTTTTTAATTCTCCCCAAGGGTAATGATCTCTCCTTCCATCCTCCCCGTTTCCCCCGCTTTCCTCCTCTATCTGCACCACCACCTCCCTCCGGGACCGTAATCCTCGGGGCCCTGGGCCCCTTTGTCTCCGCCTTCTGCCCCCTTCGCTTCAGGCTCAGTCTGCGTGGCCGTCGTGAGAGACAAAGGAATAGCGGTGGGGGTAAGGATCGCCTCAAGGGTTTTAAAGATGCCAAAATCTTGGGGGTCCAAAAACCCCGAGTTTGTATTTTCATAAGCAGCCATCTGATGTCTGACAATCGGGATGCGATCCACTATTATTCCCGAATGTCTCATCCAAGGGCAAACCCTAAGTAGCTTGCGAATAAAGTCCTCAGCCCTTCCCTGGGAAATCGAAAGCCCCTTTTCTGCTAACAACCCTTTTAACTGGAGTGCTATCACCCGCTCATCCTCCGGCCCAAAGAGAGGGAGACTCTTTGCGCCTCCCATTTCCACACCCTTCTCTGCCTTCACAGAAGGCAGAGAGCCGACTGGTCCGCCCGTCAATGGGCTAGTCTCGCCGCGAAAGGCGACAGGAGACCAGGGCAGAAACCCCTGAGAGTCCCAGAAGTCCCTGTTCGGGCGCCAAATCTGTAACGCCCGGTCTCTAGCCTACGCCGCTCTACGCGCGGGACCTCTACTCACCCATCCAAGGGTCTTCGGTCGTCACCGGCCCGCCCCTCCCTTTCTCCTGGGGCAGGAAATCACCAGACGGAACACCGGAGTCAAGCAGGTGAAGCACACTTTATTGCAGCAGCTACATCTCTCTCCTTCTTCCTCCCAGCCGCCCCTTATATCTCCCCTGAACACGGAAGTGCCCTTCTGACCAATCCCCAAGATCAATCAAACTCTTTACCATAAAAGGTCTTTGCCTAAGCTTGTTCGGCGTGACCCTCAGACCCTGCGTGACCCTCAGACCCCGCCCCTACAAAAGAAAGAAGTTAAGGAGGTGAATAGAATTTTAGAGAGACTAAATATGTTAGATCTCTGGAGAAAACTGAATGGGGATAAAAAGAAATTTACTTTTTTCTCAGTGGTACATGGTACATACTCAAAAGTAGATCATGTATTAGGGCATAAAATCCTCAAAATGTAGTGCAGAAAGACAGAAATATTAAATCCATCATTCTCAGATCATGATGCAATAAAAATTATATGCAATAAAGGGCCATGGAAAGATAGACTAAAAACTAATTGGAGAATAAACAATTTAATCCTAAAGAATGAGTGGGTCAAACAAGAAATTATAGAAACAATCAGTAATTTCATTCAAGAGAGTGATTATGAGACAACATACCAAAATTTGTGGGATGCATTAAAGGCAGTTCTTCGGGGAAGTTTTATATCCCTGAGTTCATACATGAATAAATTACAGAAAAGGGAGGTCAATGAATTGGGCCAAAAATTGAAAAAGCTAGAAAAAAAAAACAAATTGAAAATACCCAATTTAGTACTAAATAAGAAATATTGAAAACCAAAGGAGAGATTAATAAAATTGAAATTAAGAAAACTATTGAATTAATAAATAAAACTAAGAGCTGGTTTTGTGAAAAAACCAATAAAATTGATAGACACTTAGTCAATATGATAAAAAATAAGAAAAATGAAAAGGGTAAATCTACCTCCAAAGAAGAGGAAACCAAAACAATAATTAGGAATTATTTTTCCCAATTGTATGCACATAAATTTAACAATATTAGTGAAATGGATGAATATTTACAAAAATACAAGTTACCCAGATTAACTGAAGAGGAAATAAATTACTTAAATAACCCCATGCCAGAAAAAGAAAGCAAACAAGCCATGAACTAACTCCCTAGGAAAAAATCCCCAGGGCCAGATGGGTTTATTAGTGAATTCTATTAAACATTTAAAGAACAATTGATTCCAATACTCTACAAACTATTTGGGAAAATTAGGGAAGAAGGAGTCCTACCAAATTCTTTTCATGACACAAATATGGTACTGATACCTAAATAAGGAAGAGATAAAACTGGGAAAGAAATTTATAGACCAATTTTCCTCATGAATTTACATGCAAAAATTTTAAATAAAATACAAGCTAAAAGTCTACAACAACTTATCACAAGAATAATATACTTTGATCAAGTGGGATTTATTCCAGGAATGAAAGGATGGTTTAATATTAGGAAAGCCATCAGTAAAATTGATCATGTCAGCAATAAAACTAGCAGAAACCACATGATTATCTCAATAGATGCAGAAAAGGCTTTTGACAAAGTACAATATCCATTCCTACTAAAAACACTAGAAAGCATAGGAATAAATGGAGTCTTCCTTAAAATAGTAGATAGCATCTATTTAAAACTATCAGCAAGTATTATATGCAATGGGCATAAACTAGAAGCTTTTCCAATAAGATCAGGAGTGAAACAAGGATGGCCACTATCATCCCTCTTATTCAATCTGGCACTAGAAATGTTAGCAGTAACAATTGGAGAAGAAAAAGAAATCAAAGGAATCAAATTAAGCAAAGAAGAGACCAAGCTATCACTCTTTGCAGATGATATGATGATATACTTAGATAATCTTAGAGAATCAAGTAAAAATCTACTTGAGACAGTAAATAAATTTGGCAAAGTTGCAGGATATAAAATAAACCCACATAAATCCTCGCCATTCCTGTATATCTCTAATAAATTCAACAGCAAGAGATAGAAAGAGAAATCCCATTTAAACTCACTGTAGACATTATAAAATATTTGGGAATCTACCTGACAAAATAAACTCAGGACCTACATGATCACGATTACAAAACACTTCTCACACAAAAGAAGTCAGATCTAACTAATTGGAAAAATATTAATTGCTTGTGGCTGGGTCGAGCTAATATAATAAAAATGACAATTTTACCCAAACTAAATTATATATTTAGTACCATAACAACCAATTTAAAAGAAAACTATTTTATAGAGTTAGACAAAATAATAAAAAAAACTTATTGTTACTATTTATTGGAAGAACAAACGGTCTAGAATATCAAGGGAATTAATGAAAAGAAATGTTAGGCAAGGTGGCCTAGCTATACCAGATTTTAATCTGTATTGTACAGCTGCATTCATTAAAACTGCTTGTTACTGGCTGAGGAATAGAATAGTGAGTCAATCAAATAGATTGGGCGCATGAGATCCAGCAGTTAATAATTGTAGTAATCCATTGTTTGGTAAACCCAAAGACCCCAGTATTTGGGATAAGAATGCAATATTTGACAAAAACTGCCTGGAAAACTGGAATATAGTATGGCAGAAACTGGGCATAGACCATTATCTAACACCATATACCAAAATCAAGTCTAAGTGGGTGTATGATCTAGGTATAAAGGATGATACTGTAAGCAATCTCATAAAGCAAGGAGTAGTTTACTTGTCAGATTTGTGGAGAGGAAAAGACTTTATGACCAAACAAGAATTAGAGATCATTATAAAATGCAAAATGGATAATTTTGATTACATTAAATTGAAAAACTTCTTTACAAACAAAGCCAATGTAACCAAGATCAAGAGGGAGGTGGGAAATTGGGAAAGAATTTTTACAACCTATGTCTCTGATAAAGGACTCATTTCTAAAATATACAGAGAATTGAGTCAAATCTATAAGAATACAAGTCATTACCCAATTGATAAATGGTCAAAGAATATGAACAGGCAGCTTTCAGAGAAAGAAACTAAAGGTATTTATAATCATATGAAGAAATGCTCTAAATCACTATTGATTAGAGAAATGCAAATCAAAATAAATCTGAGGTACCACATCTCACCAGTCAGATTGGCTAAGATGACAAAACAGGAAAATGACAAATGCTGGAGAGGATGTGGGCAAATTGGAACAATAATGGATTGCTGGTGGAGTTGTGAACTGATCCAACCATTCTGGAGAGCAATCTGGAATTATGCCCAAAGGGCTATAAAAAATTGCATAACATTTGACCCAGCCATACCACTTCTAGGTTTATATCCCAAAGAGATCATAGAAGTGGGAGAAAGCCCCATATGTACAAAAATATTTATAGCAGCCCTTTTTGTAGTTGCAAAGAATTGGAAACTAAAGGGGTGCCCATCAATTGGGGAATGGCTAAACAAGTTGTGGTATATGCATGTAATGGAATATTATTGTGCTATAAGAAACGAGGAGCAGATGGACTTCATATTTACCTGGAGAGGCTTATATGAACTGATGCTGAGTGAGAAGAGTAGAACCAGGAGAAATTTGTATACAATCATATACACAACATATGTCTGATGACCAACTATGACAGACTGTACTCTTCTCAGCAATACAGTGATATAAGTCAATCCTGAAAAACTCATGAAGGAGAGAAATGCAACCTCTGGAGATACAACTAGAAAGAACTGAACTTGAATCCTGATGGAAGCAAACTAATTAATCTTTTTCCTTTCATTTTGTGGTTTTATTTCCTCTTTACCATTTTACATTCCATCTAGTACAATTGGCCTTTGTAACCTGACTAATGTCTAATGTGAAAATATTTGTAGATCCTATACTGGACTATATGCCATTGTGGGGGATGGGGGAAGGGAGGGAAGGGAAATTTGCAACTCAAGAAAGTATTAAATTGAATCTTGTAAACTAAAAACAAATAATTTAATAAAAAAATCATATAGTAGCACATGAAAAAAAAAAGAACTGAGGAGGGAGATGTTAGTGAACCCCAAGCTCAAGATAAGCCTAGAGAAGGATCATAGGGCCACCAAGAGAGCTAATGCAAACTTAGGTTGCTTTAAGAGAGACTATGTCCAGTATTAAAGAGGAGATAGTCTCCGTTTGCTCTGGCCAGGTTAGACTATATCTCAATTGTTATGTTAAGTTCAGGGCACTCCCTGTTATTGTAAAATCCCACTTTTATGTCACCCCTCAGTTCCTTTCTATATGTGATCTTATCATCTGAATTATCACATTGGTAATCTCATAGCATATTTGTACATTTCATCATTAATTAATAAAATTGTAAATATAGTAGTATCTCTCAACTGAAAGAGAGACAGAGAGAGAGAGAGAGAGAGAGAGAGAGAGAGAGAGAGAGAGAGAGAGAGAGAGGCCCCTTTCTCGGTAAATACCAGAGCATAGACTGGGAGAACTGTGACCATAACTCTCCTTGGATCACACACATCTTAGAAGTACCAAAAACTTTCAGAATCGTAGAACTACCTCGTAAAATGGCAACGGAAAAAAAGTCCATTGCTTCTCCACTACCAGGCTAGGAAAATGAACAAACAATAAAAAAAAAAAATCTCCTATGGTGACAGGAAAGACCAAAACACAATCTCAGATGAAAAAAAAAAAAACAATATGAACAGAGTTGGAAGAAAAGGTCAAAGGAAAAAGTTAATTGGTCACAAGCCCAACAAGAATTTCTAGAAGAGTTAAAAAAAAAAAAACAGATATGAGTGGTAAAGCACAAAGTGGGGGAAAATGGGAGTGATACAGGAAAATTATGGAAACAGAATTAATGATTTAGTAAAAGCAGAATAATAAATACTAAAGGAAATAACACCTTAAAAATAGAATTGACCTAATGGTAAAAGAGGAACAAAAATTCATTGAAGAAAAGAATTCCATAAAAAAGAAAATTAGCCAAGTGGAAAAAGAGGTATAAAAATTCACTGAAGTAAATAATTCCTAAAAATATTAGAATCAGGCAAGTGGAAACTAATAACTCCATGAGACACTAAGAAACAACTAAGACAAGGTGAAAAAATGAAAAAAAAATAAAGAAGAAACTGTAAGGAGATATAATTTAAGAATTATCGGGGCGGCTAGGTGGCGCAGTGAATAGAGCGTCGGCCCTGGAATCAGAAGGACCTGAGTTCGGAGCCGGCCTCCGACACTTAATCCGCACAAACAAAAACCTAGCCGTGTAACCTTGAGCAAGTTACTTAACCCCAATTGCTTTAAAAAAAAAAAAAAAAAAAAGAATTATCACACTATCTGAAAACCATAATAAAAAAGTCAACACAACATATTTCAAGAAATTGTCCAGGGTGTAAAATGGAAATCAAAAGAATCCAATTATCACGTCCAGCAAGATATCAGAAAATAAAGACTTTCACAAGTGTTATAACTAAATTCAAAAGCTCATGGATCAAGAAGAAAATATTTCAAGTAGTTAGAAATGAACAATTCAAATATCATAGTGAATATCACATAAAATCTAGCAGCTTCCTCATTAAAGGAATGGAGGGCTCATAATATAATGTTCTGGAAGGAAAAAGAGACAGGATTATAATTTAATAAGTAAGTTACCCAGCAAAACTGAGCATAATCCTTCAGAGGAAAAAAATGGATATTTAAAGAAATAGAAAACTTTCAAGCATTCCTGATGAAAAGACCAGAGGTGAATAGAAATTTGACATTAAAACAGAAGAATCAAAAGAAACATAAAGAGGTAAATATTTTTTTTTTTTTAAGCAATTGGGGTTAAGTAACTTGCTCAAGGTTACACGGCTAGTCATTATTTATGCGTGGGTGCTCATTTTCTGAGGCCGGATCTGATCTCGGGTCATCCCAACTCCGAGGCCGGCGCTCTTACTCACTGCGCCACCTAGCCGCCCCTTTAGGGCAATTGGGGTTAAGTAACTTGCCCAAGGTCACACGGCTAGGTTTTTGTTTGTGCGGATTAAGTGTCGGAGGCCGGCTCCGAACTCAGGTCCTTCTGATTCCAGGGCCGGCGCTCTATTCTCTGCGCCACCTAGCCGCCCCAAGAGGTAAATATTAAAGTATAATCATAAACGACTCAATAAAGTTAAATTGTTTACATTACTATATGGTAAGGTGATACATGTGATTTCTATTTTTTTTTCATTTTTAGAGCAGTTAGGAGTATTTAAGAATGGAGGGCATGAGTGTGAATTGATTATGTTGGGATGTGCTAAGAAATAAATAAAATGAAAGTGTAAGAAGGAGGCAAGCACTGGAAGAAGGGGAGAGGGAGATATAGAATGGGGAAAATTTTTTCACATAAAGGAGGTGAACAAGAAAGAAATTTTACAGTGGAGGGAAAATGTGGGAGAGTGCCAGAAATATTTGGACCTCACTCTCATAGAAATTGGTCCCAAGAGAATATACACACATAAAGTTACAACACACACACACACACACACACACACACACACACACACACACACACCCATGCATGTATGTACATTGCAAACTCACATCTATACTTATAGTTGGGTATAGAAATCTACTTCTAATCAATAAGGAAATAGGAAGGAAAGGGCATAAGATATAGGGGTAATAAAAGGGAGGACTGCTTGAGGGATATGGTGGTCAGAAACAGTTTAGACTTTTGAAGAGTGACAGAAAAAAAAAGAGAGAGAGAAGGACAAGCAGAAAAAAATAAGATAGGAAAATATATATTGTAATTATAGGTAAATGGAGTGAGCTTATCCATAAAATGGCAGTAGATAGCAGAATGGATTAGAAACTGGAATCCAAAACTATGTTGTTTACAAGAAACAGACATGAAACTGAATATATTATAGTAGAAAAAGGCAGAATATATTACAGTAAAAAAGTAATAATGATCTCAAGCAAGGCAAAAAATGATCTTATTAAAAGACATAGTCAGGGAAACTACATTTTGCTGAAAAGTACCATAGACAATGAAGTAATATAAAAAAAAATACAGCAAGTTTCTCTGATAAAAGACTCATTTCTCAATTATGTATAGAACCAAATCAAATTTACTTAAAAAAGGAACCCTTCTGCAATTGATAAATGGTCAAATGATATGAATAGGAAGTTTTTAAGAAGAAAAAGAAATACAAATTATCTAATCATATGAAAAGAAATTTTCTAAGTCACTCTTGAGTAGAAAAATCCAAATTAAAACAATTTTGAGGTACTACTTCACACCTATCAGATGTGGAAAATGCTGTAGGAGATAAAGGAAAATAGGTATGCTAATAAACTTTGGAGTTGTGAACTACTCCAATTATTCTGGAAAACAACTTTCCCCAAAAGCTATAAAACTCCATACCCAGAAATATCACTATTAAATCTGCATTCCAAAAAGATAGAAAGTAAAGGCAAAGAACTTACATGTACAAAAATATTTATAGCAGCACTTTTTATAGCAAGAATTAGAAGTTGAGGGGGTGCACTTCATTTGTGGAATTACTGACCAAGTTGAAGCATATGATTATGACTGAGTACTATTGTGCTTAAGGAAATGATAAGTGGTATAGTTTTAGGGAAAATAAAACATGCAAGACCCCCTATGAACTGATGCAAAGAGAAATGAGAACTGGGAGTTCATAGTGCACAATAATACCAATGTTGTAAAGATGATCAAATGTGAAGGACTTGACTACTCTCATCAATACAATAATCTAAGACAATGCCAAAGGACTTATGCTAAAAATAAAAATGCTAACAGCCTCCAGAGAGAGAACTCATAACCTCTTGAGTGCATACTGAAGTGTAATTTTCTCATATTTTTTCTTTTCTTTTCCTTTTTGTTTTTGATATGGGTAATACAAAAATATGTTTTGAATTATTTGATATGTGTAATTGGTATCATTTTACTTGCCTTTGTGCATGGGGGAGGTGTGGGAAGGAAGAAGACAATTTGGAACTCTAAATTTTAAAAGAATGTTAAAAATGCATATATTTTTTAAATTTAAGGGTTAGAGAAGGAACTGAAAAGCTATAATTCTAAATGGATTTAGAAACACATTCTATAAAAATACTTTAAAAAGCTACTAATCCATATGCTAAACAAGCTGCAAATATATAGGAAGAAGTCACCCTTGACAGAAACAATGTCTTAACCCCTTTCTTTCTATGCAAATTAATCCATTTTTCCCCTTAAAATGTTCCTTGAGACTTGGGTGGACCAGACTAACTGATATCTCTTCTTAACTGCCTGAGAACAGAATAACTGGGAGGACACTGTTGTGCAAGGGATGTCTTAGATGCTTTGCTGGTCAATCCTGAATTCAGCTTCAGTCAGCTGAATCTACTCAAGGAGTTCTCAATGGCTCTCCTTATTGAATAGCCTATGTGAATCTCCTTTTGTTAGCTCCTTCAAGAATCTCACTTTATTTCAATATTGAACCTGTCTCAGTCCAAAACAATCTGCATAGTCTTGAGGGATTGTGACATAATGAGTTTGTGAAAATAAAGGATAGGCAGTAAAGAGGAACTTCAGTTCAAATTGAACTCCATGCTTCTGGTAGCACTTTAGGTGATGCCTCTAGAAAGGGTTATCCTGTTGCACTCATCGACCCCCCCCCCCAACCCCATCCCTCCCAGTCTTGGGAGATTAAATAGTAAACTGCCTATGGTCATTCATATAGAGGAGAGCAATAAAGATCTGCAAATTGTACTAAACTGTGGTTTAAGTCTTTATAATGGTAATATAATTTGTATTTAAAGATCTCTTTGTGTTGGCAAAGGTAACAGGTACTTACTACTTAGTAATTGATTGTTAAATAAGTGAATGACTGAGTTAACTTAAGTGTGCCCCACGAGTGGAAGATTTTGACTATTGTACTTTGAGATGATTGTTCTTTTTTCTAAATAGGGTGACCACTTTGGTGAAATGCAATATTATGAATGCTGTACCTTGATTTTCTGTGAATGTTTTCCTTTGATTTGTTATGGAATAGAGTGTTCACTATACTGTGTAATCAGAATCTTAAAAGCTGTTCACAGTAGCATTCTTCTGGAAAGCTTCTGTGCATGGCATTACAGACATCCGGTTCTGTTGGGTTTTATAGTCTTGTATTTTAAACCTCTTCCATGGTCTAGGAGGACATGTTTTCAGAATTCAATTAACTTTCAAAGCAACCTGGGGAATATTTAAATTTTTTTCAGATAGAGAATTTTTTTTCTTATTAGGAAAATGACAAATTCAAAAGAGCCATTAGTGCTCAGCTCTTTTATTGTTAATATTCACCATATTGCATTTGCTTCTGGGGAAGTATCCTGATAAAGGGCCTTTTCCAGATTTAAGGGAGTCATATTTACATAAACTATTTGATTTTGAGTGGCTTTTTGGAAATGATAGTGTAGTAAGAAGCAGCAGTCTGCAGTCCTGTAACTGTATATAGAAGTAGCAACCATTGAGGTTTGGCATGAAGGACCCCAACAAAGACAGAATGCAAGGTAAGTCATATCCCTGGAATTTTAAGATTGTCTAACTGTGCTGAAGAAACTATTCAAGTTTTATCTGTTTGTTTTCATCTGGAATTTGAGAGACCAATGCAATTTTACTAAATGGGATTTCTTGTGATTCCATAGCATATATCATTGGAAAGGGCAAAATTAAATTCTTCCTAGGAGTTTAAAGACATTTCTTGAATTGTGGCTATGAGCAAATATGCCATTTACACAGTTTACTTAGATGAGGAGTAGCAGGGGTGTTACATCAGTTTAAACAGTTACCACTCTCAATCACAAAATGCAAACTATAATTCTTTCTTTCTGTAACTTCCAATGAGAGGCACAAAGCTCAGGACCTAGGAGCATTTCCCCAACGCCAGCCCCAGTCATAACTTACTACATATTTATTGGCCCAGAGGATAGGGAAGAGTCAAGCCTGCTATAGTAAGTCAGTTATATCCCAGCAATTTTAGTATAGTATCACTCAGGCTTGCAGACAACATTCTATGCCAGCATAGGGCAGAGGAACTCAGGATCTAAGGGTAAAGGTTTTCCTGTACTGGTATAGGTGGTAGTAACTGATCCTAAGAGAGTAGGTATCAATAACATAAACATAGTGGCAGTATCCAAGGGAAGTGGCACAGATGTGGATTCCAGGTGGCCATTGGCAGGAGACAGAGATGTAGGCCCCAGCATCTGTACACAGTACTAGGAAGTGGGCAGTTGGCAGAGACTTGTGTGCCATGACTGCTGACCCCAAAGCAGCAGAAAGCAGAAACATGGTACCAATGGCAGTAGACAGCTGATTGGCTTCTGGAAGTAGTGGCAACCTATTGCTAGAATAGATGACACCAGCATACAAAATGACAAAACACAAGACCTATTAAAGTCCAGTGGCTACTCTAATGTAAACTAAATGACCCCTGCCCATCATTGTCAATAGAAGATGAAATGATCTTTCTATAACTAATCCTCAGATAGAGGTTGGGTAACTAAGAAATGGCATTACTGTGAGGGGATTTGCTTTATAGCAACAAAGGGGAAATATTGAGGCATACTTTTTCGTTGTTTTTTTTTTTCATTTCTGTCTTTTGTCTTCATTTTCTTTTGCAACATGGCTAATATGGAAATTTTTTTTCATGACTTCCCATTTATAATCCATATCAAATTGCTTGCCCTATCAAAGAGGGGAGAACGATAGGAGAGAGGGAAAGAATTTGGAACTCAAAATTTAAAAGAAAAATGAATGTTATTTTTTACATGCAATTGAGAAATATTTAATGAAATAAAATATATTTTAAAAATAACAAGGGGAAGCAAAAATGTTTAACCAGCCAAATCAATGGATTCAATAACCATCTATTAAGCACTTACCAGTACTGTGGTAGACACAAAATATACAAAGACCAAAAAAAACAAATGCCTGTCATTCAGCAATTTCTATTCTATTGGGGGGAATAACATACATCAATAAATAAACTTTTGAGATATGCTAAAGCATATAAAGTAATCTGAAAGGCAAGGTCAATCTTTAACAAATGGGGAAATCAGGAAAGGGTTCTTGCAGGAGGTGACACTTATACCAAGAGTTGGAAGTATAGACAGATTACAATCCAGCCATGGGGGATTGCTTGTGTAGTAGTCCATATGGAGTTTTGTGTGTGGAAAATACCAAATAGAACAGTTTGCTTGGAATGCAGAACAGATGAGAGAGAGTAAAATAAAATCAATTTGTAAAGACAGGTTGGAAAAAGATGGTGAAGAGCTTTAAATGTCAAACAGTGAAGTGTGTATTTCAGCCTATTGGCAATAGGATCCACTGAAGGACAAAATTGATGCCATTGGGTAAATGAATGTTTCTTCAGTATGAACAATGATATAAGAATAAACCCATAAGCTACTATTATTTATAATGATAACATTTGTAACAGTGAGAAAAATTAGAAACTTTCTTGAGCTCAAATGGAAAAGCATAGGTCTAATTCTCTTCAATTTTCTTTGACGTAGTACTATAAATTCAAGTTGTAAAAAAATAGACAAGAAAAATATGGTGGGATTCAGCACAGACAAATAGGAGGTAAAACAATCTCTAGTTGATCAAATAATAGTTTATCCTGAGAACCCCAGTTGTTCAATAAAATGATTAATTAAAAAAATAATAGTAAAGTACTTCAGGAAGGTAGAAACATACAGAACCAAGCACCAGAAATAATTAGCCTTTCTCAATATTATTAAGAAAATAGAAGAACAGTATCTAGGAACAAAAATATCATTCAAAATAGTTTCTAAATGCATTGTAACATAGCAAGATATACTTAGAAATTATATAGACACAACTACAATATGCTTTTTTTTAGAAATAGAAAAACATAATAATTAAAGGGGTATTGTTTATACTTGGACTCTACCAGTTAAAAAGTTATAATCTAAATTAATGAACAGAATTAATGATGTACTAACAAATCTATCTAGGATTTAGTGTTCCAACTAGTAAATAAATATACCAGAATTTGTTAGGAAAAAAAAAGAAGATTTAATGATTGTAGGGAAACAATGAAAAAAAATGAAAAAAACATTTATGAAGAGGAACTCACTATGAGATGTCAGTGAACAAGTCAGTTCAATCTTTTATTATGTACTTATTATGTCAGGAATTATGCTAAGCACTAGAGATATAAAGAAAGGCAAATACATATTTACTTCCCTCAAGTTCACATTCTTTATTTTTTATTTATTGTTTATTTTAAGATTTGTGTTTTTAAAATTTTGAGTTCCAAATTAGCTTTCTCTCTTAAGCCTCTCCTCCACTCATTGATCATGCAAGAAATATTTCAGTTGTACATGGGAAATAATGAAAAACACTTCCATATGGGTCATATTTTCTTTAAAAGGCAAGAATATCAAAATGAAAAAAATATATACTTCAATTTGCACTCAGAATTTATTAGTATTCTCTCTCTGCAGGAGAAGATTGAGTAAAGCATGAACTCATGCCTAATATAAGAAAGCCAAGATGGCAGAGTAAGGCAGGAACTCATCTCAAGTCTCCAAAATTCCCTCCCAAACAACTTTAAATAACTCCTCAAAACAAATTTTTGGGCAGCAGAACCAACAAGGGATGGGGAGACACAACTTTTTCAATCTAAGTGAACTTAGAAGGTTGAAAAGAAAGATTTGTCTCATTGAGGTGAAAGTAAAATACAGTCCAGCACAGCTGTCCAAGGATAGCTAGCAGCAAGGCCCCGAACCCTGGTACAAGTTAGCAACCTGCTTTGTTCCAGCAAGCCAGTCCAGGTGTTGGCAGCAAATGGAAATAGCAGCAACTCCTGGAATTCTCAATCCACAGATGGTAAAGGGGCCAAACAACTGGTCAGAAGGTTATTAAAGGTGAAACACAGCTGTCACTAGGTATAGGACACCTAGCATTGCCAAAATGGGGCTTTGTGTGGGAGATCCAGGATGAGAAGGAGCACTGACATACTAGGGCATTCTGCCCTGGGGTTGCAGGGGTCCTGGTCACAGTTTCAGGGTAGAAAAGTGTACTTCTGGTTGCTCACAGACCAGAGCAAAGACAAAGAGAACAGTTAACATGCATATCTTTAAATCATATAACCTTGGAAGCATTAAAAACTTACAAGTCACCTGAATTAGCTCTGAAAACAGCAGCATAAAAAAACCTGAAGCTTAGGGAAGTGTCCCTTCCACCCCTAGAGCCAAGCCCAACTTTAACATAAAATTGGAAGTCAATAAAGAGACTGGGAAAAATTAGCACAAAGAAAGAACTTGACCGTTTAAATTTCTGTCTATGTAGGTAGATAGCATTTTTCATCATGTGTCCTTCAGAAGTGCCTTAAATTATTGTATTGTTCAGAATAGCTAATGGGTCTTTCACACTTAACTGTTGTTACAATATTATTATTACTATATAATCTGATTTTTCACTTCATTCAGCATCAGTTCATATAAGTCTTTCCAGATTTTTTGGAAGCCATTCTTCTGGTCATTTCTTATATCATTCCATCACAACCATATACAGGAACTCATTCAGCTATTCCCCAATTGATGGTTATTTCCTTAGTTTCCAATTCTTTGCCATTACAAAATAGCTGCTATAAATATTTTTGTAACTATGGTCGTTTTCCCTTGTGTATTATCTATTTAATATATAGGTCAAAGGGTTTAATAGAGTATATATGTGTATATGTATGTATATATAGTTTTATAACCCTTTGGGCATAGCTTCAATTGCTCTCCAGACTGATCAGACCATTCCATAACTCCACCAACAGTGCATTAGTGTATCTATTTTTTGACATCCTCACCAGCATTTGTCATTTTTTCTACCATGTTAACCAATTTGATAGATTTGAGGTTGCAAATCAGAGTTGTTTTAATATGCATTTTATTAATCAATACTGATTTAGAGCATTTTTCATATGAATACAGATAGCTTTGAATTCTTCTGAAAACTGCCTGCTCATATCCTCTATTTATCGACTGCTGACTGTGTTATATTTTTAAATTTTATTTAGTTTCATATATATTTGAGAAGGTTTTATTAGAGAAACATGCTTGAAATTCTCCCCTTCTTCCCCCACCCTAGTTTAATGCTTTCCATCAAATTTTGTCTGCATTGGTTTTGTTTATGCCTTAAAGAATTTGGATGCTCTCCCATTAGATGAATATGTGTTTAGAATTAAAATTTCACTTTCTATGGTACCTTATAGCAAAAATATAACATTCCTGATCACCTCTTTTAGTTCTATTTTTGCTTTTATTTTGTCTGAGATCAAGTTTACTACTCCTGTCATTTTTCCCTCAATTGAAGAGAAATGGATTTTGTTTTAGCACCTTATTTTAACTGCATGTGTGTGTGTGTGTGTGTGTGTGTGTGTGTGCTTTAAGTGTGCTTTTGTAAATAACATATTGTTGGATTTTGGTTTTTAATCAATTCTGTTATCTATTTCTGTTTTATGGGTCATTTCCTCCCATTCCCATTCCCAGTTATGATTATTAACTGATATTTCCCTCTATCCTATTTTCTTCCATTTATCCTTCTTTCTTCTCACCATATCCTTCTTCAAAAGTCTATTTTCCTTCTGTCAACTGCCTCTTTTAATCTGCTGTCCCTTTTATCATACACCCTTATTTTCTTATGCCTACCTCCTCCTACTTCCCTTTTAGGTAAGATAGATTTCTGTAGCTGAGTTAGTGCAGTTTTGGGCTTGCTAGAGTCAGAGGCTATGCCCACCCAGGGATGCCAAAAACTGTTGTAGTTTCATGATTTGTTGTGGGGGTCATCTCAAATGAATTCCAAGGCATACCACCTCCAATTCAAGTATTGACATTTATTAAGATTGATGACTCTTATGAAGCAGGTTGACTTCCAAGAGGAACCAGCAGCTTAGTAGGAAAAGACAGGCATTTTTATAGTGTAATGATGCTGATTACACAACAAAAATTATGAATACTAAAAAGGCAAGAGGCATTCATTAAGGGATTTGGCAATTCAGAAGGACACCCTTCTATGATTCAATAGTCAGACACCCTCGTCGTGTTGCTTTCAGATCAACTAACTATTGTGGTACTGTTTAGTTAACATGGATAACCAGGTATTGTGGTCCTGTCTTGGGCTAAATCGATGATGTGATTATAAGTAAATACAAGAACACACCTGTTCAAATATGTAAATTGCATCTGGTGGCAATGGCTAGCTAGGAGCTAGAGTCAGTGATTATACTGAGGTGGGGGGATTGTGATGTGGTTGAAGCCAGACTGTGTGGTCAAATCATGACATGCCTGCTATTTAGTAGGGTCCATAAGTAAGTAAGAATATTGGGGGTGGGGGTTGCTTTATTAAGATTCCATCAAAATGAAGCTAATAATAGCACCTAACTCCCAATGTAATCATAAAGATCAAATAAGATAATATTTTAAATAGTTCATTCAAAAAAATAAGTTCTGAATTCTCCCTTTCCAACCTACTGCTTTTACACACATTATGAAAGCAAGATATGTAATGTCAATTATACATGTAAAATCATGAAAATCACATTTCCATATTAGCCATGCTGTAAAAGAAAAGAAGAAAGAAAGAAAGAAAGAAAGAAAGAAAGAAAGAAAGAAAGAAAGAAAGAAAGAAAGAAAGAAAGAAAGAAAGAAAAGGAAGGAAGGAAGGAAGGAAGGAAGGAAGGAAGGAAGGAAGGAAGGAAGGAAGGAAGGAAGGAAGTGAAAAAATGCTTTCAATCTGTATTCGGACAGTTTTTTTTCTGGAACTGAATTTTATATTTCATCATAAGGTCTTACAAATTGAATTGGATCAGAGGTTAAGAAATTCACATTTGACCGTCATACACTATTGCTGTTACCTTGTACAATATTTGTCCAGTTGTGCGCACTTCACTTTTTTCTTTTTCTTTTTTTTTTTAAAGCAATTGGGGTTAAGTAACTTGCTCAAGGTCACACAGCCAGTCATTATTTGTGTGTGGGTGCTCATTTTCTGAGGCCGGATTCGATCTCGGCTCATCCCAACTCCGAGGCCGGCGCTCTAACTCACTGCGGTACCTAGCCACCCCAAATGTGCGCACTTCACTTTGCATCATTTCCTGTAAGTCTTTACAGATTTTTTTTTTTCTGAAACTATCCTGAACGTCATCTTTTATAGCACAGTAGTATTCCATAACAACCAAATACCAAGACTTGTTCAGCCATTTCCCAATTAATGTACATCACCTGAATTTCCAATTCTTTGCCACCATGAAAAGAGTTGTTATAAATATTTTTAACCAAACAGTTCCTTTGCCTTTTTCTTTGATATCTTTGGCATATAGACCTAACAGATGAACTATTGAATCAAAAGTTATGAAGAGTTTTATACCCCATTGTGCATGGTTGAAATAATATTTGTGTCATTTCCCAATTGATAAATTCTCAAAGTTTTTTTTTTCTGAATAAAGAAATCAATGTAATATATATATATATATATATATATATATATGTGTGTGTGTGTGTGTGTGTGTGTGTGTGTGTGTGTATGTGTGTGTGTGTAAATGTAAAGTGGCAGCTGTGGCTATAACAAATTAAGTGATTTATACATGATTGCACATGTATTAAGAGGTAGAAATGTCAACTCAACCCTTATCTTCTGGATGCAAGTCCAATACACTTTCCATCATGAAAACTAGCCCTGTACTAAATCCTACAACTTTTTTTCTGATTCTTCTCATTTTTCATTGTGAAGTATTTTTATTCTAAATGTGTCCTTCTTTTTACGGGATCCATAGTCCAAATTTCCCCAATTGCAAATAGATCATTGGCGTAACCTGCTGCAATCTGAGAAGGGGTTGGTATATCTAAATTGATTTTCATATTCTCTGGTACATTATTTCCTGTATTCTCCTGATCCTGTTAAGAAAAAATTATTTTCCTGCTTGTTATTGGTTGAGTTTCTTATAAGATATGCTTTTTGTCTGTGATCTGATGTAATTTTACAGAATAAAACCTGTCCTTTGGCCAGGATAAACCAAAGCAGCTCAATAACTATAAAATGCTTCCTATGTATCAGACACTGCAAGTTACTGTGGATAAAAAGACAAAAATGAAACAACCCCTTGCAGAAACAATTTTCATTTTTTGGAGGGAAAATCTATACACGTGTTATAAAAATATTTTTTCTTAACTTTCTCTTAACTTTTTCTCTTAACTTAATTTATTCTTTTATTGGTTTAGGAAACTACCTTGAAGAAAATCCTTTGGTCAATAAAGATTGAAGGATGTTCTACAATTAATGGTCTAAGAAAGTTTCATAGAGCACTGAGAAATTAAATGATTTGACTAGGATAACACATCCTGCAGGATTTTAGTTATACATGCAGAATATATAAAAAGTAAATATAAAGTCAATATTAATTCCTGGAATTAAGGGAGATTTTACAGTGTTGATACATTTAATGTATTGAAAGTATACTCCTTTTTTCTTTTTTGCTTTTTGGAGGGGAATTGGGGTAAAGTAACTTTCCCAAGGTCACAAGGCTAGTTTTGTGTGTGTGTGTGTGTGTGTGTTAAGTGTCTGAGGCCGGATCCGAACTCAGGTCCTTCTGACACCAAGGTGTGCACTCTACTCACTGTGCCACCTAGCCACCCCTGAAAGTATACTCTTGGCCAAGATGGTGGAGTAGAAACAGCACATCTAAGGCACTCTCCCCCCAGATCACCTCCAAACTATGTAAAAGGGGACTCTGAACAACTTCTGTAGGCCCAGCACCCACAGAATGACACAGAGAAGCAAACCTCCTGCTGAGGACAGCGCAGCAGCCCTGCAAGAAGAACCAGCACAGCACTCTGGGGGCCAGCAGCGCAGCGAGGAGAGAGCCGAGCCCAGGACCACATGAGCCAAGGTTTTAGCCCCAGGGCGGCCAGGCCAGCAGCCGGCTGGAGGAACCCCAGAACACCAGCAGCTGTGGCGATTCCAGAACTATCAGCACAGATATGCCTAGGACAAAGTGAGAGGTGAGTGCCCTATGAACTTTGGGACCAATATTTGGGGAATGTGTTGGCTTCCTCCCCTAAGGGCTAGAAGCCACTGAGGAGAGACACCATTTTGTAGTTTTCAGTGGCAGTTCCAGCTCCTGTCCTGGGAACTGTAGGGAGATCCAGCAACGAGTCTTGGGGGGTAATCTCTTTTGCTTTAACCTCCCTGGATCTGGATTGTGGTCTGGGGTGGAGGTAGTGGGGTGGGTATCCAGCTTGCCAGAAATGGAAGTTGTGAAGACCCCAAACTTTCGGGACTGAAACTCCCCTGCCTGGTGGCAGAGTCCTACTGTGGCAACAAGCCCCAAAAGTAAAGCAATTAAGTGGCAACATGCCAAGGCAAAGGAAACAAAATAAACAGAAAAATGCAACCTTAGACACTTATTTTGGGGGCAAAGCGGATCAAAGCATGGAACAGGAAGAGGACTGTGAGGTCAGAAATCCTGCTCCAAAAACCCCAAAGGAAAATATGAGCGGGTTATAAGCCATAGAGGACATTAAGAAGGACTATAAAAATCAAATAAGAGAAGTGGAGGAAAAATTGGGAAGAGAAATGAGAAGGATGCAGGAAAAGTATGAAATGAGGGTCAACAGCCTGACTGAGGAAAATTACACCTTAAAAAATAGGCTAACTCAAACGGCAAAGGAGGCCCAAAAGGGCAATGAGGAGGAGAATACCTTAAAAAGCCAAATTTGACAGATGGAAAAAAGAATCTCAGAAGCTCACTGAGGAGATTCATTCCTTCTGAGTTAGACTGTAACTTTATGAGAAATCAAGATGCTGTTAAGCAGATCCAAACAAATGAGAGAATAGAAGGCAATGTGAAATACCTCATGGGAAAACCACTGACCTGGTAAATAGATCCAGGAGAGACAATTTAAAAATTATTGGACTACCTGAAAGCCATGATTAAAGAAAGAACCTAGAAATCACCCTTCAAGAAATTCTCAAGGAAAATTGCCCTGATGTTTTAGACCCAGAGGGCAAAATAGAGGTTGAAAGAATCCACTGATCACCTCCTGAAAAAAGATCCCAAAAAGAAAACTCCCAGGAATATTATAGCCAGGTTCCAGAATCCCCAGATCAAAGAGAAAATACTATAAGCAGCCAGGAAGAAACAATTTCAATATTGTGGAAACACAATCAGAATAGCACAGGACCTGGCAGCTTCTACACTGAGGTATTGAAGGGCATGGAATATGATATTCCAGAGGGCAAAAGAGCTGGGAATGAACCCAAGGGTCACCTACCCAGCAAAACTGAGTATTTTGTTTCAGGGGAAAATATGGTCATTCAGTGGAATAGAGGACTTTCAAGCATTCTTGAGGAAAAAACCAGAACTGAATAGAAAATTTGACATCTAGACACAAGAAGCAAGAGATGCCTGAGGAAGTAATCAGGGAAAAGAAATCAAAAAGAACTTATCAAAGTTGAGCTATTTACATTCCTATATGGAAAAAACAATAACTGTGACTGATGAAACCTTTCTCGGTATGAAAATAATCGAAGAAGGGTGTATGGTCATATGAATACATATATGAATGTGTGTATATATGTTTACATTTATACATGGATAGAGGGCATAGGTTGAATTTGTTGGGTAAGGATGATACCTAAGGGGTGAAATTATGAGGTGAGAGAGGAAAGTGGCAAGAGGAGATGGGGAAAGACAGGGTAGGGTAAATTATCTCATGTAGAAGAAGCAAGGGGAAGTGGATGCAAGGGAGGGGAAGAATAGGAAGGCAAAAAGGCAAAACCACATTCTCATTAAATTTGGTTCTGGGAGACAATGACATACATACTAAATGGGATATCTCAACCTGCAGCAGAATAGGGGGAAGGGAGATGAGAGGATGGATGATGGATGGGAGGGCATCCTTGGGGGGAGGGGAGGTTGGAAGTACCCATTATAGAAGAGGGACAGGATCAAGTAGGGAATGGACCAGGTGGGGGGTGGGATGAGTGGGAGGGAATTTTAAGCAGCTTTGTACAATATATCTATTATGGTAATGTTTTGTATAGCTAGACATGTACAACATATACTGAATTACTTATGTTCCCAGAGGGATTGGGTGACAAGTGAGGAAGGGAATGGATCTGAAATTTGACATCTTTAAATTAAATGTTTCAAATATATAAAAATACTATTATTAATACTATTTTGCTTGTAATTGGGAGATAAGATGTGCAGGCATTGGGGCACAGAGATTCACTTTGCTCTAATGGAAAAGTTGAAGTGGGTATGGGAGAAGATATGGGAAAGAGCACATTGGAGGAAGCGATATCTTGTGGGACTGCTGTTCTGGGATGGTGGGTAGGGGAAAAACGGGGAAAAAAATTGTAACTCAAAATCTGGCGGAAATGAGTGATGTATAACCGAAGTTAATAAAGCATTTGTTTCAAAAAAAACAAAAAAATTTAAAAAAGAAAGTATCTTCTTATTCTAAAGGCAATCCTGCAATTTTATTAAAGAAATATTTTGTTTCTTACCTAGGTCTGAGACACTTAAACTAGACCATTTAAATTCAGTATCCTAGCCTTTGGAGCCAACATGACCTTTGTTGATGTTGTTTAGTCTTTTCTGACTCTTTGTGACCTCATTGGGTTTTTTTTTTTTGACAAAGATATTATAGTGGTTTGCCATTTCCTTTTCCAGTTCATTTTACGGATGAGGAACTGAGCCAAACAAAGGTAAGTGCCCAGGGTCACAAAATGACGAAGTGTCTAAGGCCAAATTTGAACTCAGTAAGATGTCTGATTTCAGGTCTGGCACTCAGTTCAGTGTGCCAACTAACTGCCCAAAATAAAAATTTATAGGAAAAGTGTGGCATGATCAGCTGTGATAGACTTAGGTCTTCTCAGCAAGATCTTCACTGATCCAATACAATTCCAAAAGACTAATGATGGAAAAGTCTATCCATATCCAGAGAAAGAAATTTGGAATTACACTTTTTTTGTTATCTTTCTTATGGTATTTCCTTTTTGTTGCAATTCTTCTTTCACAACATGACTAACTTGAAAATATATTTAATATGAATACACAAACTTCTTTTAAGTGTAACTAGAAAAATAAAATATTGGGTTCGTTAGGTGGTACAGTGATTAGAGCACCAGCCCTGGAGTCAGGAGGACCTAAGTTCAAATGCAGCCTTAGACACGTGACACACTAGCCATGTGATTTAGGGCAACTCACTTAACCCTAATTGTCCTCTAAAAAGCAAAAAGAAGAAAAATAAAATAAAGAAAAAAATACTCTTTTAAAATATGGAATTTCTTTGAAGATATAGGGGGCTCAAGTGACTCTGCATCATCTCATTTCGCTGTTGTTGGAAGTCTTATTCTGATATATTAAGCAACTTCTACTAACTGTGTGTGCTCTTATTACTTTAAAAGAAGCCTATTTTTTATTCCATTAATTTCCCTTGGTAAGTAGGATTTCTGGGTTTTTTTTCTTGTTGTTGAGAATGGGGTTCATCTTGTCCTTACCAGTCCTACTAGAGCTTGTAGTCCTAACCCTCCACCCTCCATTATGAAATTCTTACCATTTTTCATGGACTGCTGATGACTTTCCTTCTACCTTATCTTTGACTACATTATGTTCAAATAGAGCTACCACCATGTTGGGATACCCATCTACTTCTAGATCTAACTGATGCAAACTGATTACTTGCTTAGTGTGGTGAGCCAAAGAGGCCTATCCCAGGACTCTGATAATTACCCTGATATCAGTGGACCTGCATGTCAAAGATCTCTTTGAGATGCGACTTTTCACTAAGTCTGCTCCGGAGTTCTTTTGATATAGGTTGCTTTTAAAAGGATGTTATTGGAGTTCTTGAGATCAACAGGATTCTGTCCCCGGATATATCTGATTCCACACTTTGGTATCTTTGAGCGGCCAGCTCTAAACATGATGTCTTTTGAGGATTGCGCTTCAGCTTTGAAGTTTGCTCTCAATTGTATCTGTTTATGATTGCGGCTGCATTAGGAAGTACTGGAGAACCAGACCTAAGGCTCTTCCCCAAAACTATTAGTTGTCCAAAACATTTGCAGGAAGTCAGTTCCTATGCAGATGTTCTTGATGATGTGGCCTTGGCCATTAGGCTTTGAGGCTAGCTCTCAAGAGCATCCTTTGAGATGTAACTGACTGCATGTGATAAGAGATAACTGACTTTTCCTAAGACTTTATGGCACCTAGGGATCAATAGGCCTTATTACCATGCTACTTCCAGGATACAACAGACTAAGATAATGATTCCTCTTCCTTTCCGTCCTTTGTCTCTTTGCTGTATAAAAACCTTTCCCTGAGTATCAATAAACGGAGTTCATGGTTCTTCCTTGAGCTACCCAAATGGCCTGGTCGTTTCTTATTCACGTCTCCGAATCATGCTAAGTGCTGGACACTGAGCAGCCCACGGCAGCTTAGACTGTCACTAATTTGTTTGCTACTAAGTTGCTATTATAGTGATGCATGACCACTTGCTGGAATGCCTCTGGATGGTTCCCCTTAAGCAATTCTTTTGATATATATTCTATTTTGAGAAAAGGTTGATTGTCAAAGAGCTCTTTAATATACTCCAAGAAAGTACATCATCTACTCAAATTCCAGGTTAGCAGAGATAATCATGTCTAATGTTAATATTTGTTAAACAAGCATCTATGAGATTAATTTATACAGAAGCAGATCAGTTTATAATTAGATTTATGATATGCCCCCATGATAATAGTATCCTACTTCCATTCCTATGCCATCCTTCAAAAACAAGCAAAAATAAACAAGGCTTTTTATAAGATTTGCATCTTGATTCCCTCTCTTCTCACCATTTCTCCCCAGTTTTCCAATTTTCATTCATTGAGAATTGGTGCTAGCTCAAGAATCTATCTTCTTTTCAGTTCCCCTCTACTGTAATTTACGTCCTCATTGTCTGTTTGTACTTTGTTAATTACTTAGCTGGTCCTCTTGCTTCTAGGTTCTCTTCATTCCAAACTAGCCCTTGCAACATTTCCTATATAACCTTTCAAAGTCCTGTCTCAAAAATTTAGTGATTCTTCACTGATTGTCAAATAAAATGCCAGTAGCTTAACTTTTTCTTTTAAGGTCCCTTCCACTATGACTCCAGCCTAACTATTTGGATAATCATAAAATGTCAGAATTTAAAGAGAACTCAGAATTCATCTAGCCTATCCAATAGTTGAGCAGGAATCCCTCCCTGAAAAATGATTATCAAGTCTTGACTTCAAGACTTTCCATGAAATGAAGCACACTGCGAACTCCTGAGGTAGCCGAAGATCTAGCCAAAGACTCTGATCTAGACAGTTTAACTGGTGAGCTTGCTTTTCAATCATTTAAATTCTAAACTAGCCTGTCTGAAATTCCTAATTACCTCTAATTCTGCTTGGTGGACCTAAAGGAAACAAGTTTAGTTTCTAATCTCTTAGTTGCCATATTTAATGGCCTTTTTCAATTCTCATTTTCCTTGAACTCCCTTCAGCCTTTCACACTCTTGTACTCTTTGTTCCTTTGTATGCTCTTCTTTCTAGCTTTTCCCTTTTGGTTTTCCTTTTGTCTGTCTGACCACTAGTTCTCGGTCTCCTTTACGAAATCCTCTTCATAACCTAGACCTCTAATTGTAGGTGTCCCTCAAGATTCTGCCCTGGTTGTTTTCATCTCTCTCTCTCTCTCTCTCTCTCTCTCTCTCTCTCTCTCTCTCTCTCTCTCTCTCTCTCTCTCTCTATATATATATATATATATATATATATATATATATATGTAGTTTTTCTCATCTGCTCTCAGGATTTTAAGTACTATTTCTATGCTGATGATTCTTAAGTCTATCTATTCTGCCCCAGTCTCTCTGTTGACCTCCAATATTGCATTTCTAAGTGCTTTTCAGACATCTCAAACTTATTGTCCAGAAGGCATCTTAAACTAATTGTGTCCAAAACAGAATTTACTATATTTTTTCCTAAACCTGCCACCCCTCCTCCACCTGCCCTATTAATGTTGAGGGCAACATAATTTTTTCAGGCCCTCAGGCTCACAACCTTGAAGTCATCCTGAGTTCCTCAGCATATTTCATCCCCCATATCCGAGCTGTTGCCAAGCAAGGCTTATCAATTTTTCCTTTGCTATATCCCTGAAATGCAGTCCAAGGTCTCATGGCTAATAAGTGTTAAGTGTCTGAGGACAGATTTGAAGTCAGGTCCTCCTGGTCCTCCACTAGGGCTGGTGCTCTATTCACTGCACCACCTAGCTGCCCTAAACTAAATAAATCTTTTGAATTATCAACAAAATGATAGCATAGAGAAAGCAAAGCAGAGAAGGAGAAAGGGTTCAAAGAGTACTCTAGCAAGATCTCCACCACTCTAGGCCAAACCAAGTAGCTAGCTTTACAATCACAATAGTGACGCCTGTGGATTGTACTTTTAGAAGGTATTGTGAGGAAAGCATTCCATAAAGCTAAAACCACAGACACACACACACACACACACACACACACACACACACACACACACGCACACACACACACGCATAATCAAGTTAGGAAGGCATACTTCACGTGAGAATTTTCAGTCCTTGAAAACATCTATCATGTTCCCACAAGTCTATTCTCTATCACCAACCTCCTCAGTTCCCTCAAGTGATTCTCATTTCTCACCATCCTCTTCAATAACCCCTGGAAATATGTATAAATTGTATTTTCATTCCCTCAAAGAAAATTTTAAAACAACAATCTTTTTTTAAAGCAATTGGGGTTAAGTAACTTGCTCAAGGTTACACAGCTAGTTATTTTTATGTCTGGGTGCTAATTTTCTGAGGCTGGAACCAATCCTGGGTCTTCCTGACTCTGGCCAGCACTCTTACTCACTGTGCCACCTAGCTGCCCCAACAACAATCTTTTTTACGTATTTCAAATCATCATGTTTATAATTTTAGTTTCATTACATTTATTTCCTTCCAGACTAAAAGTATTGCGCATTTTTACTTTTAAGGGAAAGAACATTGACCAGGGAGTCAAGTGCTCTCTAAAGTCCCTTCAAGTTTAAACTGGTTATCCTATGATTCTATGTGATCCAGGCTCTGGACTCAGGGACTACAGACTTTCTGGGTCCATAGATACCACACATCCATGGGTATATCTGGACAATGAAATAGAAAGGACTGATGATAATATTGAAGAACAAAAAGTGACTGAAAAATTGCTCCATGGTTGCTTCCAGATATTTCCTAATTGGTCTGGCTTTGGAAGCCCTTTTCACTTAGATGTTGAATTGTGTGTGTGTGTGTGTGTGTGTGTGTGTGTGTTTTAATGTAAAACCCCAACAATTTAGGAACTATGAAGCATTTGAAATGATGGATTCTCTGACAATTTTTCAGGTGATGTAAACTTTATTTAATTACCAGAATAGATTGACTATCTGATTTTGCCTCATCTTCCATAATGTTATATGCCTGTGAGCTTCCTTCACCTCCTCACTCTCTCCCATATAATACAAAACCAAATGACAAATTAAAAGGAATTATGACTACTATAAAATGTCCTGAAATACTACTTACCATTATTAATAGTAAATGAGTCCATTTCAAATAAAAGGTAGTGTCAAGCCATTACATAGAATCCTCAAAACTTTCCTGTGCTTTTCTAGAAAGAGGGTGTTACATAGCTGGTTATGAGTAAAAGGGCATGAGTTTCCTTTTCTTTCTTTCATAAAACACACAAGAAGAAATTTTTCTGAGCAGCTCCTTCTAAAATTATGAATTAGTGACATTTTTACAATGCTAGCCATTTATAAATCATGATTTTCAGATAATAGTACAATCTCAAAAGTTAAGCAAGAATTAAATATTAGCAATGGGGGCAATAAAGTACGTAAAATTAATGGAATTTGTTTATTTAACCTAGGGTCTTGAGTCATTCCAAAGTCAAGATGCTTATTTATTATCTATTTAATTACTAGTGAGAAACAATCTTAATATATAGTGCTGGGGCTGATTTCTCCTCACCCCTATAGCTAACCACATTTATCTGACACTGGAATGATGAGATCAAAGGAGTAATATAATTTTAATTGATACTGGATTCAGACAATCTAGTTTTGATGCACCATCTCTACGACCCTTGATAATATTTTTTTTGGTCCTTAAGCCAATTGTTTTAAAAAACTTATTAGTATCTGACAGGGAATTTCCATGTGTTGTATCTTATATGGTTAATGTTTTGGTGATCTTCTAGGTGAAGATAACTCTGGCCTTCACACATCACATTAAGGTGCTACTGTGTTACACAGGTAAAGGGGTATGTGAGGCACAAATGAAACAAACAAAAAAACTTCAGTCTAGTAGAGCCTAGCATTCATGATCCAGCATCAGGTATCAGGGCATTCCTTACCTTGTCCTGCCAGTCAGATAACTGTCATTATACTTACTAGAGGAAAAAAAAACTAAGCTTCAAACTTGACTTTATATTTCTTCCCCTGAAGTAAGTTGTAAAAAAAGGCAGAAGAAATACAAAAAACATTTATCCATGATTAACATACGTAGGTAAGTTTGTTGCCATCTGCCCTTCTATTATCATAGCCTTTTATCCCATGTTCTCTTTCTTCACTATCTATCATTATGTTGAATGGAGTATCTCTAAATGCCTCATATTAAGAACTTTACAAGACAGACAATATTGGAATGAATGAAGCAGGTACAACAAAGGGAAGAGATTAAAGGATCCTGGAAAATACTATTTCACTATATGTAATAGTATATGATAAATTACAAGCACATTTATAGAACTGTCCTGTGTTTTACAGCAATTATACATAGCTTCTTCCAAGAAGATGATATATACACACACACATATACACATGTTTACACATATATGTATTTATACATATATGTATTAGTGTGTGTCTAA
This sequence comes from Gymnobelideus leadbeateri, assembly GCA_011680675.1. Lineage (NCBI taxonomy): Eukaryota > Metazoa > Chordata > Mammalia > Diprotodontia > Petauridae > Gymnobelideus > Gymnobelideus leadbeateri. Next base: position 406,152 of record WOXC01003002.1, on the reverse strand, counting down.
ACCTGTCCCTTGTTCCTTTTCTAAATTTTGCATTCTCAAAAACTATCTGGATTTTCATTTGTCATTGTGTGTGAGTGTGCTTGCACATGGGTGTATGTACATACATATACTTGAATTTGGCCTATAAGGGAAATTCTTTTGTTATAATTTTGTAATTTGCTTGCTTTATTTTTCCCCTTCCTGGAGTCAAAGGTTGGAGGAAAGGTTTCTGTTGATTTTCTTTTTAACAAATACAATTTAATTTTGAATTATCATATCAGAAGACTGTCTTCCTCAAAAAAAGGTTTACCATGTATTAAATAAATGAATAAAAATAACAGAAAGGAAGAATAGAAAAAGAATAAATCAAATTTTCCATATGAAGTTTAATGAATTTTAAATACCTGTCAATTTAAATCATTATGAGTTTAGCTAATAGAGTGGTGCCCTGAACACATCCCTAATAAAGACATCGAGAATACAGATTCCTGACTCTTCTATTAGTGTGTACCTGTCTGAGTATTTCAGACATTTAAGACCTGAACTCAAGCTGAGCATCACCCATTTCCAAACAGGAACAACAAAGGCAGGGAAGTTTTTATTAGAATGGATACCTTGAAAGGCTGTTAAGATATCCTTTGAATGGAGGGGGGGCTGATGAACATGAGTTATACTTTTTAAAAAATCAATTTATTGTAAAAATAAGTCATATTAAAAAGTTCATTATGGAATAAGAATATGACATTATTCTTAGACTGTGCCTCTGAATAAAATAAGAGAAATGTGTCATGTGAACCCTTTTAATATGCATTCTTCAATAGAAATAGGGGACTGTACTAAGCAATTGCCTTCTACTCTAAGCCTTAGAGAACAATAGATCACTTCATTATTCCTTTTACATATTAGCCTTCACTACAAGACATCCCTGTTACTTGAAATGACAGAATTGCTCTTTTCTCATCCCTCTCCCACCTCTGAATCACCAGTTATGATTCCTGGAATATGTTAAGCTAATAAAAATGTATTTCAAAATGTAGTCACCTATATATTAATCATCTTTTCTCATTTACTCTTTGGACCTGCAATGTTCAGAAACCCCATAGAAATCTTAATATTACACCTGCATTGGCTTCAACTGTAGCAAGTTCTTGGACTAGTTAGTGGTTATTATCAGTTCCAAAATGTTTTTTAAATTACAGTATTTTTCCTATTTCTTAAAATGTGTTTTTTTTCTTCTTCTTTAACTGATGCCACTGTCAATAACTATTCGTCTGGCTGTTTTTTTTTTTTTTGTTTTGTTTTGTTTTGTTTTCCAGAAGTGAATGACTATGTCAACATCAACAATTTGAAGGGCTGGGGGATCATCAAGTAATAAATTAATTGATCATTTGTCTTCTGAAGTAGGACTACAATTAAATTCTTTTCAAAACAATTAAAGATTTTATGTTGGGCTAGAGATATGGAGAACAAAAACAACAAAAATTGTGTAAGCTTGTGTGTGTGTAATCTGATTATTTTTAAACATCAGACTACTGAGACATGTAAAATCAGCTACCTATCATAAAATACTGAGAAAAATAATTAGACTAACTCATGGGAGACATAATAACATCATAGTCTAACCAACATTATAAAAAGAGGACCATCATCACCATCCCCCTCCACACACACAAACAAGGAAAACATCTCATAGACCAAACAGGAATGTTTGGGGGTGGGGTGGGGATGAGAACAGTGCTTACTAAGTATCTTTTTATGTCAAGTCTGGGATCTATATAGGCGAGGTTGTGGTGGGAGAGGGGGTTGGTGAAGGAAAAAAATTTAGTATGGGAAAAAAGGAGCCCTAGATAAAGCCTTTTTCCTCTGACAACCCAGGCTAGAATGAAAACTTTTTTGGAAAGAGGTGTTCAGAAGAAATGTTTTCAAATTTGAAGAATGCATGGGAGGGGTGAATAAAGGAGGAATTTGCTATGCAACTCATAGGATAATTGACTTCAGTGGAAAGAAGGAGAAAGAGACAGAGGCAGAGAGAGAGGGAGATTTCAGGGTAGGGAGGGAAGCAGAGTAGAGGTGGTGTATGTGATGAAGTCCTGCAGCCAGATGGGAAAGTATTTGGGAAGAGCTCTCAGATGTCTACCTTCTGCCCTCTTCAATTAGAGGGAGAGAGTGGTCAAAGAGGAAGGGGATTCTGAGGTGGTGTGAATTTCAGGGGTGATTTGATTTTGTAGGAAGATGTATTGCTCCACAAATGCTATTTTTCTTCTTCTTGGGATATTGTTTCCCAAGGTTTTCTCTCTTTTTAGGCAGCTTCCTGTAATCTTTCATGAGCCTGAAGAGTTTCTTGGTACTTGGCTTCTTTCCTTCAGGCTGCTTACAGTATTTTGTCTTCATTCTGGAAGCTCTCAATTTCGGTTCTGACATTACTTGGTGCTTTCAGTTTGGGGATTCTTTCAGAAGGTGACCTGTGAATTCTACTTGCACTTTTCCCTTTTATTCTAATTTTCTGGCCATTTTCTTTCCTTCCTTCCTTCTTTCCTTCCTTCCTTCCTTCCTTCCTTCCTTCCTTCCTTCCTTCCTTCCTTCCGTGAGGGAAAACTTGCAGTGAGGTTTCCCCATTCTGAACATCCTATATACATTCTTATTACTTCCTTATATTTTGTAACTAAGTTCAGTATCGTTTCCCCATATACATATATATAAAATTGTGTATTTCAAGGTTATGTAAGAGCTATTGAATGTTAATACAATTGACTGGATTAACTATTGAGACCAAATTAGAGGTGTTTTTAGTTTGGGGAAAGGAACGGTAGTGTGAGAGGTAGCAAAGGGTTAAGTTTCTATAGAACTGCAAGAATTGCTGAAACAAGACAACTGATAAAAAGTACCAGGCAGTAGCCTTGGGTAGAAGTTGATTTCCCAGTTCCCAGAGAACTCCTAGATAATACTAAAAATGAAATAATGTAGAATAAAAGGAGCTGGCAGCCAACAGGTGGATTGGACCAATCAGAAAGCAGACAGTGGCCTTGGGACACTCAAGCCCAGATAAGAACACATCTAGGTTGGACTAAAGAGAGTTCAGTATTCTGAGGTTGTTACTGCACTTGTGTAGTGGACCTCATGTATTATGTATGTTATCTAACAAAATTAGAGCCTCATTAGTAAAAATTAGGTTAATGAATGGAGAGGGCTTTGTGCTAATTGGTTGGCATTCATAAAAAGACTGTGAGCTTGCCTTACCAACGAATGGTAAGGTGGGAGAGTGGAAAGGGTGTGGAATTCCCACAAGAGGGCTTTTAAATCTTGTTTTTACCTTCTGTAGTGGTCTCCTTCCTTCTGACTTTCTTGTTGGATTTGGGGATGCCCTTTCTTGAGAAAGATGGTAATAACGTTTTTACTTCTACTTTGAGAAGTCTCTGAGTCATTTTGGGTGAATGGTCTTCTGACCCATACCCTTCATTCTTTCCTTCCTTCCTTCCTTCCTTCCTTCCTTCCTTCCTTCCTTCCTTCCTTCCTTCCTTCCTTCCTTCTTTCTTTTGGTGTGTATTTTGTTTTCAGGGAGTTCCATAGTTCTTAAATTATTTTTCCTTTAATAGTTTTCCGGGTCTTTTTTTTTTAATTGAATATAACTCAGATGTTCTTTTTTCTGTCTTTTGACTTCATTCTTATATACAGTCATTTTGTGGAATGATCAAATTCTATTTGCTTATTTTTGATGGAAATCAATATATTTTTACTTTAAATTCTGTATTGTTTATTCTCTATCGAGTTTTTTTTTTATTAAAAGGTTTTTATTTAATATAATACTCTTGCTCTATTTCTTCCATTCATTCTCAGAAACCTTATCCCCAAGTCATCCCCCACCCCCCATCCCCACAATGGCTCTTTTTCTTCTCTTCTTTGTCTGTTTTCCTCTTCTGGATTTACCTCTGGTGCTTTTCTATTTCTTCATTTTATTTGTTGTTATGGAATAATTAGAAAAGGACTTTGGGTAAGGTCAGACTCTTCTCTCTTTCACAATGTAATATGCTGTGAATAGACATGATCAATGCCTGTCTCCACTGAAATCAATTACTAATGCCATTTATTTGCCCTAAATATGAATGAACTATATAATTTCTGGTCCCCCTCTATGTCTGTAATGGGAATATAAATTTACCTTGTTGCCATCTTTCTAAGATTGCAATTTATAAGATCTTCCCTGCCCTTAGGCCCTTTGATAGGCTTAAGTTCATCTGGAGCCTGTGGTGGGGGGCTTGTTTTTCAGGAGATACTTTTTGATTGGGCAGTGGGTCAAGAGGGTTGTTACATTCTCTGAGCCAAGAGAAGACTATATAATCCCTGATGTGAGGCTTTGTTTTGGGACTCACTTTGAGAGGTGTTGTGTGATTTGATCAGATGAGACTCTGGGCAGCTGATTCCTGCTTTATAATACGATTTAAGATGGTCACCTTCCGTAGTCCTTTTTTTTTTTTTTGTTAACAAGCTTACTTTAATCAAACAAACATATATTACCTAGTTCAGGGGGAAAAGGTCAGAACCCCAAATTTCAGAGTATACAGACAGATCAAACAGACAGGCTTCCAAACTGTCCAACAATTATCAATACCAAAATCACAGTTACCAGAGAGGGAAGCATCAACATCTGGGTTTTCAAAGCCAGGGGGCTCTCAACAACAGCTTCCCAGAGTCTCATCTGGTCAAATCACACAACACTTCTCAAAGTGAGCCCCAAAGCAAAGCCTCCCATCAGGCTTTGTATAGACTTCTCCTGGCTTAGAGACTGTAACAACCTTCTTGACCCACTGCCCAATCACAAAGTATCTAGGTGTGGCCTTTCCTAAAAAACAAGCCTCCCACCACAGGCTCCAGGTGAACTTAATCTAGGGGCAGGGAAGATCTTTAAATCTGCATTTCCATTACATTCGGCCCCAAGATCTTTCATGCCCATAGCATACACAATTTACATTTGAATTAGCACTAAACTTCTCTTAGGTCACATTTTCCAGGTACATAAGAAAATCACAATATTATCTCAAAGTACAATAGTACAAGTCTTCCACTCATGAGGCAATGTCTTGATTAACTCAATTAGTCCCTTATCAGTAGTAATATGTCTAAGTACTCAAAGTAAAATCAGTCACTTATTCGGTAGTCTTACTAAATATGCCCATAGCATAGACAATTTACATTTCAATTAGCACTAACCATCTCTTAAGTCATATTTTCAAGGTACATCTAAAGTTACTGAAGTGGCCACTGGGCCTTAAACAAACACAAAATACAAAGCATTATCACATCAATTCAAAACAAGAGTCCAACTAAAGTTCTCTTGGGAGGAGGGGGTGTCCTTCCCCTCACACTGCTCAAGCCCCAGCTTCCAATTCCAGAGAGAGGGCTGGGCAACAAAAACAATGTGGGGTCCTTGGGGTCCATGGCACTTCATCCCACCCACCATAGTCACAAGTCCATCCTCCCCCTGGGTCCCAAACTGTGGGATGAAGCAAGGAAACACATTCAGTGCCCCTGCTTTGCCCTACAGTCCTTATCTTGTCCAGTGGCTGAATTTCAAACTCCTGGGTTCTTTTTCCTCCAGCAGAAGGCAGCAGCTCCTGGCTTCTCCACAGGTCTCCATGCAGGCAACTCACCATTCCTGCTCCCAGATCAGTGAAGTCAGCATGCAATCCATTCTTCTCTCCTTCTCAATGGCTCCACAGAATCACAGCTACCACAACTGGGAAACAGACAATTATCCCAGCCCTCATACTTTCCTTTTACTCAGCAGATCCCATCCCTCATCACCATTTTGTAGCACCAAGCACCCCAACATACTCAGGGTGGCTGCCAACACAGGTTCTTAGATCTGCTTTTCAAAAGGAAAGCAACTCAAAATCAGTTAATGAGCTTACTTTAAACAAACAAACATATTACCTCGTTCAGGGGGGAAAGGTCAGCACCCCGAACTCCAGAGTATACAGACAGATCAAACAGACAGGCTTCCAAACTGTCCAGTCATTATCAATACCAAAATCACAGTTACCAGAGAGGGAAGCGTCAACATCTGGGTTTTCAAAGCCAGGGGGCTCTCAGTGGCTGCCCAGAGTCTCATCTGGTCAAATCACACAACACTTCTCAAAGTGCCTCCCACCAGTCCTTTTTATCAATTCCTTTGATATTCTGGATCTTTTGTTCTTCCAGATTATAATGACAAGCAAAGTAGTACTTAGCTACTTGTTTTAGCTATTCAAGTGCCTTTGAGCCTCACCTTGGATTATGTCAAGTCTTTGTTGGAAACATTATATATATTGTGTTGCCCTTAATAGGCCTAAGGGAGTTTGGAGACCTTCCCCACCCTTAATAGGCCTAACATCATCACATGGAAACCTTGGTCGGAGGAGCTTGCCCAAAGAGAGGAAGAGGAAAGGTAGACTAGGAAAGATGAAATAGGAAGGAGCAGGGCAGATACAAGCTCTAACACTGAAAGGGAGAATACTTGTGGTTTAGCGCTCTGTCCATCTGTTCTGTCTATGTTGATGCTACTTTGTCAGACAGAAGCACTCAGTCTGTTGATTTCTCAGACAAAAAGTGAATTGAGATTATAGTGTATATAAGTAAATATTGTAGCTTCGCTAAACCTAATGTGTGTAAATATTATTATGGCAATGTTGAGCTTTGTTTTCCTAGAAACAAAAACTGTGAAGAGCTTGGAGTGGAGAAGTTCACATATGCTGTAATATGTAGCAGGAATGGAGAGCTGCTTACCTGTGAATCCAGGCAAGAACTAGGAGTGTGGAAGAGGAGCCATGGGGTTTGGAAATCGGCTTCCAGTTAAAATGAAAGGAAACTACTCATTGCTGAATGATGATATTATAACTTACTATGACCGAGGTTTGTTTGGCCTTTGTACTTTCCACTATCCCTTAGGGTTAATTAGCTTAAGGATGGTTGGATGCCAACTTGAAATCAAGATGAAAGAAGACTTGACTTGGGCACTGTATATTGATTGGAGAGATTGTCGCTTACTGAATGATATGTTTTGTTTAACACTATGTGACCATCATAGAACAAGTTGTTATATTATATTGTCATGAATGTTGTGCTATAGTTTCCTTAATGTTTTGCTTAAGTTTATCACTGAATAAATAGATAGTTCACTATACTATATGTTTAAATTCTTAAAGTTATTCATAGCAGCAGTTCTCAGCTGAGCTGCTCATGATTGGCTTTGTACAGATGAATTTTGTTATTTTATTTTTTCTAGCTGTATAAATTAATGTTTGGTAGCTTGATTCATATGGAACTGAATAAGTAACTTAAATTGGGTAGAATGGTCATTTTTATTATATTAGCTCATCCTATCCATGAGCAACTGATTTTTTTTTTCCAGTTGTTTAGATCTGACATTTTTTTGTGTGAAAAAATGTATTGTAATTGTGTTCACATAGCTCCTGGGTTTGTTTTGGCAGGTAAATTACCAAATATTTCATAATGTCTACAGTAACTTTAAATTGAATTTTTCTTTCCATCTCTGCTTCTTGGGCTTTGTTATATATAGAAATGCTGAGGATTTATGTGAGTCTGTTTCATATCCTCCAACTTTGCTAAAGTTAGTTATTATTTCAAGTACTTTTCTGCTTGATTCTCTAGGATTCTCTAAGTATACCGTTGTCTCTCCCACAAAGAGTGATGGTGTCATTTCTTCTATTGTAATTCCTTCAATGTCTTTTTCTTCTCTTATTACCAAAGCTAACATTTCTAATACAATATTGAATAATGGTGGTGATAATGGACATCCTTGTTTCACCCCTTATCTTGTTGGAAATTCTTCTAGCTTATCTCTATTATATATATAATGCTTGCTGATAATTTAAGATAGATGCTACCTATCACTTTAAGGAAGACTCCTTGTATTCTATACTCTGTTGCTCTTAATAGGAATGGGTGTTGTATTTTGTCAAATGCTTTTTCTGCTTCTCTAGAGATATAATCATATTATTTCTGTTAGATTTGTAGTCCATATGGTCAGTTATGTTGATAGTCTTCCTAATATTGAACCAGACCTGCATTCCTAGTATGAATCCTAACTGATCATAGTGTATTATCCTTGAGATAAATTGCTGTAATCTCTTTGCTAATAGTTAATTCCAATATTTACATCTATATTCCTTAGGGAAAATGGTTTATAATTTTCTTTCTCTGTTTTGGCTTTTCACCGTTTAGGTATCAGCACCATATTTGTATCATAGAAAGAATTTGGTAGGACTACTTCTTGGCCTATTTTCCCCAATGGCTTATATACCATTGGAATTAGTTGTTCTTAAATGTTTCACAGGATTCACTAGTAAATACATCTGGCCCTGGCAATTTTTTTCTTAGGGAGTTCATTGATGACTTGTTCTTTTTTTCTAAAATGGGGTTATTCACACATTTTATTTCTTCTTTTGTTAATCTGGAAAATGTATATTTTGTAAATATTCATGTATTTCACTAAGATGGTGATATTTATTGGCATAGAGTTGTGTAAAAAAAGCTCCTATTTATTTTTTTTTGATTTAGATTCATTATTGAATTCACCCATTTCATTTCTGATGCAATTAATTTTGTTTTCTTCTTTCTTTTTTTAAATCAAAGCAACTAAATGTTTATCTATTTTATTAGTTTTTCCATAAAAAAACATTTTTTTATTTATTAGTGCAATAGATTTCTCAATTTCAATTTTATTCATCTCTCCTTTGCTTTTAAGAATTTCTAATTTGGCATTTAATTTTGAATTTTGAATTTGTTCTTTTTCTAACATTTTAGTTGCACGTCCAGTTCACTGATCTCTTCTTTCTCTATTATATTCATGTAAGCATTTAAAGATACAAAACTTCCCTAAAAACCACTTTCTCTGTATCCCATAAGTTTAGGTATGTTATCTCATTATTGTCAGTCTCTTGGATGATGTTATTGATTGTTTCTATAATTTTTAGTTTGACCTATTCCTTCTTTAGGGTTAGATTATTTATTTTCCAATTAATTATTAGTTGATATTTCCATGGTTATTTATTACATTTAATTTTTATTGCATCATGATCTGAATAGGATTCAGTTTTTTTTTTCTTTTTTTGGGAGGGCAATTGGGGTTAAGCAACTTGCCCATGGTCACATGGCTAGGTTTTTGGTTGTGTGTGCGTTAAGTTTCTGAGGCCAGATCTGAACTCATGCCCTTCTGACTCCATGGCCAACACTCTACTCACTGTTCCACCCAGCCACCCCAGAATAGGATTCATTTAATAGTCCTGCCTTTCTGAATTAGATTGTGAGGTTTTTATGCCCTAATAAATGGTCAATTTTTGTGTATGTGCCATGTTCTGCTGAGAGAAAAAAAAGTATATTACTTTCTATCCCATTCAATTTTCTAAAGAGGTCAACCATATCTAATTTTTCAAAAATTCTATTCATCTTCTTAAATTTTTCTTGCTTATTTTGTGGTTAGATTTAAACAGTTCAGAGATGGGGAGGTTGAGGTCTTCCAATAGTATAGCTTTTTGTCTGTTTCTTTCTGCAACATCCTTAAATTTTCCCATAAGGATTTGGACACTATACCGCTGAGTGAATATATGTTTCGTATTAATATTACATCATTGTCTATGGTACCTTTTATCAGGATGTGTTTTTCTTCTTTATCTCTCTTAATTAGATCTCTTTTTCTTTTTCTTTGTCTGATATCAATATTATTATCCCTATTTTTTTTTTAATTTAGCTGAAGCATAACACTTTCTGCTCCAGTCTTTTACCTTTACTCTGTGTGTATTCCTCTACTTCTAAATCTCCCAATTACATGCAAAAGAGTATTGATAATAGTATTTGTATACATTTGAAACATTTAATTTTAAGACTTTGAATTTCAGATCCATTCCCTTCCTCCCTTTTCACCCATTCCCTCTGGGAAGATAAGTAATTCAGTATGTGTTGTACATGTATAGCCATGGAAAACATCACCATAGTAGATATTTTGTTCAAGGCTGCTTATAATTCCCTCCCACCCATCCCACCCCCTACCTGGTCCATTCCCTACTTGATCCTGTCCCGCTTTTATAATGGTTACTTCCAACCTCCCCTCCCACCAAGAATGCCCTCCCATCCATGATCCCTTCTCTCATCCCCTTTCCCCCCATTCTGCTGCAGCTTGAAGTGTACCATTTAGTATGTATGTCATTCTCTCCCTGAATCAAATTCAATGAGAATGTGGTTTTGCGTTTTTACCTTCCTATTCTTCTCCTCCCCTGTAGCCACTTCCCCTTGCTTCTTCTACATGAGATAATTTACCCTACCCTGTCTCTCCCCATCTCCTCTTGCCACTTTCCTCTCTCCCCTCATAATTTCACCCCTTAAGTATCATCCATTCCCAACAAATTCAACCTATGCCCTCTATCCATGTATAACTGTAAACATATATACACACATTCACATATGTATTCAAATGACCATTCACCCTTCTTCCATGATTTTCATAATGAATAATTTTCATCTGTCACCACTATTGTTTTTCCATTTAGGAATGTAAATAGTTCAACTTTAATAAGTTCCTTTTGATTTCTTTTCCCTGATTACCTTCTCAAGCATCTCTTGCTTCTTGTGTCTGAATGTCAAATTTTCTATTCAACTCTGTTTTTTTTCCTCAAGAATGCTTGAAAATCCGCTATTCCACTGAATGACCATATTTTCCCCTGAAACAAGATACTCAATTTTGCTGGGTAGGTGACTCTTGGGTTCAGTCACAGCTCATTTGCCCTCTGGAATATCATATTCCATGCCCATCAATCCCTCAGTGTAGAAGCTGCCAGGTCCAGTGCTATTTTGATTGTGTTTCCACAATATTGAAATTGTTTCTTCCTGGCTGCTTGTAGTATTTTCTCCTTGATCTGGAGATTCTGGAACCTGGCTATAATAGTTTCTTTTTGGGATCTTTTTCAGGAGGTGATCTGTGGATTCTTTCAACCTCTATTTTGCCCTCTGGTTCTAAAACATCAGGCCAATTTTCCTTGAGAATTTCTTGAAGGGTGATTTCTAGGTTCTTTCTTTGATCATGGCTTTCAGGTAGTCCAATAATTTTTAAATTGTCTCTTCTGGATCTACTTTCCAGGTCAGTGGTTTTTCTCATGAGATATTTCACATTGCCTTTTATTCTTTCATTTATTTGGATCTGCTTAACAACATCTTGATTTCTCATAGAGTCACTAGCTTACATTTGCTCCAGTCTAACTCTGAAGGAATGAATCTCTTCAGTTAGCTTTTGAGATCCTTTTTCTATCTGGCAAATTCAACTTTTTAAGGCATTCTTCTCCCCATTACCCTTTTGGGCCTCCTTTGCCATTTGAGTTAGTCTATTTTTTAAGGTGTAGTTTTCCTCAGTCAGGCTGTTGACCCTCATTTCATACTTTTCCTCCATCCTCCTCATTTCTCTTCCCAATTTTTCCTCCACTTCTCTTATTTGATTTTTAAAATCCTTCTTAAGGTCCTCTATGGCCTGTAACATGCTGATATTTTCATTTGAGGCTTTTGGAGCAGGATTTCTGACCTCAGTGTCCTCCTCCTGTTCTATGCTTTGATCCTCTTTGCCCCCAAAATAGGAGTCTAATGTAGCATTGTTCTGTTTATTTTGTTTCCTTTGCCTTAGCATGTTGCCACTTAATTACTTGACTTTTGGGCTTGTTGCCACTGTAGGACTCTTCCACCAGAAAGGGGAGCTTCCGTCCCAAAAATCTGGGGTCTTCACAACTTCCGTTTCTGGCAAGCTGGATACCCACCCCCGACCTCCACCTCAGACCACAATCCACATCCAGGGAGGTTAAAGCAAGAACAATTACCCCCCCATGACTGATTGCTGGATCTCCCTACAGTTCACAGGCCAGGAGCTGGAGCTGCCACTGAAAACTACAAAATGGCGTTTCTCCTCAGCAGCTTCTGGCCCCCAGGGGAAGAAGCTGATGCATTCCCCAAATACTGCTCCCAAAGTCCATAGGGCACTGACCTCTCACTTTGTCCTAGGCATGTCTGTGTTGATAATTCTGGAATTGCCACAGCTGCTGGTGTTCTGGGGTCCCTCCAGCCAGCTGCTTGCCTGGTCAACTGGGGATAAAACCACAGCTCAGGTGGACCTGAGCTTGGCCCTCCCCAAGCTGCACACTGCACTGTTGGCTCTCAGGGCACTGTGCTGGTCCTTCCTGCAAGGCTGCTGGGCTGTCCTCGGCAGGAGGCTAGCTTCTCTGTGTCATTCTGTGGGTGCTGGGGTCCAGAAGTTGTTTAGAGTCGCCTTTTCCATAATTTGGAGGTGATCTGGGGGGAGAGTGCCTTGGACATGCTGTTTCTACTCCACCATCTTGGCTCCACCTCCCGAGTTCGTCTATTTTTTAAGGGGTTATTTTCCTCATTCAGACTGTTGATTCTCATTTCTTACCTTTCTTGCATCTTTCTCATTTCTCTTCCCAATTTTCTCCCACTTCTCTTATCTGCTTCTTAAAGTCCTTTATAGCCTATAACCAGCTCATATTTTCATTTGGGCCTTTTGGTACAGGATTTCTGACCTCACAGTCCTCCTCCTGTTCCATGCTTTGATCCTCTTTGCCTGCAAAATAGGAGTCTGATGTCGAATTTTTCTGTTTATTTTGTTTCCTTTGTCTAGGCATGTTGCCAGTCAATTACTTAACTTTTGAGTTTGTTGCCACAGTAGGACTCTGGCAGCAGACACTTCACCTTCAGTCCCAAATGCTGGGGTTTTTCCAACTCCCAGATGTGTTAGTTAGGTGCCCTCTCTGAAGCCTCCACACACTCTGGCAAGCTGGTCACACACCCCAAGAGCTCCACCCCCGACCACAATCCAAATCCAAGAAGGTTTAAGCAAGAGCCCTTACCCCCAAGACTGATCGTTGAATACACCTACAGTTCACAGACCAGGAACTGAAGCTGCAACATGGTGGGCTGTGCCCGGCTCCTCAGAGGCTTCTCACCCCCTGGGAAAGAGGCCAGTGAGGTCTCCCAACTAGTCCCAAAGTCCACTGACCTCTCCCTTTGTTCTTGGCAACTATTTGTTGGTAATTCTGTAAATGTTACAGCTGATTTTGTTCTGAAGTTCCCTCCAGCAGGTTGCTTGTCTGGCCTCCCTGGGGCTAAAACCTACTCATGTGGCAGTGGGTTCAGCTTCCAGAGAGCTGAGCTGGCTGCTCCATGCTGTGCTGCTGGGCTGTCCTCAGTGGGAGGTTAGCTTCTCTGTGTCATTTTGTGGGTTCTGTAGCTCCAGGGTTTGTTTGGATTCTCATTTTATAGAAATTTGAAATTGGTAGGACAGAAGCTGCGTGGAAATGCTGTTACTACTGTGCCATCTTGACTCTGCCCCCAAATGTGTTTCTCATAAACAATATATTGTAGGATTTGGGTTCTCAGTCCACTCTGCTATTCACTTGCATTTTATGGGAGAATTTATCCCATTAACATTCACAGTTAATATTAATATATGTGTATTTCTCTCCTCCCTTTTTTCCCTTTTTATAGTTTTCTCTCTCCTTTCTCCCTGTCTGTCCTCACTAGAGTTTTGCTTTAGACCACCATCTGCTTGAGTCTGCTCTCACTTCTATCAGTCCCCTCTCTTATCTTCCCCTTTACCTTATCTACTACTTCCCTCCCTTCTTGTTCCTCTTTCCCTTCTTACTACCTATAGGGCAAGTTAGATTTCTATGCCAAACTGATTATGTTATTCCATCTTTAAGCCAAATCTCATTACAGTAAAGTTCAAACAATGGTCATCTCCCTCCCTTCTTTCCCTGTACAATAATACATTTTTGTGCCTTTTCATGTGATATAATTTACCCATGTCTGCCTCCTTCTTTCTTCTTCTCCTAGTATAATTTCGTTTCACCAATTAATTATTTAATTATCATGTCAAAATCACCTTATACCATGCTCTGGGTCTATGTATACCACTTTTAAATGGTGTAATAACAAGACAATTCTTAAGAGTTACAAGTGCCCTTCTCTTGCAAGGATGTAAATAGTTTGCCCTTATTAATAACATTTATTTTTCTTTCTTGTTTACCTTTTTATGCCTCTCTTAAATCTTGTATTTGACGATCAAATTATCTGTTGATCTCTGGTTTTTTTCATCACAACAGTTTGGAGGTCTCCAACTTTGTTGAATACACATCTCCTTCCTTGAAAGATTATGCTCATTTTTACTGGGTAGCTGATGCTTGGTTGTAATCCAAGCTCTTTTGCTTTATAGAATGTCATATTCCACACTTTCTGATCTTTTAATGTAGAAGTTGCAAAATCCTGCAAAATCCTGTCTATGGGTCCGTGATATTTAAATTGTTTCTTTTTTAGTTGCTTGCAATATTTTCACTTTGACTTGGTAATTTTGGAATCTGATTGTGATATTCCTTGGCATATTAAATTCGGGATGTCTTTCAGGAGGTGATCAGTGTATTTTTATCTTCTGGTTCTAACACCTCAGGACAATTTTCTTTGATGATTTCTTGAAAGATGCTGTCCAAATTTATTTTTTATGATGGTTTTTATGTAGACCAATAATTTTAAAAATTGTCTCTCCTAGATCTATGTTCCAGATCATTTGTTTTACCAATGAACTATTTCATGTTTTCTTCTATTTTTTTCATTCTTTTGTTTCTGCCTGACCGATTTTTTTTTTATATCTCATAGAGTCATAAGCTTCCACTTGTCCAATCCAAATTTTTAAGGAATTATTTTCTTCTATTAGATTTTTTATTTCCTTTTCCATTTGGATCATTTTACTTTTTAAGGAGCTCTTTTCTTCAATGAGTTTTTATGCTTTTTTTTTCCATTTTGCCAATTCTGTTTTTATAACTTTTTTTCTAGAGTCAACTTTTGTCCTTCCTTTTCCAAACTATTGAATTTCTCTTATATATCTCCTGTTTCTTTTTTCCATTTTTTCTTCTGCCTCACTTATTTTACTTTTAAAATTCTTCTTAAGCTCTTCCAAGAAGGCTTTTTTAACTTGGGACCAGTTTATAATCCCATTTTAGGTTTCAGATGTAGGTATGTTGACGATGTTGTTCTTTTATGAATTTGTTCCTTGATCTTTCCTGTCCACATAATAATCTATGGTCATTGTCCATTTCTGCTTTTTGCTCATGGTGTTTGCCTAATTCCTGGCTTTTAGAGTTAAGCTATCCTGCTACAGTTAAGGGGTCCCTGGCCCAAGCTTCTTGTGCTGGGTGGCAAGAACCTGGTCACTGTCTTTTTGCTAGGTCCTCTGGTAATGGCAGTTGGAGGCTCTAGGGATCTAGCAGCTCACCTGGTGCTCAACTGGAGTCAGCAACACTGGAATTCTTGAGTTGGAGGTGGGGAGTCTGGCCTTTGGGGGATGCTTGCTCACCTGGGCCTTACAGTGACTCCTGTTCACTCAGACTATGCACTTCAATATTTGACTGCTGGAGGATTTCTGCCTGCCCCCTGGAGCTTTGCCTCCTGGATTTGTGCTTCCTGGAGTTGTGCTGAAGCACTGGAAGTTTGGCTATGGGAGAATACCAGCACATGTGGTGCTTTTCCAAGCTGGTCTCTGCCAGCTACTCTGCTTATTTTGAGGCACTTGGAGGACTGAGGAAGGTTTCTGGTGTTGGCTTTTGCTTACTACACCATCCTGGGACTCAGGAACTCCCCCTGGTTTGCTGAAGTGGTACTTGCTCTTGGCTTACTGGGATGACTCCTGTCCTGTGCTGCTCCCCCTCCCCCAGAGTTAGAGGAGATTTTATCATTAGTTCCCCAAGTTTCCTGGGCTACACAACTGCTATGTCCCATCTTTCTACTGGCTCTGCTGTTCCAGGGTTTTTTCTGTGGTGATATGTTTTGCATTTTCAGAGGTCAATAGAGAAGGGTGAGAGTGGCTTACTTCTTACTCCACCATCTTGGCTCCCAGAAACAGAAGTCCTTTCCTCTGGTTTTCACAGGGCTCAAATATAAGATAAGCAAATATACATTCATCTCCATTTCACAGATGGGTCAATTAAGGACCAGGAAACCTAAGTGATTTGCTTAAGGTTACCTTATAGTTTATTAATAGGATAATTAATAGCACTAACACCTTACTTACAAAGTGTTTTTTTATATATATTATCTTATTAAATTCTTCCTAGCCCATGTGAGTTAGCAAGATAAATACTATTTTCATTATTTAAGTGATGAAAATGAGGCTGATGATAGTTATGTGAGCTGCCCAAGACCACACAGCAAATTCATAACTTGAGGCCATGTCCCAATTTCAATTAAAACTGTAGAGTCATCTTATTTCCTTTCTAGTTTTCATACCAATTGAACACCATACTATTGAATGCTTTCATCAAATAGTGGTGGTATATTTTATTCTATCTACATTCAATTTCATAGATGGGCATTATACTTTGTGGTTATGTAATCTTTGTTTAATTAAATGGACTTTACAGGAACTGAAACTTCTACCTTAGCCTGCCTGATTAATGTGATATTCTATCCAGCCAACCTAATGAGCCTAGATTTTGCAGCTTGTCCCAGGACCAGTCCAGGAAAGCTGATTGTATGAGCATGAACAATTCTGATTGAATAATTAGATTATAGAACCACATGGTAATGGTTTTGTCTTGCCATCTGTTCATCAGGATAGAAAATAAAGGTTACTAATGAAATATATCAAGGAATTGAATATTCTACAGGCTCAAGACTGAATAATTTCATCTTTTTCTTTGAGAGGCTTAAAAGTACCACACATTTCATCAAATGTTCAAAATATTCTAACCAAACTTTCATCCTGTTGGTAATTTAAAGAGGATGACAAAGTTGTTGTGCTTTCTTACAAGACAAAGAAATATGTTTCTAAATATATGTTTATTCCTTACTTTAGCTAAAACAACCAACAATTGCACACCTCTTTGGAATTTTGCCTGCTTCACACTTAATACTTTAAACCAAGGTATATACTTTTTTGGGGAGTCACTTTATTTAATCATTATTTTCCAATGTGTATCTCTTTTGCATCTTTTTCTCTTTTTTTCTTATGGATGTACATGTATATATGTGAATGCATTTATATGTATATATATATATATATGTGAGTGTGTGTGTGTATAGTGTATGTGTGCATATATTTAATTTTCATCTTTCTCCGATTTCTTATTTTTGTTCTTCCCTTTTAGCTTCCTTTCATATACCCCCTTACTTTGTGGGCTGGTATGATATTGTAGAAATAATATTGCATTTGAAGTTCAAGGACTTGTAAACCTTGCTGCTCTACTTATCTGTGTCACTTAACCTAAGTTTACTCATGTATAAAATATGTAATTGTCCCAGATTTTTCTTCTAATTCTAAATCAGTGATCTATAAATAGAATCATTTGATTCAATAGGTAATATTTCTAGCAGAAACTGAATAGCTATCTGCTACCTAGCAATAATTCTTGTTCAATCAATGGTTGAAAAGGTTTCTTATAGGCAATCAATTTTGAGATTCTTTGACAATGAAACCACCATATTTGAACTTTTAATACTTGTTTCTGGCATAATATATAAGAAAATGTCAATGACATTTAAAAATTGAAGTTGTGAAGAGCAAAACCAAATATACATGGTCCAAATCCATGTCATAGGTCATATAATTCTCAAAGCATTGAGGAATCAATTTCCATCATACCTAAAAAGGGGACAATACAAAATTATTATTTTAAAAATTACACGTTATTATTGTCCATAAAGGGGACAAAAGTTTATTATTAGCATACCAGAAACTTGATCTATATGCACATTTTCTCATATCTATGGAGCCCTTATAGAAGGATGATTCATGCGTTCTTCTTGGATAGGCAAAGAGAAGTTGTAAGAGTTGGTTCTATCTTGTATACAAAGGCACCTGAAAGAAACTTCATTCTGTACTTATTTATTTCATGTTGTAGAGCTTGTGGAAAAACAAACAAACAAACATTTGCCAAAGTTCTACCACAAAAAGCAATTTCTGCTGATGCATCATCAATACAAAGAAGATAAAGAAGGAGGTGGAGCCAAGATGGAGGAGTGAAAGCAGGGACTTGCTTGAGATCTCCCCCAAACCACTCCACATACCTGTAAAAATGACTTTAAACAAATTCTAGAGCAGCTGTATCCACAAAATGATAAAGTGAAACAAATTTCCAGTGCAATAGAGTCTGGAAGTTCTACAGGAAAGGTCTGTTGCACCAGTCTGAGAGAAGAGTACAGTCCAGTGTGTGCCATACTGGCACTGACTGTATCCAATCAAACCCAGAGGAGGTCTGAGGGTACTTAATCACTGGGAGCTGTGGTGGTTTCCAGACTTTTCAACTCACAACAGTCAAAGACAACTTAGAAGATCAGTAGGAAAGGTCTGTCAGACCTGTGCAAGAGAGGAGTACAGTCCAGCCCCAGCCTCAGGGTGGTAGCAATGGCTGCTTCTGGAACCCTCAGCACAAAGAGATTGAGCAAGTGATCAGAGGAGGATTGCAGGAATCTCTTTGTTGACACTGAGGCAGGATTCTCTTCCTTAGCCTGTGATTGGATCTGGGTCACAGTCCTAGGTGGCAGTCCTGGGATGAAGAGAGCTGGTGTGGTGGAGCTTGTGTTGATGGTGGAGAGGGAATCCTCCTCACATTTTTCAAGGTAGAAAAGTGTGCTTGTGGTCACTCACACACCAGAGCACACATCAGAAGAAGAGTAAACACCTCTCCATTGCTCATACACACTTAGAAGAAATGAAAATTTACAGGTCCTGAGAAATATTTCTGAAAACAGCTGAATAAAACCCCTGAAGCTTGGGATAGTATCCCTTCACACTGGAAGCAGTGTCCTACCATAGCATAGAAGCTAAAAAAAGGTCAAGTGATTGGCTGGGAAAATGAGCAAACACAGGGGAGAAAAACTCAGACTATGGGTTATTACTTTGGTGACAAGGAATATCAAAATATATAAGCAGAAGAAGACAACAAAGTCAAAGTCCCTACATCCAAAGCCTCCAAGAAAAAAAAAAAATTATGAATTCATCTCAGGTTATGGAAGAGTGAGCTCTTCAAAATCCTTCAAAAGATTTTGAAAATTGAGTAAGAAAAGTAGAGGAAAAATTGGGATAAGAAATACAAGAAAATCATGAAAAAGATGAAGAAGAAATTATATAAAGAACTTTATAAATATATATATGTATGTATAAAATAATATGTATCTTAAAACTTGATTAACATGCAAACATACATATAGAAGAGCATGGCTCTAAACCACTACTGAATAGAGAAATGCAAATCAAAACAACTCTTAGGTACCACATCTCACTGGTCAGATTGACTAAACAGGAAAATGATAAATTCTGGAGGAGATGTAGGAAAATTAGGACACTAATGCATTTTGGTGGAGTTGTGAATTGATATAACCATTCCAGAGAAAAAATTGGAACTATACACAAAGGACTATAAAAATCTATACCACACCACTTCTAGGGTCATACCTCAAAGAGATCATACAAATGGGAAAAGGACCTCTATATGTACACAAATATTTGCAGCAGCTCTTTTTGTGGTGGCAATGAATTGGAAATCAAAGGGATGCTTATCAATTGGAGAATGACTAAGCAAATTGTGGTATATGATTGTAATGTAATACAATTGTGCTTTAAGCAATGAGGAGCAGACAGACTTCATAATAAACTGGAAAGACATATAAACTGATGCTGACTGAGGGGAGCAGAACTGGGAAAACATCGTACACAATTATAGACACATTGTACTTGTGATTGACTAGCTTTGATAGACTTGTTTCTTCTCAGAAATGCAAGGTTCTAAGAAAACTCCAAAAGACTCATGGAGTCTAGGTGGCACAGTGAGTAGAGCGCTGGCCCTGGAGTCAGAAGGACCTGAGTTTGGATCCAGCCACAGACACTTAACATATACACACAAACAAACAAACAAACAAAAACAAAAGCAAAGAAAAAAAAAACCTAGCCGTGTGACCTTGGGCAAGTTACTTAACCCCAATTGCCTTGCAAAAAAAAAAAAAGACTCATGATGGAAAAAGCTATCTGCCTCCATAGAAAGAATTACGGAGTCTGAATGCACATTAAACAAAATATTTGCTCTCTCTTTTTTGTTTTGTTTTGTTTCTTCTTTCTTGTGGCTCTTTCCATTGGTTTTAATTCTTTACCACTTGATTAATGTTTAATATGAAGTTATATGTAGAACTTTTATCAAATTAGATGCTGTCTTGAGGGGGTAATGGAAGGAGATGGAAGGGAAGAAAATTCAGAACTCAAAAACTTGTGGAACAGAATGTTGTAAATGAAAAATAAATAAATTTAAAAGGGGAAAAAAAGAAGAGCATGGTGAAAAACTATTTTGATGATGTGTTGGAAAACATATTATAGAAATCATGAAGAGGTTAAAAGCTTGTATACTCTGTAGTAGGTTTATACTTTTACATAATGGATACTCTGAAAAAAAGAACTGAGAGGTATTAGATATAGAAAACATCACCTATCATCATAAAAATGCAATTCGTTCTACTTTAATGGGCGGGAATTTTCTGGCTACTAATATAAGTCATTTCCAAATCATGTGTGGATATACAGTAACACCACTAGTCTGTTAGAGCAAAGAAAAATATCAATACCAGCAGAGAATCCTCACCAATGCATCTACAAAACACAAAACAAAACAACAAAAAAAACCTACCCTAGATTCTGGGTGCTTTGTGGGTGAGAATCCTTACTAAATTAGAGCTCATAAATTTCCATCAGCATTTTTATTTTATTAATAAGTAAAGGCAAAAAACTAGGGAACACATAGGTAAAAATAAAGTCACTTAATTAAGCACCATGCTAACAAAAGTAAATTGTACATAAAATGACTACAACAAAAGAAATAAAATAATGAAATGAAATTAAAATATTCTGTGCATTTAAGTTGTTAAAATGTTGCCTCAGAAAAGATAAGAAAATTCACTTTCTTCCTCTCATTTGAAATGTAGGAGACTATATTGTGGAATTATACTTATGCTATTAGATGTGGTTAACACACAGATTAACTTTGATTACTTACTTTATTCTTCCTTATTTTATATATTTTCTCATTTTTTTCCTAAATTTCCTAAATCAGTTCTTACTGCACAATGTTATTCTCTTATACCAGTGTACCACAGTTTAGGCATTAATAAATATATACCTAATTTGTTACAAATTTTTAAGTCATAAAAATGCAAATGTTGCTTTGAATATATTTCTATATTTGAGGCTTCTCTTTTGGTCCTTACTTGCCTTGCGATATGTGCCTAATAGTGTAAAGGTTACTTTTTGTCATTTTCTTGATATAATTCCAAATTACTTTCTAGAAGGTTAGGCCTAATTTGTACCTTCACAAAAAAATGATTTGTTGTTCCTCTCTTTCTCGCTCACATTTATCGTTCTCATCTATTCCTTTCATCCCCCCCCCCTTTTTTTTTGCTAACTTTCTAGGAGAGGAAATATTTTTGTGTAATAGAGACAACACTGAGCTCTTGAATCAATTGGCCTGATTCTGAGTTCTACATTTGACCTTTGCCCCCTATATGTCTTTAACCAAAATGTGTATGATGTCTTTTTCCTAGGATTTTTTAAAAATCCTATTAAAGTTTATTAGTGATTTGCTCTATAATTTCTTTGTCTGATTTATCCTATTATAAGTTATCCTAATTGAGTTGTTGCTGTCACATTTTTAGTCTTTGCCCAAAACTACTCTGTTGAATATTGCTTGGGAGGATGATTCTCAGATGCACACTACTCACTCAGACATACAGACTACACTATATGATACTTCACTGAATCCTACCCTACTGTATCCAGTTATGGTTCAGCTGAAATCCTGGGCTAATTCTTTCACAAAGTTAAAATAAGCACTGCCACGCTCTTTTAGCTTAGAGCTCATCATTTTATTTTTCAAAAGGCAGAAACCTTTCCCATGGGTTAATAAAAAGCCCTTCCTAAGGAAAGAACTTTATCAGTCTTTATTTTCTTCCTTACAAAGTAAACTACCTTGTTTGACTCAGTGTTGGCATGTCTCTTATCTCCACATCAAAAGATTCTTCGTCCCAGATAGTAAACTTTTTAGAATCCAGAACAGAGACAATATTGGCAAAGTAGCTAATATCTTCAGGCTGTTCTGTCTTTTCTCTAGACTAAATTTCTTATACTCTGCACTTGAGTTTGTCACTGTAGATCATGGTGAGCGTTCCAAATATCTCCCATTATTAATCTTTGAGATTTCTGAGAACTAGACCTTCAAGCTATGTAAGTGCTAATAGCCCAATAGTAAACAGTTCTAAGGTTCAGACTTTCACATATTCCAAACTCCAGGCCTCCTTAATTTTCCCTTATAGATGAATAGGTTGTTAAAAAGGACAGAGACATTGCTAAGACCAAAGAGAAGGCTGTGTTCATTTTCCAACTGCCCAACATATTTCTGACCTTTCAGAACATGTAAGTGGCAAACAAAAGCCTAAAAGGATTTTGAGAATCATTATTACATGTACAATTGCCAGGTTACCAGACTTAGGATCATTTTATCTGGTCTGTGATTTAACTGACTAAAACACAATATAACTTATCAAGACATCGTAAGATATAATTTTAACTTAGAGATAAATAAATGTATAAGTGTGTGTATTATTCTCACTGCAGAAGACAAGGAGGGAACCCCAGAAGGATTGCAGAACTACTTGATAATCTTATAATCTTAATTAACACATAAAAAAGGTCTGGAAAATGTTGTAGAGTTATAGAACATTAATTATAATATCAATTGGAAGCTAATAGTGTAGGGGCTGGTTCCATAATGATTTTCACAAGATCATTAGTATGTGAGGAGAAATAAATGTTTTCTCCTTAGAGCTGCTCTTTAAACTCTCTTGACAAAAAGAAGGAAAATTGCAATAGCATTACCTCCCATCTTTGTTCCCCAATGTGATACAGAAGGATCATTGAAGGAGAAAAGATGGATCATTAGACTCACTGAGCTATAAAGTATGAATTTTCTGTTGAGCCAAAATCCAGCCATCCCAGTGGTCTTCCTCTGTAATATAATCTGCCTTTCCATTGCTGCTATTTATTGAGAAAATAAAACAAAAACAAACAAAAAAACAACAATAACAACAACAACATATTCTCTAGAATAAGGTCCTTTAAATAAGAAACAAAGAAAACTTTACTTTCTAGGTTGCAAAGTACACGTAAAGATATTCAGTAAAAATAGTACTGATGCCATAAAAATGATATTTTGGACTATATATATTTGCTTTATAATGCTTGGCAAAGCTGCTCAGGGGCTGTTTGGTGTCAAGGGCCCACAGAAGGCTCAAGCATGTGGATTTGGCTTACTTCTTCTCCAACTGGTATCTTGCCACCACAACCTACCTCGACAATACAGAATATCCTTTAAGAAAGGAAATGTGGGGGTGGCTAGGTGAGTGAGTAAGAGCGCCGGCCTCGGAGTTGGGATGACCCGAGATCGAATGCGGCCTCAGAAAATGAGCACCCACACATAAATCATGACTAGCCGTGCAACCTTGAGCAAGTTACTTAACCCCAATTGCTTTAAAATAAAAAAAAAAGAAAGGAAATGTGTCTTTCTCATCAACTTTGTCCCAGCCCCAGAAAATAACACTGAATCCTTCTTTTAATCTTTTATTGATTTCACAACTAAATTCTACAGAGAAACATATGATTTATAAGGCTAAATCACTACTGAAAGCAGCAAGACATGCAGAGTGAGAGCAGAGGCAACAAGTGACTATAAAGTTAAACTATAATCACTACCTTGACTTCTATGTCCCATAGGATCTTGATAAAGAAAGTCAAGGATCATGAACCCCCAAGCTTTGAGAAGAGAACTGCCCATCAAAACACCTGACGGACAGAGTTCAATTAAGAGGGAAGAGCCAAGAGAGCTTATTAGAAGTGGCAATTCAGTTGAACTCTCCCAAAATCCCCCTCCAAACATATTTAAATACTTAAAATAACCATCGAATCAAATTTTGGAATAGAAGAGCCAAGAAATGTTCATTAGCTTTTATACCACTTTTCCCCATTTGGCTTATTCTGCTATTTAAGGAGTTTTTCAGCAAATGTTTCTGCCTCTTTTACCATTTAACCAGTTCTGTTTTGTATATTAGTGTTTTTTTTTTAATCTTCAGTGTTTTTTTTTCTTCCTCCTTTACAAAGCTACTAGTTTAGTTTAGTTTTGTTTTGTTTCTTCAAAATTGCCTCTTATCACTCATTTCTTTTCACAATGTTTTCTCTCCCACTCTTATTTCTTTAACTCTTCCTGGCATTCTTATTGTACATGGGTCAAACTAGCATTTTTCTTTGAGACTGTTTTGTAGCTGATTTCACATTGTTGCTTCTTCTGAGTATATGTCTTGGTCTTCCTTTCAACATAGTAGCTTTTTATGGTCAATTTGTTGTTGTTTGCTCATTTTTTCCATTGTATTTCTTGGCTTTTAACTTTATATTCAAATTGACTCTGCTTACCAAATGCTGAGGATGCATAGTCCCAGGCCTTAGGCTTTTTCATACTGCCATTTTCAGAACCAGTTCAGGAGATATACTAGATTTTCCCTACTTCCATGGTTGTGTGATCCTGGAATAGTTATTGTCACTTCTCTCCTTGTCTTTACTCTGATTTTTGCAAAAACAGAAACAAAAAACAAAACAAAAATAAAAAATGAGGGATTGGGAGAGGGTTCCTGGCTCCTTGCAGTTTCATGTGCTAGTGCTCATATCTGTCTTGGTACTGCTCTCTTGTAACCAACCATCAGAACTTCTCTCTCCTAGAACTGCAGCCCAGAACTGTGTATGGGCAATGTAGTTACCAATCAACACCAGCAGTATCCAGTGCCATCAACCCCTCCCCCACCATAATCTCTTTGTGATCTGTTGTCTGATCTCACCATGCCTAGTCTGAGAGCTCCTGAAGATGTTGCTGCTGCTGGGGCATCTGTTCCTACTGCTGTGTGTGTAAGCTCTGGGCAGAATTCCACTAGACTCATACCCCAGGGTTACTGACTTTTATGCTAATCTTTTAAGTTTTCTTATGCTAGAAAAATATCTCACCCTGACTTTTTTTGTTGGCTCTGCTGCTCCAAAATATGATGTGAGATGCTATTTTAAAGTTGTTTGGAGGAAAATGCTGAGCAAGATCAACTTGGGGGCTGCCTCTAAACTGACATCTTGGCTTCTCTGTGCATAACTTTTGACTCAGAAATAACACTACTAGGTCTGTACTCCAAAGAGATAAAAGAAAAAGTACTCATTTCACACACAATATTTATAGCTGCTCTTTTGGCGGTGGCAAAGAATTGGAATTCAAGGAGAGAATCATCAATTGGGGAATGGCTGAACAGGATATGGCATATGCTTATGAGTGAGTATCATTGTTGTATAAGAAGTGATGAGGGGAGTAGTTTGAGGGGAAAATATGGCAAGACCTATATGAACTGATGTAAAGTGAAGTAAGAAGAACTGGGAAGTAATTTTACACAGTAATAGCAATGTTGTAATGATGATCAATGGTGAAAGACTAGGCTACTTTGATCAATGTACTCATCCAAGAAAATTCCAAAGGATTCATGGTGTAAACATGCTACTCATCTCAAGAGAGAGAACTGATGAAATCTGAGAGCAAATGGAAATATAGTTTTCTCACTTTATTTTTATGTATAATAAAAGCATGGCTAATACAAAATATGTTTTGCATGATTTCACACATATGATTTATATTTTCCTTGCTTTCTCAGTGGGTCATGGAAGACTTGGAAGGGAGATAATTTTGAACTCAAATTTTAAAAAACAAAAGAATGTTAAGAATACATAAGTTTGAAATGAGGGGAAAAGAAAAAACCTCTTCATACTTTATAGTCCAGCTCCTGAAGCCATTGCAAAAGAGACAAGTCAAGTGGAGAATGGTCTTGCTTTCCTCATGCCCATAAGTAACAACTTTTGACCAACTGCCACAAGGCAAATGGGCACAAGAGCCCTAGTACTGGCAGCACTCTTCAGACCATCAATCCTATTTGCAGCTCTTCGTAGACACCAACTAATGGAAACAAATGGCATGGAGAAAGGGTCACTTAACCTTCACTAACTGACTAAAAACGTCCATCTACAAGACAGGTACTATGTACCAGACAAATTCAACCACCACTACATTGAGTACCATCAGCCATCATACCCCAGTTTGAGTAATTCAGACCCCTGAGCCCTGAGAATAGCAATATTTCTAACCCAGAAGCCACTGCCATCAGCTTGGATAACATTAACATTTATATAAGCAACTGCTAAAACACAGTTATTGAAGACTCAGAAAATAAAATGTCATTAGAGTCCTTGGCACTGTCAAATTAACATCAAATATTTATATGAAACTAGAAAATGACTTGAAAGAAAAGGCATTATCATCGACTTTGCCAATCCCCCATACGGAATATGGACTTCATCATTTCACATACAACTCAAATCTTCCATATTTTTTTTATCTTTACCTGTTAGAATGTGAGCTATTGGAGAGAAGTGACTACTTTTTTCATTTGTCTCCACCAAAGTGTGGCACAGTGTTTTGCACATAGTAAGCACTTAGTTTTCTTTTCATTCATTTATTCATTCATTCAAATTAAAGTGAACAATTTGTAAGTTATAGAGGATATACTAATTACTACTTAAAATTTCCAAAGACTAGAACTTGCTCTTTCTTCATTCCCTCTCCTTTCCTTACTGTCCCCATTCTGGCAGCTCTCCATCTGACCTGCTAGGATTCTAGTTCTAGCTCTAGGTTTCTAGCTGATTGCTTTACTTCTTTGATGTTTCCCTATTACATGAGCTCTCTTGTTATTTATGCCAAAGAAAATATCACATATACATAAAATCTACCGCTTTGAGATTAAGTGAAATTGCTTCTCTCCATTTCTGGATATAACACAAGGAAGATGGGTGGGGGTTGGAGGGGTGGACCTAGACATTTTCTCCAATCTTCAAAAAACTCATTAAACTTTTTCAAAATAAAATTATGTATGAGAGAACAAGTAATTTTACCTATCTCCATAGACCAAGACACTAAGGAATTCTCAAAATTCATCTCTGATGAATTGACCACCGAGAAGGCTAATCCCTAATCCCCGAGATGCTCACTCAACAACCCCTCCTCTATTCTTCCCTGTACTCCTGTACATTAACACAAACTGAATTACAAGCTTGTAAAATGCATTCCAAATGTGAGAGTATCTTGAGATAACTTTGAAGTCTATATTCCTCAATGTTTCTGCAATTAAGAAGGAAGGAGCCAGAAGATGAGCAATCAGGGGGAAGGAAAAGACTAGATTTACAAAATATCCTAAAAAGATGAAAATTTAGTTAAAAATTTAGACTAAAAGTAGATAAATCAACAGTGAAGATATTAATAAAAAAGGGAAGATGTCCTCCAAGACATCTAAATTAGCAGAAACATTTCTGAATAAATACTAAAAGACCAAGGAACCTGAAGCATAATGACCCTCTGCATTCCAAGAAAATATGGATCGACAGCAGAATGTTTCCAAATGGTTAAAGAGAGAAACAAGAATTTTGAAAGCAAATTTCATGGTTTACATAGCAGAAATAATTGTTGTAATAAAATGAGAGAGAGAGAGAGAGAGAGAGAGAGAGAGAGAGAGAGAGAGAGGGAGAGAAATTGATTGGGCCTAAAAATATACAGAGATAAAGAACAATCTGGAAGAGAAGCAAAATGCATTTAAATTAAGAATCTTCCCTATTCAAACAAAACATTCTTATTTTAAATTTTAAATAAGAAGTTTATTTAAATAACAAGATGTTTGACTTGAAGGGAAAACTATCTAGGATCAACTTCTTTATAGTAATTTATCTCTCCTGAGAGACAGAGATTGCTCTACATGTAACAGCTATGTACAAAAAAAAAAGTTATAAAATTGTCCTTGGTTTTACAATGATAAAAGAAAAACATTGAAATTATCCAATCAAACAAGGCATGCAAGGATTGTGTGTGTGTGTGTGTGTGTGTGTGTGTGTTTATTTATTTGTTTGTTTGTTATTGTTAAACAGTGAGAGCAAAATAACTTACTGGAATATAAAGATAAAAGTTGAATGAGCATGCCACTAATGGAGAAAAGGGATATTTTCACAGAACCAGTTTGTTTTTTCCCCTCCCCATCTCCATTTGATGTTGATCAAAACATACTATCAGCCATTTAGCTAAAAAAAAAAAAGGCATTATGCCTGTGCACATACACCAGTTACTTTATGTACAATAAAGGAATAGGGAAGGGAATCAAATAAGAGAGAAAACTATACTGCAGTAGTCAGGATCTGGATGAACCCAATCTTGGTTTTCTAATTGTGAATGTATTGTTTTCCTTGGGAGCACAGTTCTGGAGCAGAGTTGTAGATTCTCTTTTTAGTAAGTGCCTCCTGTCTGCTGCTGGAATACATCAATTGTATCTTCATCCTCCATTTCCAACTGTGCAGGTGTGTCTGTTTCATTGATTGGTTGGCCATCAAATTGGAATCTGATCTGCCTCATTGACAAACCCTGTAGTTCACAATAGGCTTTCATCAGTTTACTAAGTGGTGTGTGCCTCTTAATCTTAAATTGCACCTTCGAACCATCTTGCCCTGCCACCTTCAAATTAATGTGGTCGTTGTTTTCAGTCTTGACTCCTTCCTTCGGCTTTTTGTTGGCTGTGGCTATTCCGGGGGTCTCCTCAAACTCCGATTCACAAAAGAGGCACCAGGATGGTCCACTCCATGGGAAAGGAGGGAGAAACAGCAGTGGCAGAAGAAAGAGGAGGAGGAGGAGGTGGAGAAGGAGGAGGAAGAGGATGAGCAAGAGAAGGAAGTATATATACTTTTAGTTTATAACATTCAATTCCACAATCCCTTGAGTACCAAATTTTCTCCAGGTTCTACAAATGCTTTTGCATTAAACATTAATCAAGTTGTAAAGAAGAGTTATAACTAATAGAGTGAACAACAAGAATGAAGGAACACAACAAAACCCAAAAGAGAAAGAGCAAGTAGTTTGCTGCAATATGCATTCAGACTCTGTAATTCTTTTCTCTGGATGTGGGCGTCCCTTTCTATCGTGAGTCTTTTGGAGTTGTCTTATAACCTTGCATTGCTGAGAAGAGCCCAGTCTATCAAAGTGAGTTTTCACAGATATGATGTATCTAATTGTGTACAAAGTCCTCCTAGTTCTGCTCTCCTTACTCAACATCAGTTTATATATGTCTCTCCAGGTTATTATGAAGTCCATTTGCTCCTCCTTTCTTATAGCAGAGTAGTATTCCATTACATTCATAACCACAACTTGTTCAGTCATCCCTTAATTGTTGGGCATCCCCTCAATTTCCAATTATTTGCCACCCCAAAAAGACGTGCTATAAATATTTTTACACATACCGGTCTAGGATACAGCCTTAAAAGCTCTATTGTTGAGTCAAAGGGTATTGACATTTAAAACATTCATTTTAAAGACAGGATGTGTAGAATCCACGTAGGAATCAAAGGTTTTCTAGGAGAACTTGACAAGCCAAAAATAAAAATCTAAAAAACTAAAAATAATATTTAAAAAAACATAACAATAATAATACAAAAAATGCCTAGGACTTCTGTAATCACAAGAAGAAGAAGAAAAAAAAACACACAAACAAAAAAATAAACACAACAAAGAAATAAGTAACCCTATATTGTACACTCCAGAAATATGATTACATGAAGCTGCAATTATAAACAACAATATAGAAAGTGATCAGAAATAAGACCTTAAGATGGAAAGAAAAGTAGCTTTGAATAACAGAAAGCAAATAAACAAACAAACAAAAAAAAACTATTCTGGGCCCATCAGAAACTGCAAAAGTCAGTAGAATAATGTAAACTTTCAAGCCAAAGACCTCAAGGTTCAACCCAAGGTTACTGACTTTGCAAACTAAACATGATCAACAATAAAAAAAAGATGGTTATTCAACAGAAGAGAGGTATTTGAGATATTTTATTATTGCTGCTACTAGGTTTTGTGTGATTCAAATTGTCACACCACCATATTTAATGTTTTTTTCTTGTTCCTCATGACAGTTTATGTTTAATCTAGGAATTTCATAATTTGACAATGATATTTCTGTTTTACTCATAGGATCCCTTTCAGATGATGATCAGTGGATTTTTCCTATTTGTACTATTCCCTCTTGTTTTGATACTGCAGGAACAATTTTCTTTAATTATTTCTTATATTATTGCATCAAGATTATTTTTTCATCATGGTTTTCAGGTATTTCAATTATACTTATGTTTTCTCTTCTTGATCTGTTATCCAGATCAGTTGTTTTTTTTTCTTATAAGATGCTTTATATTTTCTTCTATTTATTCATCCTTTATATTTTGTTTTATTATCTCTTATAATTCTGTTGGTTTCCCCTTGCCCAATTCTGATTTTCAAGATGTTTTTCCCCCCTTAAGATTCCAGATCTCCTTTTCTAGTTGGTTGACTTTCTTTTCATAATCTCCTAGTTTTTCTTGGATTGTCCTTATTTTTTTAAATATTTTTCCTCAGTCTCTCTCATTTGATTTTCACAGCCTTTTTAAAATTCTTCTATAAAATCTATTTTGAGCAGATGACCATTTGACAGTATTCTTTGGGGATAGAAAAAATTTGATTTTTTTTTCTTCAGTATCCTCCTCTGAAGATGAATCCTGGTCTTCTCTATTCTCATACTAACTTTCTATGGTCGGATTCTTTCTTCTTTGTTCATTTCTTTTTTAATTTATAGCAGCTTAGTTTTTGTAATCACCTCTGACCCTGTGGTATAGGGAATGGTGTTTCTGGGCCCAGATTCTCCTTCAGTTATCCTCTCTAGCTTAGAAGCAAAACCAAGAATTCTGCACCTCTATAGGGGCCCAAAATTAGAGACATCCTCTCAGTACTGCTTCTGCACTCACTGGCCATGTGCTGGTTTCTTCTAGTCCAGGATCACATCTCAGCAGCACAGCTGGGTTTGGCATGCCTTATCAGTAGAAGTTCCCTCAGTCTTCCCCAGCTCAGATGCTTGACTTCCCATACTATCTGGGAAGCAAAATTTCTTCTAGTTGGGGCTGAGGTCATCTCCAAACCCAGCTGGCCCAGGTGCTTGCCACTTGTTTCAGCAGAACTACTCTGGAGGTTTTTACCCTTCACAGGGACCAAACCTCAAGTCTGGGATTTTTCTTCTGATCTTCTCTGAATGTCCCAGGAGGACCACTATTCTGCCCCAACAATTGTTTATTTTTAGAGCTCTATATTCAACCTGTGGCATTCATTTGTCTTTGTTGTGTGGTAAATCTGGAGAGCTTGGAATTTTCTGACTACATCATTTTCCCAAAATCTTCTTTCTCCATTTGAAGTGTTTCTACCAAAATCCTCCCTAGTTTTTTTTAATCCTAGTCCTCTTTTCTCTGAACATTGTTGCCCATACTCATGACCCCCTCCCTTGAGCCTAGAGTTCCTATGTTATTTCCCTTGTGTGGTCTTTCCCCAAAAATAATTCATCCATCAATCCATCCATTCATCCATTCATTCATTCATTCAATCATTTATCTGTATGTCTGTCTGTTTATTTTTTGTTATGCCACTGGTGGCTCCCTGACTTCCAAATCAGGGATGTGATAACAAATTAGTGCTCAAGACAATAGATAACTGTCCCTGACCTACCTGTTTGCCCTAACTACCTTCATTCTTTTGGATTCTTGATTTCTGATTTATATCTTCCATATTCAATCCCATTCCAGAGCAATTATGATTAAACTAAGCTTTGATACCAGATTTATATTTAGAGGAAATACTGTAAGTTAGAGTCTGTAAGATCATGGATTGCTCATAGGGACCCAAGGCATCATTTAGGTCACTTACTTCATCTTAGTATTGAGGAAACGTAGACCTGGAGAGATTTTACAATTTGTCCACAGTCATATAGGTGATAAGTGTGAGAGATAAGATTTCAATCCAGGTCTTTTAACTCTGTGTTCAATACTTGTGCTATTGAACCATGTTTTTTCCTAGTCAGCAATAGAAATGTAATCTGGACCTTTAGGAATAAACATTTAACAATGATCCAAGACAGTTCCAAAGATTCATGATGAAAAATGTTATCCATATCTGGAGAAAGAATTGGAGTCTACATGCAGATCTAAGCATACTAATTTCACTTTATTATTTTCATTTTTTTTCTTTTTGTCATTTTCTTCTTTCACAACATGGCTAATATGGAAATACGGTTTACATGACTGCACATATATAACCTATATCAAATTGCTTATCATTTTAGGAAAGGTGGAGGGAAGGGAGAGAGAGAAAAAAATTTGGAATTCAATTTTTAAATGAATGTTAAAATTGTCTTTATCTTTAATCGGAAGAAATAAAGTACTGTTTAAAAAGAAATAGAATAAAGTTCTTGCATGATAAAATAAATGAATGGATTTTGCCACTTTTTTTTTCAGGAATATCCACCCCCTTTTGTTCAATTGTGCCAGTTTACCTGTTTCCTTCTTGTTAAAATTTCAGTTTATTTTTTCTAACACTCTAGTCTTCTGAAGTCAGCTGGTGGCTATTTATTATTCTCTTTACCCCTTGGAAGTATCTTTTTTATTCTACCTAGACTATTCCTCCAAAAGATTTCTTAATTCACTGTTTCTAAAGAAGCACAGTTCTGGCATTGCTCTTTTATCAATCAGCTCCTGCACCACTAGGTTTGCCTGGGAAAGCCAAATACAGTAAAGGTTTGTTGTTGTTGTTGTTGTGGTTGTTGCTGTTGCTATTATTTGTATTCCCTGTATCTATGTAATGTCACTTCTAGTATATATATATATATATATATATATATATATATATATATGTTTGCTTCCTTGCTGTCTGTGTTTTCTTTTGTTGTTAATATTTTGAGCAAAAAAGCTGTTCTACCTCATAAAGAACCTAGGGGTGCCTTCCTAGGGTGCTGTGAAGAAAGTCTCATTATCACATCTCTGCAGTGTTCAGCTTATAGATTCTAGGTGGTCTTGAAATAATACTTCCTATGTTTTCTATACTGTCAGAGGTGTGCTGGAAGGGCAGGTCTATACAAACATACACTTCTGGCTTAAGAAATATAGATAAAAGTATAATCAATGATTGGTTTCTCTCAGAATTGACATTAAGTCAAATTTAGTGCTAAAATATTATGAAAAGTGTATAAACAATGATACCTTTCTGTCTTATCACTCTATGATTATGAGGGCATTTGTTCTAAGGTGAGAAAATACATCTGCTTTCTTAGGATGCCACATGACATTAGTCCCCTAAGGTATACTGCTCAGCGAAAGTCTGGATAGTAGTAATATTTCTTTACATTTACCTAATGCATTGTTTTTTTTTTCTAAGTGGAACTTATTGTCCAATTTGATGCGTGCAAAAAAAGGGCAAGTGCCAACTTGTATATTTTTATACGTGACTCATATGAAAGTTTTATAAAGCCCTATCATTACAAAAAGCTTATAAGGTACGTATTGCAAATATTACTTCCCCTATTCTATAGATGGTGAAACTGAGACTCAGAAAGATGATTTGCCAAAGGACACAAAGCTAGCAAGTGTCATGGAACCTGCTTTTGTATCTTAGCTTTGCTACTTATTGCAGCTTTAAGTAACTCATCTTTTCTGTACCTCAATCTCTTTACCCCTTGGCGGAACAAGCCTGATCACTATGCCATCATTAAGTTTCCTTTGACCACTGAGAATATGGAGGACAACAACATCCTAGTCTTCATTGTGGATGTCAAGGCCAACAAGCATCAGATCAAGCAGGCTGTAAAGAAGCTGTATGACATCAACGTGGCCAAGGTCAACACACTGACCTGGCTTGATGGAGAGAAGAAGGTCTATGTCCATTTTGCTCCAGATTAAGATGCTTTAGATGTTGCCAACAAAATTGGAATCATCTAACTTACTGTGTCCAGCTGTGTCCCATTCCACCTACAATAAAAAAATGTCTATGTTAGCTTAAGTTGTTTTTAATATTACCCTTTATTTCTAAATCATCTATTTTTTTTGACCTTATCATGTTATATGGTGTGAGATGCTGGTCTATATCTACTTTTTGTGAAACTACTCTCCAGTATTTCCAGCAAGTTTTGTCAAATACTGATTAATTCACCCAAAGTCTTGGATCTTTGAAATGATCAAATGCTAGATTGCTTTTGGTGATTTGCTACCATGCTATCTATACCTAATCTATTATATTGATCCACTACTCTATTTTGTAGACAGGACCAGATTGTTTTAGTGATTTCCACTTCATAATCTAGTTTGAAATCTAGTACTGATAGGCTCCTTTTCTTCATTTTTCCCCTGAGTTCCTTAATATTCTTGACTTTTTGTTTGTCCAGATGAATTTTCTTGTTACATTTTTTGTTGGGAGACAAAGAGGCCTGTGCCAGGACTTATATCTGATTCTGCACTTTGGTATCTTTGGGTGGCCAGCTCTAAATGTGATGTCTTTTGAGGATTGCACTTCAGCTTTGAAGTCTGCTCTCAACTGTATCCGTTTATGACTGCGGCTGCATCAAGAGTTACCTGAGGCTAAGGCTATCTAGGCTCTGCCCCAAAACGTTAGTTGTTCAAAACCTAAATATTTGAATTCTTAGGTGGTCAGTTCCTATGCAGACATACTTGATGATGTGGCTTTGGCTTCAGGCCTTGAAACCAGCTCTCAAGAGCATCCTTTGTAATGTGTCTATACATGAAAAGAGGTAACTGACTTTTCTTAAGACTTTCTGGCACCTAGAGAACAAAAGGCCTTACTGCCATGCTACTTCTAGGATATGACAGACTAAGATAATCATATGAATACTTGAGATCCATTCCATCCTTTCCTTTGTCTCATTGCTCTATAAAAACCTTGTCCTAAGAATCAATAAATGGAGTTCATCATTCTTCCCTGAACTACCCACATGGCCTGGTCATTTCTTATTTATGTCTCCCGATCATTCTAAGTTCTGGACACTGAGCAGCCCACGGAAATTTTTTATTTCTATAAAATATTTTTTTGTCATTAGATAAGTATAGCACTGAGTAAATAAATTAATTTAGGTATAATTGTAATATTTTTTAGTATATTGCCTTGGCCAAACCATGAACAATTAATATTCCTCTATTTGTTTAGATATGTTTGTTTATTTCTAACATATTGTGAAATATGTTTTGTATTTGTGTTTTTTGAAAGATAGAATCCAGTATATTTTATAATGTATACAGTTAGCTTAAGTGGAATTTCTCTTTTTATCCTTTCTTGCCGTGCTTTGTTGGTAATATATAGAAATGCTGATGATTGATGTGGGTATTTTTAATATCCTGCTACTATGCTAAAATTGTTAATTATTTTAACTAGTTGTTTTTTGTTGTTTTTTTGGTTTATTCTCTAGTAACCTCTAAGTATACCATCATATCATCTTCAAAATGATAGCTTTTTGCCCTCATTGTGTAACTCTTTCCATTTATTTTTCTTCTCTTACTGATATAGCTAGTTTTTCTAGTACAATAATAAATAATACTGGTGATGTTGGTGATACTGAACATCCTTACTTCATTCCTGATCTTATTTGGGATGCCTCTAGCTCATCCCAATACAGATAATGATTGCTGATGGTTTTAGATAGATACTGCTTATGATTTTAAGAAAAAAACTTCATGTATTCCTAAGCTTTTTGATGTTTTAAATAGGAATGAGTGTTGCATTTTGTCAAAAGATTTTTCTGCATCTAATTGGATAACCATAATAGGATTTTTCTTGGTTTTGTGATTGGCATGGTCATTTAGGCTGTTTTCATATTGAACCAGTTCTGTATTTCTGGTTTAAATCCCATTTGGTGTTAGTATGTGATCTTTTGGATATGTTTCTTTAATCTCCTTATTATTATTTTATTTAGAATGTGGGCATCAATATTTTTGGGGAAATTTGGTCTATAGTTTCCTTTCTCTATTTTTATTCTCCTTGGTTTAGTTATCAGAATGATATTTGCATCATAAAAGGAATTTATTAAAAAATTCTTTGCCTATTTTTGCAAACAGTTTAGAGAGTATTAGAACTAATTGCTCTTTAAATGACTTTTTAGAACTCACTTTATGGTCCTGTGGATTGTTTTTTCTCCTAAGGAACACTCTGATGAATTGTCCAATGTACGTATTTTAATGATAGGGTTATTTAAATATTCTATTTCTTCTTCTGTTAATCTGGGCATTTTATATTTTTGTAAATATTCATTTCAATTAAATCATTAGATTTGTTGTCATGGAATAACAAAAAAAAAGAATTTAATAAATGCTTTAATTTTATCCTCATTGGTGTTACATTCCCTCTTTTAATTTTTGATACATATAATTTGGGTTTCTTCTTTTTTATTTTTATTTTTTTACTGAGGAACCATTTATTTGGACAAGACAAAAAAATCTGCACACTGTTTTCTTTTATATAGAAAGTGAAACATTTCAAATATATTAGTTTTTCTTTTTTCAATAGAATCCATTTCAGTCCAGTCCCAGGAATTGCTTCTCATTTTAGGATTCACGTTTCAGTAACACATGCACCCATTACAGCCAGAAGAGCATACTTGAATTTTGGATAATCATTCATGATTATGGTAACCATCCCAACATACGGTAAAAACCCTCTCGCTCGTCCTACAACATCCTTCTTTTCTATCCAGTTTTGACCTTCTTTGTACAAACCTCTATCATCAACTTCATTATTATCTCCTTTAGTCAGAAATTTGACATTTCCTTTGTCTTTTTCATGAACTTTGATGACTCTATGAACTATAGGAATATCTCTTCCTTCAACTTTAAAAACAACTATTTCACCAGCTCTAATAGGATCTTTCCGGAAATTTGTTAAAAACAGAAGGTCTCCTCTATGAAATGCTGGTTCCATACTGCCACTCAGAACCACCACAATAGGGCTTTCACTCCCAGTGACAACTATCAAGCCTTTCCATATCATAAGAGCAGAAGATACAATCATGGCAAAGTTTAAAACCTGGTAATACAGCTGGCGCTTGTTCATTTTCCTTAAGTCCCCGAAGATGTCCATGGCGCCTTCCCGAAGCCGGTCCCCGGGACACCGCGTACCACAGGGAGGAAGAAGGGGGCCGAGCAGGCAAGCGGGCTCCGGGCAAGGGGCTGTTACCGGAGCGACGTAGACACACCTGCCTGGCGCCCCCTTCTCCCTCCCTTCCTGCTTCCTTGCAGCCTTGTCTGGACCGCGCTCGGTTTCTTCTTTTTTAATGAAATAAACCAATGGTTTGTCTATTTTATTGATCTTTTCATAAAACTGGCTCCTAGTTTTATCAGTTTAACATTTTTCCTTTTAATTTTATTAATCTCTTCTTTGTCAGGATTTTTATTTTGGTGCTTAATTGAGGGTTTTAAGTTTTCCTTTTTTTATTTTTTTTCCACCTGCATATCCAATTCATTCATCTGCTTTCTTTCTATTTTATTGATATAAGTGCTTAAAGATACACATTTTCCCTAAAAGTGCTTCTTTGTCTGCATTCCACAAATTTTTGTATGTTGCCTCATTTTTGTCATTCTCTTTAAGAAAATTATTACTTATTTCTATAATTTCTTCTTTGACCCAATCTTTCTTTAGCATTCATTTATTTAGTTTTCAATTAGTTTTTCCTTTATTGACTGTAATTTTCATTGTGTTATGTTCTGAAAAGGATGGATTTAATATGTATGCTTTTCTGCATTCATTTTTGAGGTTTTTATGCACTAATATGATTGATTTTTGTGAAGGTATTTTTGTGTATAGCTGAGAAAAAGGTATACTCCTTTCTATTACCAGTCAATTTTCACCAGAGGGCTACCATATTTAAATTTGTAAGGTCCTATTCATCTATTTAACTTCTTTCATAATTATTTTATGATTATATTTATCTAATTCTGAGTGGTGAACATTGAGATCCCCCACTAGTAGAACTTTACTATCTATTTTTTCCTGTACTCATTTACCTTTTCGTTTACGAATTTTGAAGAGGGCACATCCTTGTTAGTAGAGTGGTTTTCCTGCCTGTCATGTAGGGGACTGGGGTTCTTTTCCCCAATGGGGATGCCTTGGTGCTTGTTTTGAGGAAGACTCTGGGAAGATGATGGAGTAGGTCAGAAAATTCAAAACTCTCCAGATTATACCCCAAACTAGATAATAATAGTACGTCAGGGTGAACATAAAGTGGTAAAAATAAGTAAGACTAGGGACAGAACTTTGGTCCTTTTGGGACAATCAGAGATCTGAAGAATAATCCCATGACCAGGTTTGGTCCTGTGAAGAGGAAACACCTCCAGGCCATGTCTGCTTAAACAATAAACAGTAAACCCTGGGGTTAACTGGGTTGGAAGCTGCCTCACCCCAGCCACAGGAACTTGTACTGCAAATATAGTGAGGGGAGTTGCATATCTGAGCCCAGGAAAATCAAGGAAACCTCTGCTAACCAGGAACACCTGACCCAGCTGTGCTGCTGAGATGTGGCCCTCAGCAAGAAGGAACCGCTACACACCCAGTGAGTTCAGAAGCAGTGGGGCAAGAATGCTCCTGCCTGTGGATACTTACAGAAGGCTGAGGTCTTTATTTCATTTCCAGACCAGAGAGGGAACTGAAAGAGGATCTGAGGCCAGAGGCTCCATTCCTCTTACCCCAGAGCTAGAGATGATTACAAAAACTAAGCTGCTACAAATTAAAAAAAAAAATGAACAAAGGAGAAATAATCCAAACACAGAGAATCAGTATTGCAATAGAGACCAGGATTCATCTTCAGAGTAGGATACTGGAGCAAAAAAAAAAAAAAAAGCAAACAGATAACAACAATAACAACAACAACAACAACAACAAAACACTCTTCTATCACAAAGAATAATGCCAAAAAAAAAAAAAAGACTTTGTAGAAGAAGTTTAAAATGTCTATGAAAATCAAACGAGAAAGACTGGGGAAAAACAGCTAGGGGGAGGGAAGGAGAACAATCCAAGAAAAAGAAGATTATGAAAAGAAAGGTCACCATTTAAAACGGAGATCCAGAATTCTAATTAAAAAAAAAAAAAAGAATTCCTTGAAAATCAGAATTGGGCAAGGGGAAGCTAACAAACTTATAAGAGACCCAGAAATAATAAAACAAAATATAAAGAAAGAACAATATAGAAGAGAGTATAAAGCATCTCACAAGAAAAAAATAACATCTGGAGAACAGATCAAAAAGAAAAAACATAAGAAAAACTGGACTACCTGAAAGCTGTAATCAATAAAAGAATCTTGATACAATAATTAAAGAATGTTGTCCTTCAGTGTGAAAACAAGATGGAAAATTAGAAATAAAAAAAAATCTACTGAAAGATATCCTATGAGGAAAATCAACAGGAATATCATAGTCAAATTTCAAAACCCCCAGTTCAAGGATAAAATATTATGAGAAACATGGAGAAAAAAAATAAATATGGTGATGTCACAATTAGAATCATGCAAGATCTAATAGTGGCAACACTAACAGCCTACAGGTCTTGGAACACTTTATATC
Organism: Gymnobelideus leadbeateri; assembly: GCA_011680675.1. Taxonomy (NCBI): domain Eukaryota; kingdom Metazoa; phylum Chordata; class Mammalia; order Diprotodontia; family Petauridae; genus Gymnobelideus; species Gymnobelideus leadbeateri. The sequence goes on along the minus strand of WOXC01003002.1, from coordinate 366,548 downwards.
AAAGAGCAAAAGAACTGGGGTTCTAGCCAAAAACATCATACCCAGGAAAGCTAAGCATAATCCTGAATAATCAAAACAAAACAAAACAGAACAAACAAACAAAAAACCCAGACATCTAATGAATTGTCAGATTTCAGGATTTTGTTAACCGAAAAAATTCTGAGGATTTTATATACAAGAACCAAGAGAAATATAAAGTACATAAGCAAGAATAATTACAAGGGACTCAATAACGATAGACTGTTTATCTTTTGTATATGTAAAATGTATGTCTAAAATTGTTATTAGTAATTGGGTAGTTTGAAAGAAGGATTGGAATACTATTTAAAACAACTAGACTGCATAAGGTTAAAATGTTGTAGTGTAGGAATTGCTGAGTTGGAAGATGTGGAAAAATATGGAAAATCTCAGAATTATGACGGAAGAGGTTATCCACCTTCAGAGACCTATGAAACAAAGGGCATTATTTATCATTATCAACAAAGGGCATTAAAAAAAGCCTTTATTTTATTTCATTTTGCTTTTTTGGAGGGAGAGGGCAGAGCAATTGGGGTTGTGACTTGCCTAAGGTCACATGGCTAGTAAGTGTTAAGTGTCTGAGATTGGATTTGAACTCAGGTTGTCCTAACTCCAGGGTCAGTGCCCTATTCACTGTGCCACCTAGCTGCCCCTTAACCTTTATTTTAAACATTTTCTTTGTAACCATATGAGGGAATGACTCCCCTTAGTAGTTAATATAGAGAGAAAGATTACAAATGTTCTTCAAGAACTTTCCCCACTGACTGGAAGTATCTTGTCCTCCACCTCTCAGAATCTCTTCCTTCTATCAAAGGTCAATTAAAATGTAACTTCCTGTATTAGGTCACTCTTGATTCACAGCTCCTAGTGTCTTCTTCCAACACTGAAATGACCTTGTATTCACTTTGCAAACTTATATTTACACGTGCACATATTTTCCCTTATAAATTTGAAGCTCCTTGAAGGCTCTTTGATTTTGTCTTTGTCTTGCCATTACTTAGAACTGTTTGTGAGTTTCTTGGCAGGTATTTAATGAATGCTTTAAAAAATTGTCTTTAGAAAGGAAATTAAAATATTATATTTGCACATTAATTATAATAACTTTTAATCCATTTTAAGAAAATCCATGCTGATGTGAGGTGCACACAAACTTGAACAAGAAGACTTTGTAATAGAATCCTGGCTCTGCTGTTTGTCACTTTCTTGAACGTGGACATGTTTCTTCAGCTCTCTTTGGTGGTTCAATTTCCTCATCTGCAAAATGAGGGTTGCACTGGATCATCTCTTAGTTCTTATCCAACACAAAATTCTCCTATCCTAAATATTCTTGCTGAAAATGATAAAATGTTCTCAGAAGTACAGATTCAGTTGTCCCAGATTTGTCTCTTTATTTGATTCACTCTATTACTTAAAGGTAGAATGCAAGTCCCAATAAGCTTTGAAACCCACACTCACTTTTCTTCATCAGATCTTTCTTACAGTCTATACATAAAAATCAATTTAATTAAAGAACAAACAGGTATATAAAATGATGCCTTGTATATACACACAAACATATGTATATGTGTGCATATTTGTCATATACACACATATACAAATAAATATGTATGTGTATATGTGTTTGTGCACACATACACACATACACACATACACACATACAAACAAAGCTTCATATTAAGCATGGCAAATAAAAGGACAAGATAAAACCTAATCCCTGACATCAGGGAATAAAACTTTTTCAGATTCTTGACTCTGAAGATATTTCCATTTCTTTCTGAAAAAATGACATCATTCACCAACCCTCACCCCCCTGCCATTCAATAACATTTTTTTTTTCAAATTACATGGAAAAATAATTTTCAACGTTTACGTTTATAAGATTTTGATTTCCAAATATCTCTCTCCCTCCCTTCTTCCTCTCCTCCCTCCCCAAGGTGACAGGTAGTGTGATATAGGTAGCACATGCACAATCACATTAAACACATTTCCATGTTAGTCATGTGAATATAGAATCAGAGCAAAAGGGAAAACCATGACAAAAAAAAAAAAAACATACTTCAATCTACATTCAGACTCCATAGTTCTTTCTCTGGTTAGCATTTTCAACCATGAGTCTTTTGTAGTTGTGTTAAGTCCTTGTATTGCTGAGAAGAACCAAGTTAATCAAAGCTGAACATAGCACAATGTTGCTATTATTGTGTGTAATGTTCTCCTGGTTCTGCACTCTTCACTTAGCATCAGTTCATGTAAGTCTTACAAGGTTTTTTCTAAAATCCACCTGATCATTATTTCTTAAAACAGGATAGTATTCCATTACAATTATATACCACAAATTGTCCAGCCATTTCCCAACTGATTGACATACATGAAGAAATTCCAATTCTTAACCATCACAAAAAGATATGCTATAAATATTTTTTGTAAATGTGGATCCTTTTTTTTAATGATTTCTTTGGGGTACATACCTAGTAGTGGTACTAATGAATCAAAGGGTATGTACAATTTTATAGCCCTTTTGGTAAAGTTCCAAATATTTGTATCAACTCACAACTCTACCAGCAATGCATTAGTTTTCCAATTTTCCCCACAAGAATAACATTTTAAAGGCTTATTTGTTTTTGTTTCATTTGAACTTATTATTATAAAATGAATGAGTCCTTTCCAACTCTTGAGCAAAATTAAGTCAACCAAAAAAATAGCAATAAAAATTAAAAACAAAAAACAAATAACAAATGTACTATTTTTATGTGAATAATGGAGACCCAAATACCAAACATATTTTGAATGAATAGAAGAAATCCCTGTTTTTTTAAAGTGGTTTGTAAACATTTTATTTGTTCATGTTAACATATTTTTGTTTAATTTCAGAAAATGATATACAATAAACAATAATTTTAATAGCAGCTATTTTAAAACCGTCTGTCTCAAAGAACTCATGCTAACTCCTTCCTCCCTGTCAGCCTATTTCATTGAAAACACTCAGGTGGAGGAGCCAAGATTGCGGAGCAGAAACAGTTCATCCAAGCCACTCTGCCCCCAGATTCCCCACAAATTATGTAAAAGGGGACTCTGAACAACTTCTGGAGACCCAGGACCCACAGAACGACACAGGGAAGCTAACCGCCCGCTGAGGACAGCCCAGCAGCCCTGCAGGAAGGACCAGCTCAGCAGTCTGGGAGCCTACAGCTCACAGCACGTAGAGTGTGGGGAGGAGAGCCGAGCCGAGCTGAACCCAGGTCCCGGTGAGCCAAGGTTTCAGCCCCAGGGCGGCAGAGCCAGCAGCTGGATGGAGAGACCCCAGAACACCAGCAGCTGTGGCAACTCCAGAATTATCAACATAGACATGCCTAGGACAAAGTAAGAGGTTAGTGTCCTATGGACTTTGGAACCAGTATTTGGGGAATGCGTCAGCTTCCTCCCCTGGGGGCTAGAAGCAGCTGAGGAGACATGCCATTTTGTAGTTTTCAGAGGCAGCTCCAGCTCCTGGCCTGCGAATTGTAGGGAGATCCAGCGATCAATCTTGAGGGGTAATCACTCTTGCTTTAACCTCCCTGGATCTGGATTGTGATCTAGGGTGGAAGACATGGATGGGTTTACAGCTTGCCAGAAACTGAAGTTGCCCCCCACACGTTCTGGACGAAAATTCCTCTATCTGGCCTTAAAGCCATAGTGTAGCAACAAGCCCAAAAGTCAAGTAATTAAGTGGCAACATGCCAAGGCAAAGGAAACAGAAAAATGCAAGCCTAGACTCCTATTTTGGGGGCATAGAGTGGGAAAAGGACTGTGAGGTCAGAAGTCCTGCTCCAAAAGCCCCAGGGGAAAACATGAGCGGGTTGCAGGCCATAGAGGACCTTAAGAAGGACTTTAAAAATCAAATAAGAGAAGTGGAGGAAAAATTGGAAAGAGAAATGAGAAGGATGCAGGAAAAGTATGAAATGAGGGTCAACAGCCTGACTGAGGAAAACAACACCTTAAAAAATAGACTAACTCAAATGGCAAAGGAGGCCCAAAAGGGCAATGAGGAGAAGAATGCCTTAAAAAGTCGAATTTGCCAGATGGAAAAAGAATCTCAAAAGTTCACTGAGGAGATTCATTCCTTCAGAGTTAGACTGGAGCAAATGGAAGCTAATGACTTTATGAGAAATCAAGATGCTGTTAAGCAGATCCAAACAAATGAAAGATTAGAAGGCAATGTGAAATATCTCATGGGAAAAACCACTGACCTGGAAAATAGATACAGGAGAGACAATTTAAAAATTATTGGACTACCTGAAAGCCATGATCAAAGAAAGAACCTAGAAATCACCCTTCAAGAAATTCTCAAGGAAAACTGCCCTGATGTTTTAGATCCAGAGGGCAAAATAGAGGTTGAAAGAATCCACAGATCACCTCCTGAAAAAGATCCCAAAAAGAAAACTCCCAGGAATATTATAGCCAGGTTCCAGAATCCCCAGATCAAGGAGAAAATACTACAAGCAGCCAGGAAGAAACAATTTCAATATTGTGGAAACACAATCAGAATAGCCCAAGACCTGGCAGCTTCTACACTGAGGGATTGAAGGGCATGTAATATGATATTCCAGAGGGCAAAAGAGCTGGGAATGAACCCAAGGGTCACCTACCCAGCAAAACTGAGTATTTTGTTTCAGGGGAAATATGGTCATTCAGTGGAATAGAGGACTTTCAAGCATTCTTGAGGAAAAATCCAGAATTGAATAGAAAATTTGATATCCAGACACAAGAAGGAAGAGATGCCTGAGAAGGTAATCAGGGAAAAGAAATCAAAAGGAACTTATCAAAGTTGAACTATTTACATTCCTATATGGAAAAGCAATAACTGTGACTGATGATATCTTTCTCACTATGAAAATAATGGAAGAAGGGGGTGTGGTCATATGAATACATATGTGCATTTGTGTGTATATGGTTACAGTTATATATGGATAGAGGGCATAGGTTGTATTTGTTGGGAAGGGAGAATACTCAAGGGATGAAATTATGAGGTGAGAGAGGAAAGTGACGAGAGGAGATGGGGAGAGTCAGGGTAGGGTAAACTGTCTCATGTAGAAGAAGCAAGGGGAAGTGGTTGCAAAGGAGGGGGAGAATAGGAAGGCAAAAAAGGGAAAACCACATTCTCATTGAATTTGCTTCAGGGAGAGAATGACATACATACTAAATGGGATATCTCAACCTGTATCAGAATAGGGGGAAGGGGGATGAGAGGAGGGATGATTGATGGGAAGGCATCCTTGGGGGGAGGTGATGTTGGAAGTACCCATTGTAGAAGAGGGACAGTATCATGTAGGGAATGGACCAAGTGGGGGGTGGGATGAGTGGGAGGGAATTATAAGCAGCCTTGTACAATATATCTACTATGATAATGTTTTGTATAGCTAGACATGTACAACATATACTGAATTACTTATCTCCCCAGAGGGAATAGGTGACAAGGGAGGAAGGAAATGGATCTGAAATTCGAGGTCTTAACATTAAATGTTTCAAATATATAAAAGTAGTATTATTAATACTCTTTTGCTTGTAATTGGGAGATAAGATGTGCAGGCATTGGGACACAAAGACTCACCTTCCTCTAATGGAAAAGTTGATGGGGGTATGGGAGAAGGTATGGGAGAGAGCAGATTGGAGGAAGCGATATCTTGTGAGACTGCTATTCTGGGAGGTTGGATAGGGGAATAACAGGGGGAAAATGATTGTAACTCAAAATCTGGCGGAAATGAATGATGTAAAACAGAAGGTAATAAAGCATTTATTTAAAAAAAAAAAAAGAAAACACTCAGGTATTCAATACAAGTTCCATCTTCTTTACAATTGTATTCAGCAGCAGCATCTCTCTATCAACCCTCTTCTCTTCTGCTATTGATTTATCCATTTCAGTTCACTTATGTATTTCAGAGGATAAGGAGGACCTTGTTGCAAATACCAAACTGAATACTTATTTTCTTGTTTCCATTTCCTCATACTGCCTCTAGGGTCTTCACCTTTCCAACATCTCCTCTTTCTCTTTAATTTTCCATCTTTCCTTAGCTACTGACTACAAGCAAGCCTAGATTTCTCTCACGTTAAAATCAAAACAAGTGGCAAGAACAAAAACCTTCTATCCCTTTAAGCTTTTATCCTATACCCCTCTCAGACAAACACCTAGAAAGGAACATCTACACTTGTTACCTCTACTTTCTCTCCTCCCACTCATTTGTTTCTAAAGCACCTTTTCTATACAAATTTAACAAAGTTTCTTCTTTCCAAAATTGCCAGTGATTTTCTTCATTGCTAAATGTAGTGACTTTGTCTTGGTTCTCATTTTTTTTAACTTCTTTGCAGTGTGTGATAGTATGGGCAAACCTGTCCTTCTTAAAAATATTTCTTTTCTGGGTTTTCACCTCTTTTCACCTCACTAATATACTGTGACTCTCTTTCTGCCTTTGAGACTAATTCTTCTCAGTCTTCTTTGCAGGTTTATCATACACATATTATTTCCCAAGTGTAGTATAATCAATACTCTCTCTTGGGCTCTCTTCTGGGATCTCTCCTGTCCCCTCTACATGATGGGGTATAGGCCATGGGAACCCCCTGGAAGCTTCCCACTTCATCAGGCATTCCCCAGAGACCAAAAGTCTTCCATTATCAATACTGATGATAGTGAATATCTATTACCTTTAACTTAACCTACCCCTCCATTGTCTGTTATCTCCAGGTAGCCTTCAGCTACCTCCCACCATAGATCCTATCAAAATATCTATGAGCAAATCTGTTTCCCACCCTTGATCCCATCAAATCCTGTTCTTTTGGTTCCTGGAGACTGAAGTCAGTCCCATCAAGATCCTCCTTAGACTGCCCCTCAAGACCCTCCCCAAACCCCTCTTCTAGACAACCCTTAGATCCTTCCCACTGTCTGTCTGTGTATAAGATCCATCTTACCTCCATGAAGTGGCTAACATTCAATTTAGCTGAAATTAAATCTTATCATTTGTCATTGTCAAAAACTTGTCATTACAAGCATCACAAATACTCAGGCTCCTTAAGAGTCTACTCATAATGAATCCTTAATAAATTTTGTTTACTTTCACTGAGAGAAGGTTTGAGTCAGATTCATTTGGTAGGACTCAGCATGTCAGTATTTTGGGGTCCTGAGCATCTCTAAACCCCAAACCTTAACATGTAAACTTTCTTGACAAATGCATTATGTCCGATAGGATTGAATTGTCATTATTCTATTTATTATTTCCAAATTAATATCTCCCACCCCCAACTCTCCCCTGATAACTAGTCGAACATCTGCAAGTAGCCTACTTGACATAAAATCATAGTATCATAGATTTAAACATTGCAAGGATCTCAGAGGGAACATAGTCCACCTCCTTAATTTTGTAAATAAAGAAAATAAGCAAACAGAGGTAAATTGACCTAGTGGCGAGATATAAAAAAAACTTTTCAGAGTAGCTCCTTCCTTTCCTCCCATTCTCCCCTCCTCTCTTTCCCTTCCCCTCTCTCCTCTCTGGTCCATTCCCCTCCCCTCCCCTCCTCTTCCTCTTTCCACACAAGGCATAATACCATTACTTAGGGGTACTCTGCCCAAAGAAATGTAAATTTTGATTGCTGAAATCTTGCAAGATATCTTGGGGTTTATTGGCTAAATTTCTTTTCTAAGGACCATGCTTTAAATCCAAAGTGCTCTGGATCTCATTGATTGGTCAACAATAGGTCCCAGTCCAAGTCCCACCTAGTCATTTTGTGGGCCTTGGTGGCACAGAGTATATGTACATAATAACTATTTTTGTTTTGACTAGAAACCCTGAGTGTCTTCTCCTCCCAGATTGATTTTTTTTAACTAGGTAAAAGAGGCCATTCTTTACCTCATTTCTTACCTAGCATCAATCACTAAATGGTTTTACCTCAGTCTAACTGAGACCTGGGAAAGAACTTAGCATAAAAATGCCAAGGTCTTGCACTACATAGGCAGGCAATCTACAGTTATTCTGATCTATTTCTTGCCACTTGACCCAGGTAGCTCTTGAGGAGACAGTGAGGTTGGTGACTTTGATGAGGTATGGGCTCTGGGAGCCCCCTGGAGCTCTCCTTGAGTCCTTGAGGTACAGGCTCTGGGAACCTCCCTTGCACCCTTGATTACATCATCCCATTTGATCAGGCATTTGCTTGAGGCAATAAGCCATACATTGTAGCTGGGCCCAAACCTCTATCCTAGTTAGTAGCTGCTAACTACTAACTCTAGCTTAGTTACTAGCCTAGCCCTCCTTTACTCATCTATTTCCCATCCTTGAGCCTATCAAAATATGGATCCACCCTTGAACTGGCCTGGCCCACCATTGTCTGTAATCTCCAGGTGGCCTCCCACCCTTAATCACTCATTGACCTCATTAACTCCTCCTGAAGACCCTCCCCAAACTCCACCCTTAGACTAACCTTAGATTAATCCTACAACATTCTGCATGTAAGACCCCATCCTGTCTTCATGTTTGTGAGAATACCATAGAATAGTGAGAGCCCCATAGAATGACCTAGCACAGGGTTAATCTGTGTCTAATGCAAGGGAATTCATTTGGCAAGACCCTGTGTGTTGGTATTTCGGGGTCTCCAGAGCAACCCTAACACTCTTAGTGGGTAACCTCTTCAACTTTACACTTAAATCCAGTTCACTTGAAAATCATGGCATCAACTTGAAATCATTGTCCTTTTTGCAAGCAGTAATTCAGAGGTATAACTACTGGCAAGTCACTTAACTTCTATCTGTCTCAGGTTCCTTATCTATGAAGTAGAGATAACAATAGTGATGAGGTACTATAATAGCAATGGAATTTGAAGTCCCTTTTGCATTGCTAAGCTGAGATGTACTTAGCATATAGTTTAAAATTAAGCCTCTGTTAAAGAAACAGAAGCTATGAACTAATCCCTGTTGCTGATGTTGCAAAAAGGTCTGAACAGAGAACCCCTGTTTGCTGATATAACAGGAAGGGCCTGAATAGGGAGGAGCAATACTGTATATAAAGACAGACCCTGGCAAGGGGAGTCAGAAGTTCTTGGGATAAGCTTCATGGAAGCAGAAGCAGCTGTTGCCAAGGAGGCTGAAGAGAATGATTATGATTTTGGGAACCTGGGAAGTGATTTTGATTCTTGGAACTAGCTGGTGCTTCTTCTGGGGAGCTACTAGCTTCTCTTGGGAGCTGCCAAAGACTGAGGAAGCATGGCTGTAATACTGGTACTTTGTATGAAGCTGTTTGTGTCTTTGTTAAGCCTTGACTTCCTGGGAACAGAGACTGTGAAGGATTTAAGGTGGCCTGGACACTGTGAGCTTCAATGTGGAACAGGAACAACTGGGAGAGCTGGACAAGGAACTGGGAATTGCCTACCTTTCAACCCAGGTGACAGTTTGGTGAATCCAGGTAGGGTCTGGGACCACGGAAAGGGATCCAGTGAATCTGAGAGACTACCCTGAGTCAAGCTGAAAGAAGACTTTACTTGGATATTGTCTACTGACTGAGAAGATTGCAACTTATTTTTGACAGCGGGGTGGATGGCCTGTATATTTAATACTACCCCTTAAGAGAGTGCTGAGTAGTGACTGATATTGTAACTTAGTGTGCCCCATGAGTATTTGACTATTGTATTTTGTGACCTTTGAGGAGGCAAGCCTCCTTAAGGATGATTGAATGATTGAGTCGATTGAATGACTGAGTTACTAAGTGATTGATTGACTAAATGATTATACTTTGTTCAAAACCATATGACCATGGTGGTGAAAACTATGGGGCCATTTTATGTGATAAGTTGTTGTGAATGCTATATTTTGATTATCTGTAATAAGTTGCAAGATGGTGAATACTGTACTTTGATTTGTTGTGAATGTTTTGCTATGATTTGTTATTGAATAAATAGAATGTTCACTATACTATGTAATCAGAACTTTGAAAGCTGTTCACAGCAGCCATCCTCTGGAAAGCTGCTTGTGCTTGGCTTTACAGAAACAGACTCTGGGAATCATAAAAATGTTGAGGTTTGAGAGAAACTATAAAATATTGTGGTATAGGGATAGAGGTGCTTGGGACCCCAAAATGCTAACACACTGGGTCTTCCCGAATGAGTTCGACTCAACTCTTCTTTCAGCCAAAGAAAAGTAAAGTTTATTAAAGGTTTTCCATAATGGGTAGACTCTTAAGGAACCTTGGTATCTGTGACACTTGTACTGGACAAGAAGGCCAGAATACTTTAACACAGAGTGAGTCTGTGCTACATAATTCTCCTGGTCTTCTCTCTCCATGGAGGCAAGATGGGGTCTTATAAACAGAAAGGTTGTGGGAGGAATCTAGGGGTTGTCTAGAGGAAGATATTTGGGAAGGGAGGGTCTTCAGGAAGAGTCAAATGATGTCAGATTTCAGTGATGAGAGATTAAGTTGGGAAGTACCTGGAGGCTACCTGGAGATGAGACAATGGGAGGATCAAGAGTGGGAGCTAGCTGGACAAAGAAGAATTAGGCTAATAACAGAAATTTGGGCCTAGCTATAATAAAAGGCTTATGGCCCCAGGCAAATGACTCATCAAATGGGAAGATTCAATCAGAGTTCAAGGGGGTTCCCAGAGCTTGTACCTCATCATTAGTATCTATCTCCAAGGGTTGTTGTGAGGGTCCAATGGGACAATATTTTTAAAGCACCTACCTAACTAGGGACATTGTAGCAGCTTGATGAGGGCTTTTTTCCCCCTCCTTTCCCATTCCCACTGGGTTTTTCTATTAGTTGACCTCTCCTTTTCTAAAACTCCATCATGTCATGCCCAGTAATTATGGGTGAGCCACAAGAGTCTATATTAGGCCATCTTCTTTTTTTTCCCCCTCTGTACTATCTCACTTGATAATCACATCAATTTCATTAATTCAATTATCATTTCCATACAGATAATTCCCAAAACTATATATCAACCTTTAGTCTCTCTCCTGAACACTTATCTCACCTTACAAACTACCTTTTATACCTTTCAAATTGAATATCTCCTAGGCTTTAGAGAGGGAACCCAACTAACAGGTCTAGGAGCTGAGAAAACCCCAGTGATTGGGATAAAGCTCCCCTGTCTGGTAGCAGAGTCCTACTTTGGCAAAAAGTCCAAAAGTCAAGTAAGGGAGGGGAAACAAAGCAAACAGAGCAACCCAACTTTACACTCCTATTATGGGGACAAAAAGGTTCAAAGCATGGAAAAGGAAAAAGACAGCAAAGTCAGAACTCCTGCACCAAAAGCTTCCAAGAAAAATACCAGCTGGTTAGAGGCCATAGAGAAGCTTAAGAAGGATTTCAAAACCCAGCTAAGAGAAGCGAAGGAAAAATTGGGAAGAGAAATGACAATGATGCAAGAAAATTATGAAATGAGACAGAAAAACCTGAATGATGAAAATAACAGCTTAAAAAAAAGACTAACTCAAATGGAAAAAGAGGCTGAAAAAGGCCATGAGGAGAAGAATGCCTTAAAAGTCAAATTTGCCAGACAGAATAAAGGATCTCAAAAGCTCACTGAACAGAATCATTCCTTCCGAATTAGATTGGAGTGAATGGAAGCTAGTGACTTTACGAGAAATCAAGATACTATTAAACATATCATCCAAACAAATGAAAAAATAGAAGTCAATGTGAAATATCTCATTGGGAAAACCACTGACCTGGAAAATAAATGCAGGAGAGATAATTTAAAAGTTATTGGACTACCTGAAAGCCATAATTAAAAAAAAAAAGAACCTAGAAATAATCCTCCAATAAATTCTAAAGGAAAATTTCCAATGTTTCAGAAACAGAGGGCAAAATAGAGGTTGAAAGAATCTATCTATCACCTTCTGCAAAAGAACCCAAAAAGAAAAGTTCTAAGAATATTACAGCCAGGCTCCAGAATTCCCAGATCAAGGAGAAAATATTACAAGTAGCCAGGAAGAAACAATTTGAATATTGTAGAAACACAATCAGGATAACACAGGATCTGGCAACTTCTATAGTGAGGGAGCAAAGGGCTTGGAATATGATATTCTGGAGGTCAAAGGTGCTGGGATTAAAACCAAGAATAACCTAACCCACAAAACTGAGTATCATGTTTTAGGGGAAATTATGGTCATTAAATGGAATAGAGGATTTACAAGCATTCTTGAGGAAAAAAAAAAAACAGAGCTGAAAAGAAAATTTGACATTCAGATACAAGAATCAAGAGAAGCATGAGAAGGTAAACAGGGAAGAAAAATCATATGGAACTTATCAAAGTTGAACTATTTAAATTCCTACATGGAAAAACAATCATTGTAACGTATAAAACTTTCCCCAGTATAAGGATGGTTGAAGGGAATAGAAATGCATCTCTCTCTCTCTCTCTCTCTCTCTCTCTCTCTCTCTCTCTCTCTCTCTCTGTATATATATCTGTATCTATTATATCTATCTATATCTATATGTCTATATAGGAGTGTATAAGAGTGTATGGATACATATGTGAATGTGTCTATATATGTGTGCAGTTATACAAAGAGGGCACAGGACCAATTCAATAGGAAGGGATGATACTTAAATGGTGAAATTGAGAGGTGAGAGAGGAATATAATGAGAGGAAATGGGGAGATACTGAATGGGATAAACTATCTTATATAAAAGAGTCAAGGGACTATTACAATGGAAGGGAAGAACAGGAAGGAAAAAGGGAATGAGTCAAATTTATTCTCATTGAATTTAGCTTAGGGAAGTAATTACATACACACTAAATAGGGTATCTCACCCTACAGGAGAGTAGGGGGGAAGGGAGTAAAAGGGGGAATGATGGAAGGTAGGGCAGGCTGGTGGGGAGGGAAGTTGGAAGCACACACTTTTGAAAGGGGAAAGGATCAAACTAGAGGATAGAACAAGTGGGAGGTGGGATAGGATATGGGGAAATATAGTTAGTCTTTTACAATATATTCAGAATGGAAATATTTTGCATACCTACACATGTACAACCTATATTGAATCGTTTACCTTCCCAGTAAGGGTGGGTGACAAGGGAGGAAGGGAAATAATCTGGAATTCAAAGCTTTAAAATAAAATGTTATATAGATAGATAGATAGATAGATAGATAGATAGATAGATATAGATAGATAGATATAGATAAAGATAGATAAATATAGATATATAGATAGATATAGATATAGATAGATTTATAGATAGATATATATGTAGACCTATAGATATGTATATAGACATGTAGATATATAACTATAGATATATACTATTATTAATATCATTTACATATAACTGGGAAATAAGGTATACAGACACTGGGGCATAGAAATCTACCATGCTCTACTGGAAAATCAGAAGGGGGATGGTAGAAGATATGAGAGAGAGGAGATTTGATGAAGGGTTATCCAGTGGGATAATGTAGCGGCAAGCACCCCAATATCCCCAGGGACTGCCAACACAGGTTCTTAGATCTGCTTTTGTAAAGGAAATCAACTCAAAATCAGTTAACAAGCTTACTTTAATCAAACAAACATACATTACCTAGTTCAGGGGAAAAAGGTCAGCACCCCGAACTTCAGAGTTACAGAACTTACAGATCAAACAGACAGGCTTCCAAACTGTCCTACCATTATATCAATACCAAATCACAGTTACCAGAGAGGGAAGCATCAACATTTGGGTTTTCAAAGCCGGGGGGCTCTCAACAACGGCTTCCCAGAGTCTCATCTGGTCAAATCACACAACACTTCTCAAAGTGAGCCCCAAAGCAAAGCCTCTCCTAAGGGTTTATATAGCCTTCTCCTGGCTCAGAGAATGTAACAACCTTCTGGACCCACTGACCAATCACAAAGTATCAAGGTGTGGGCTTTCCTGAAAAACAAGCCTCCCACCACAGGCTCCAGGTGCACTTAAGCTAGGGGCAGGGAAGATCTTTAAATTTGCATTTCCATTACAGATCACTGTTCTGGGGTGGTGGTATGAGAAAAATGGGGAGAAAATGTGTACTTCAAAATCTTGCAGATATCAATGATTTAAACTAGAAGTTAATAAAGCATTTGAAAAAAAAAAGAAAGTAGAAATCATCCTTCAAGAAATTCTCAAGGAAAATCGCCCTGATATTTTAGGGCAAAATAGAAATTGAAAGAATTCACCAGTTGGCTCTTGAAAAAGATACCAAGAAGAAAAGTCCTAGGAATGTTATAGCCAGGTACCAGAGTTATGAGGTCAAGGAGAAAATATTACAATCAGCCATAAAAAATAATTTTAATATTGTGGAAACACAATTAGGATAACACAAAATCTAGCAGCTTCTACATTAAGGTATCAAAGGGCTTGGAGTATGATATTCTGGAGGTCAAAGGAGCTAGGATTAAAACCAAGAATCACCTACCCAGCAAAACTGAATATAATGTTTCAAGGGATAATATGGTCATTCAATGAAATAAAGTACTTTCAAGCATTCTTGATGAAAAAAACAGAGTTGAATAGAAAATTTGAATTTGAAATACAAGAAGAAAGAGAAGCATGAAAAGGTAAACAGGGAAAACAAATCATAAGGAAATTATCAAAGTTGAACTCTTCATTCCTACAGGGAAAAATGATAATTTTAACTTATGAAACTTTTCTCAGTATGAGGATAATTGAATGGAATATGAATATTTGTATATATGTATATAAAATGTATATATGTATATATATATACATATATATACACACACACATACACACACAAACACATATATATGTACACACACCCACACATACATACATACATATATATGTCTATATAGAAGTGTATATGTGCATATGAATACATATGTGACTGTGTGTATAGATGTGTCCAGGTATACATAGACAAAGAGCACAGGATCAATTGGATAGGATAGCATGATATTTAAAAATAAAATTAAGAAGTGAGAGAGTAATATAATGAGAGGAGATGGGGTAAGATAGAATAGGGTAAATTATCTCATATAGGAGAGGCAAGGGAAAACTGTCACAATGTAGGAGAAAAACAGGAAGGCAAAAGGGGATGGGTCAACCTTATTCTTATTCAATTTGGCTTAGGGAGGGAATAACAAGCACATTAAATTGGACATCTTGCCCTAGGAAAGTATCAGGGAAAGAGATAAGATGGGGGATGATAGAAGGGAGGGCAGATTGGGGAGAAGGGTAGTTAAAAGCACTTTTGAAAAAGTTAGAAAATACAAAGTAAGGATCAGAACAATTGGGGGATGGGATAGTATGGAGGGAAATATAGTAAGTCTTTCACAATATATCCACTATGGAAACGTTTTGCATAACTACACATGTACAACCTATATTGAATTGCTTATCTTCCTAGTAAGGGTGTCTGAAGAGAGAAGAAGGAAAATAATTTGGAATCTAAAGTTTTAAAATCAAATGCTTAAAATTATTATTATTTATTATTATTGTTGTTGTTGTTATTTTTACATGCACTGGGAAATAAGATATGCAGGCACTGGGGTATGGCAATCCATCTTGCCATAACTGGAAATTTGGAGGGTAAATGGTGGAGCATATAGGAGAGAGCAGATTGGGGGAGGGAGTATTGCATGGTATTGCCATTCTTGGGTGGTGGTAGGGGAAAGATGGGGAGAAAATTTGTAACTCAAAACCTTGTAGAAATGAATGTTGTAAAGTAAAAATAAACATAAAATTAAGAAAAAAGAAACAGAACATGTGAACTGCACAACTTGTGAATCCTAGAACTTGTGAATTCCTGGGGAGGAGCTAAGACTACATAAAGAGAGCCCCAGGGCTAGAGACAGGAAGAAAAGAAAAACTAAGAAGAGGACTCTTGTGGTGGCAGAATCAAGAAGGAGAAAACTTGTGGTATGCAGGCACTCCGTTTGTCTGCTCTGTCTGTGTTGATGTTTGTTTGTGATACTTTGTACAGAAGCCCTGGAACCTTATTGGAAACCCTGAAAGTGGATTTTCTGGTTGTATATTTACATAAGTCCTAGAAGAGGGTTTTGGAGGTCCTAGGACTTTATTGATGATTTGTGCTGACTTCTTGAACCTTGTTTGTGAGTCTGTGTTTATTTTTATGTTGATGATTTGTGCTGAGTTCTCAGACCCTGTTACTGAGTCTGAGTGGATTTCATAGGTAGATAGTGAATTGATGATGGTGCTGGCAATATTTGTAAATATTATTTTGGCTCTGTCAAGCTTTGTCTTCCCAGAAACAGGAACTGTGAAGGACTTGAGATGGACTGGACACTGTGAACTTCAATGTGGAAAGGGAATTGGATGAAGAACTGGACAACAAGATTGGCAAGGAACTGGGAGCTGCCTGCCTTTGAATCCAGGTGACAGTTGAAGCTGGGACCATGGAAAAGGAATCATGGAAGCTGAGAGCCAGCCTTGAGTCAAGCTAAAAGAAGACTTTATCGGATACTGGGTACTGACTAAGAAGATTATGATTTACTCTGACATAGGGGTGGAGAACTTTGACTTTGGTACTTTGTGATTGAATTAAAGATTTTGTGGTTGACTAAATGATTGCACTTTTTCGAAAACTATTGTGATGCCTTTGTTGAAACTATGTGGTCATTTTAGTGGTAAGTCATTGTGAATGCTCTATTTTGATTGTTATAAGTTGTAACATTATGAATGCTGTATTTTGATTTTCTGTGTTTTGCTCTGATTTGTTATTGGATAAACAGTGAGTTCACTAAACTGTGTAGTCAGAACCTTAAAAGCTGTTCACAGCAGCAGTCCTTTGGAAAGCTGCTCATGCTTGGATTTACATCCCTGTCTCCAGCTTGTGTAATCTTTCTTTAATGATATGGAAATGTTGTTTGAACAATGGTAAATTTAATGTTTTTAACAATCAATACTTTGTTGGAAAAAAAAAAAAAAAGGAAAGTCTGATTTAGGCTCAGGGTGTAGGTCATTGGATTTTTTTCATCTACTGAAAGTGTTTTAACCATGGATGGACCGTAAGAAATGGCTAAGATCAACCAAAAGTTGGAATCAGAAGTCTTTCCTTTGGGGACATCTGCACAATTAACAATGTATCAACAAAGAAATGCTAAATAAATGACTGAGTCATGCATGCTTGCTTGTGGTAATACCAGGGTTTATGATGGCAAATCATGCAGGATTATTTAATTGTCACCAAGAATCAAAGAATTATTCATGGGGACAGCTAGGTGGTGCAGTGAATACAGCACTGACCCTGGAGTCAGGAGGACCTGAGTTCAAATCTAACCTCAGACCCTTGCCACTTAACTAGCTTCGTGACCTTGGACAAGTCACTTAACCCCAATTGCCTTGCCTTCCCCTCTCCCAAAAAATAAAGAATTATTCGTAAGTTTCCTGAGGACTTAGTATTTGATTATATATAAGAGGAGTGTCTTTCCCTATATCAATTGATGTGGTCACATAAGGCCCAGAATGTAAACATAATGTGTGGAGTCTGTGTTATGGAATTTCACTACAACCCCATCACAATGAATGACTAAGTCTTTGATCACTTGAGAGAGTTGGAACCATTGGATAAATATAGCAGTTGATACCACACAGAAAAAAAGATCCTATGAATGACTAAGAAAATCAGTCACATTCCTTGGGTCTATGCATAAAAATAGCAATTCATTTAGTAGGATGGAGTTCAGACTCAGGAGTGTTTAGGAAGAGGGATGCCTCCTCACCATGTACTTGAAGTCAACAATAGATTAGAAAGAGATTTCCTCCCCTCTCACTCATCAGGCATAGTGCTGGAATTACTGGATCAGTAGATCATGGACCTCAACATAGAAAGACACATCCAATGACAGATATGGATGCAGAGGGATAGGTGCTTAGGAGAAGAAGTAACTTCTACAGGTATGACCCCCTTATAGCATAGAGGATATCCAGTTATGGAATCAAGAAAGAAGCAGATATTAGGGCCCAACTGAGTGGCCCACATAGGAGAAATACTATGTCAAAGGTTCATTGTGTAAGGCTTCTCAAAAAGGATATAGGATTTTCAAATGCTGTAAGACAAATAGTTCTTGCACTATTTATCACACATATCCTACACATGTGACTTGTTTTCATTGGGCTATATGTTTGTGCCCCCCTTTTCACAAGGTAATAATGTCCATATCTATGAGAGGCCTTTGGGAAGGCAATCTTTTGTACCAACTATTTTATTATACCAGTCAGGAAACATTTATTATCTACTTTGTGCCTGGCACTGTGCTGTGTTTGGAATATAGAGAGAAGTAAAATGCAGTCCTATTCTTGAAGAGCTCACAATATAACAGAGGGGATAACATGCAAATAATATATGTATAGGATAAATTGAAAATAAATAACAGAGGGAAAGCCCCAGAATTAAAAGGGATTAGGAAAGGTTTCGTATAAAAGACAAAATTTTAACTGGACCAAGAAGATAGCCAAACAATTCAGTAGTCCTAGATGAAAAGGGAGAAGTTTTCAGGTGGGGGGTGGGGAGAGTCAGAGAAAATGCCCAGAGAGCTGAGATATGAAATGTCTTCTTTATGGAACAGCAAAGAAATAAGTGTCACTTCATCAAAGAATATGTGGGAGGTAGGTGTAAAATGACTAAGGTAGTGGAGAGGCATGTTATGAAAGACTTTGGTAAGATGGAAGAATTTATATTTGATTCTTGAGGTGATAGGGAGCTAATGGTATTTACTGACCAGCATTTTAGGAAAAAAAAGCCTTTGACAGCTGATTGGTAAGTGGAAAGTGATTGGGGTGAGGAGAAACCAATGTTAGGGACAAAATAGAATTGGATCACTTGTGTATATATTAAAGTCAGTCTTATGGAAGAATAAGGACCAATACATCATCTGAGACAGAGGGAAGGAAGAGATAAGAAGAGAAGGCATCAGTAGGATTTGAAAGAAGGAAGAGGGGGAAAGGAGGAGTTCTCAGGAAATGACCTTATTTTGCCAATAACATTTGAGGAAAGGTTCTCAGTGGAGGAATTTGGGAAGAATGCCATCTTAGTAAATGCCTTTGCTAAAAGCTAATTAACTCTACTCCTTGAGTATTAATGGAAAGTGCATTGGTACAAAATCATGAACCTGTGACAATAGTAACAGTAGGCATCTTCCAGGTTATCCAAAGAAGCTGAGAGACCTTATCCTTTTTGGGGATCGATTCAGCAAGGAAATGTTAGAAGCAGCCTAATATCTTTGCAAGCTGTAAACTAAGACTTACTGAATAGCTTGCCATACATTACTTGGTGGCTAGCATTAAACATCACAAACTCACCATCTTTAATGAATTGATAGACAACAAATTCTCATAACTTAGAAAATTCTAAACAATTCAACTGACAATTGTCCTAGATCCACCCATTATGACAAATTGAACTTCTTCACACAATGGCCCAATAAAATTTTATCTAATAAAACTAAGAATAATATTTATTATTGTTATAAATTATGAGAAAAACTGGCATTTATATAGTTCTTTAAGGTTTGCAAAACACTTTTTCACTTATTATCTCATGTGTTTCTCACACCAGTCCCATGAGATAAGTGCTGTTAAGTGAGGATAATTCCTCACTTTATGGATAAGGAAACTGAGTCCAAGAAAGGGAAAATTACTTGTGACAAGTGACAAATCACACATTTAGTGAGTTCCTGAGGTGGGATTCAAACTTAGGTCTTCCTGAATCCAGGTTAATTACTCTATCCAGTATGCTCCCTAGTTACCTCCAGCAAATATTTATGAGGCCAAATATTCATATTCTCCAGGTGACATGAAAAAAGAGAACTTACAGAATACCAGGACACAGCAAAGAAGATCAAAATCATCTGGAAATAGGATAAAATATATATTAATATTATTCTTGTTGTTCTATTTTCTATAGAAGATGTACTGAGGAGGCTTTCAGTGACCCTACAGAGATTGATAATATTTTTTGCTCAACTATAAAAAGACTATTTTATCCACCTGTGAAATAGTTCACATCAAATTCAATATTAAAAATAATTGAAGTAGGGCACAGAGCCAAGATGGTGGAGTAGAAACAGCACTTCCACAGCACTCAAGGCCACACCACTTCAAAATCATGTAAAAGGGGACTCTGAACAACTTCTGGAGCTCCAGCAGCCACAGAAGGACACAGAGAAGCTAACCTCCCATGGAGGACAGCCCAGCAGCCCTGCAGAGAGCAGCACATTCAGGGAGCCAAAAGTGCAGCACTCGGGGAGCCAAGCCCAGGCTCCTGTGATTCAGAGGTTTTAGCCACAGGGCAGACAGGACAGCAGCTAGCTGGAAGGACCCCAGAACACCAGCAGCTGTGGCGATTCCAGAATTATCAACACAGATATGCCTAGGACAAAGTGAGAGGTTAGTGCCCTATGGACTTTGGGACGAGTATTTGGGAATGCATCAGCTTCTTCCCCTGGGGACGAGAAGCCACTAAGGAGATGCGGCACAGGTGCCATTTTGCAGCTTCAATTGTAGATTCAGCTCCTGGCCTGCAAACTGTAGGGGGATCCAGTGATCAGTCTTTGAGATAATCACTCTTGCTTTTACCTCCCTGGATCTGGATTGCACTCTGGGGTGGAGGTCTTGGGGTGTATGTCCAGCTTACCAGAGCATGTGGAGGCTTCACAGAGGCCACCCAAGTAATACCCCTGAAAGTTGAGAAGACCCCAACTTTAGGATGGAAGCACCCTGCCTGGTGGCAGAGTCCTACTGTAGCAACAAGCCCAAAAGTCAAGTAATTAAGTGGCAACATGCCTAAGCAAAGGAAACAAAATAAACAGAAAAATTCAAGATTAGACTCCTATTTGGGGGGCAAAGAGGATCAAAGCATGGAACTGGAGGAGGACTCTGAGGTCAGAACTCCTGAACCAAAAGCCCCAAATAAAAATATGAGCGGTTTACAGGCCATAGAGGACATTAAGAAGGATTTTAAAAACCAAATAAGAGAAGTGGAAGAAAAATTGGGAAGAGAAATGAGAAGGATGCAGGAAAAAATATGAAATGAGAGTTAACAACCTGACTGAGGAAAATAACACCTTAAAAAATAGACTAACTCAAATGGCAAAAGAGGCTCAGAAAGGCAATGAGAAGAAGAATGCCTTAAAAAGCCGAATTTGACAGATGGAAAAAGAATCTCAAAAGTTCACTGAGAAGATTCATTCCGTCAGACTTAAACTGGAGCAAATGGAACCTAGTGACTTTATGAGAAATCAAGATGCTGTAAAACAGATCCAAACAAATGAAAGAATAGAAGGCAATGTGAAATTTCTCATGGGAAAAACCACTGTCCTGGAAAATAGATCCAGGAAAGACAATTTAAAAATTATTGGACTACCTGAAAGGCATGATCAAAGAAAGAATTTAGAAATCATCCTTCAAAAAATTCTCAAGGAAAATTGCCCTGATGTTTTAGACCCAGAGGGAGAAATAGAGATTGAAAGAATCCACAGATCACCTCCTGAAAAAGATCCCAAAAAGAAAACTCCCAGGAATATTATAGCCAGGTTCCAGAATCCCCAGATCAAGCAGAAAATACTACAAGCAGCCAGGAAGAAACAATTTCAATATTGTGGAAACACAATCAGAATAGCACAGGACTTGGCAGCTTCTACACTGAGGGAATGAGTGGGGGCAAGGGGGATGAGAGGTGGGGGATGATGGAGGGGAGTGCATTCTGGGGGGAGGGGAGGTTGGATTTACCCACTTTTGAGGAGGGACAGGATCAAAGGGGGGAATGGATCAGGTTGGGGGTGGGTTGGGTGGGAGGGAAATATAAGCAGTCTTTTACAATATGTCTACTATGGTGATGTTTTGCATGGCTATACATGTACGGCATATACTGAATTGCTTATCTTCCCAGTGGGAGTGGGTGACAAGGGAGGAAGGGAATGGATCTGAAATTCGAAGTTTTAAAATCTAATGTTTCAAATATATATAAATACTATTATTAATAATATTTTGCTTATAATTGGGAGATAAAATGTGCAGGCATTGGGGCACAGAGATTTACCTTGCCCTAATGGTAAAGTTGAAGGAGGTATAGGAAAAGATATGGGAGAGAACAGATTGGATGGGGGGATATCTTGTAGGACTGCTATTCTGGGGTGGTAGGTTGGGAAAAATGGGGAAAAATTGTGGTTTAAGATCTGGCAGAAATGAATGATGTCAACCAGAAGTTAATAAAGCATTTGTTAAAAAAAAAAAAAATAATTGAAGTAGTGACTTAACCCAGGATCATTTTAATATTAACTATAATAGTAATAGAGAAGAAAATGAAAAAGAATAAATAGATAAAAAGAAAAAATAGCAACTACTATTACAATAGTAATAATAATGATAATTATTATTATTATTTTTATTACAACTAGTTTTTGACTATTTCTATTGCAAGCATCTCTAAAAAGCGTAAGAAAATATAGAGAAATACTGCGGATTGGGCAAAAATACCCCAGCCTCCTCTTCAATGGCCTTGTATAATTTTCCCTGACCTTAGTACTTGCAGTGGAGCTGATACAATTCCATTATTCAATACTTTCTATCCTTTGTATTTGTGGGGAGAAGCATAAAATATGTAAAAAAAAAAAAGGAGAGAGATAGATGGAAAATGCAGAGGTACCACCATCATGGAGAAATTCATAGGAAACCCTAGAAGCCATGTTAAAGCAGATTCTATGCTACTGACATTCATTTGAGTGACAGATAGAAAATTATGATTCTTCATTTTTGGTTTTACTTCTGAGAGGCCTAGTTCGCATTTCTTAGTCAAAAAGTTGTTGTTTTATTTTTGTTTGTTTGTTTGTTTTTAATGTTACCTTTAGGGATATGGGGGGTTTATCCTTGTGTCTTAAAATTTTGTTTCTTTTGTGTTTAAATGTTCACTTTCTGTCTTAGGGCAGAGAATGTTACAAGTCTATGAACCAAATGCATTGTTGCACTATGTATACTATCTTCTTTTATATTATAGGGAATTGATTATTGGAAATAACCAGAATTAATGAAAGATTTAAAAATGTAGTATCACATCAGAGATCTGTCTGTGGCTGGGGGCTCAGAACAGAAAGTTGTACATTTATTTTTATCAATTTGTCAAATGTCAGCTGTAGTGGTAGGTCAATTGACTGGCTGAGTAGCAATAATCACTAAGCTTGATTTGAAAGGAAAATAACTCCTGCAAAGGGGGAGGAGCACAAAGAGTTTCTGGAGAAGAAATCCTACACAAGAAGAAAAGTAATTCATCCTTGAAAATGATGGGAGGAAATAAAGAGTGATTGATACCTGGTCAGCACAAGAAAATCAGCAGTGCTCTTGTAAAAATAATAAATGATAACTATTACCTAGGTACTCTATTATGTCTTTAAAAATATATTTTTCTCAAAAAATTATGTGAGGAAAGTCATACAAATATTATCTGTCTTATTTTACAGTAAAAAATAAGTCAGATGGCTAGGTTGCACAGTGAATAGAGCACTGTCCCTGGAGTCAGGAGGACCTGAGTTCAAATCCAGTCTCAGAAAATTAACGCAAAACTATCTGTGTGACCTTGTGCAAGTAACTTAACCCCAATTGCCCTACCCTCCCCCCTCCAAAAAGTAAAAAAAAGTCCTATCAATGTTAAATCAAGTATGGGAAGTAACAAACCATGGTCTTTTTACTCCAACTCAATCACTTCTTGTTGAAATCCCTCTTCACTGTGCAATTCAGATGCTCTGATCATCCCATATGGGAAAATTTCCTTTTTCCTAAGTTCTTTTTCTTGAATTTTGCTTAGATCTTTCCTTTTTATTTAAAGTATACCTCATATAGTAGCTGATGGTATGCAGTAGAGCTATCAAACATGCAATCTATAGCATTCCTAAGAACCCAGCCAGATTAAAATATAATTGGGAAATATATGATCAAAAGTAAGAAATATAGTAAACTAAAATAATATTACAATTTAAAACTAAATCAAAAACTAGCCCACAGTAATCCTTATGTGAGTATCCTACTTCTATTTGAGTTTTGTACCACTGATGTGCAGCATAAGGTGGTACTAAATAGAGTGCCAGGCCTGGAATCAAAAGTACTTGAGTTCAAATCTGGCCTCACACACCTACTAGCTGTGTAATCCTAGGAAAGTTACTTACTCCTGTTTGACTCAGTTTCCTCATTTGTAATATATGTTGGAGAAGGAAATGGCAAACTACTCCAATATCTTTGCCAGGAAAACCCCCCAAAAGTGGTCACAAAGATGTGTACATGACTGGAATTACTGAAAAACAACAGCATTGGTTTATAAATCTAATTCTCTCATTAGATTGTGATATCTTTTAGAGTAGGATTTGTGTATGACTCATTTATACTTCTATTGCCTAACAAAGTGCCTTAAAGAATTTGGGCTTTATACTTCTAACTTCATTGATGCAGTGGACTGTCTTAGAGGACATTCATTCCTTCTATCAACGCAAAAAGACATTTCTTCTGGAACTTAATTGTCTTATTTAGTCCTTTGAGTTACTGAATAGTGAAGTGACATGGTAAACATCACATGGTCCCCATGTGTCAAAGACAGAAATGAAACCTAGGTCAACTTTCTATCCACTAAACTATGTAGCCACTGCTAGATATGGATATAGAGAGATGGAAAGATGGAAAGAGAAAGAGAGAGAGAGAGAGAGAGAGAGAGAGAGAGAGAGAGAGAGAGAGAGAGAGGAGAGAGAGAGATGTGTACTAGAGTCTTTTTTCAATGTTTATATAGAATTTGACTAATAAAAATACAAGTTAAATTCATTTAGGGAAAAATTTTTAAATTCTTTCCTCTTTGAAAGCAACATGATTCACTCCAGAGACTGTATTTTATTCATACCTTTTCAAATCATAAATCAAATTCAACTTGTGAGGTTACATCTCTGAATAAAATAAAATAAAGGTATTACCAAATAACTTACATTGCCTATGCCACAAATTTAATTAAATAATGCAAGAATGGCATAAATTACCAAAAAAAAGTTTTAATTAAATTTTGAAGGGTGTGTGTGTATGTGTGTGTGCGTGTGTGTATTTGTGTGTTTAAAATAAAACTAATTTTATGGTCACTAAATTAAAATTGCTTTATGTTTGACAATGATGCTTTTTGGGAAAGATACTAGTAAGTGTTTTCTGCTGACTGCATTTTGCCCCTTTACTGAATTGTGCATGACATTTCAGAAATGTGTATAATTTCTGTCTCTGAAAAGGGCGAAGGGACACCTTGGCTCCTCTTTCTGAGATTTCCCTATCATGACTGACCTTTTCATGAAAGAAGAGCATGTGCCACTCTCTAATGACATATCCATTCCAAATGACATCTCTTAGTGACCAGCTCTGTTGTAAATACATGCTAACTTCAGCACTCTCCTTGTTTTTCAGGAGAGAGCTTTGCATCACCATTTATTCTACCACTGTAGTCTCAGACATTTTCTTCCTTACTCTTCAAAGGATCAAATAGTTGTGATATCATGAGTCTCCTGCTTAATGACTTTAAAAAAATGAACATGTCTTTTTTTGGCTCCTTTGGGATAAAAAAAAAATCTTGGAGATTCATATTCCTTACAAAGGATTGATAGAAATGAGAGGCATAAATTCATGATTAGATCATTGAATGAACTTTTTCTAGTGTAAACGTTTTCTGGACTAAAAACATTTCATATTACTGTCATTTTTCAAAATCTATTTGCAATCATTCATTTCTGCCATAACATTCTCCTAGATCTCCATTCCCCATTGAAATTAAAAGCTTTCTTTTAAACTCTGCAAAATGTGATTTTACCATTATCATTTGTTTTTATTTCTTAAAAATATTTCTTATGCTTCTTATTTTTATATTGCCTATATTTTTAACATGTCTCTCTCTCTCTCTCTCTCTCTCTCTCTCTCTCTGTCTGTCTTTCTCTTTGCCTCTATCTCTGTATGTTTATGTTCATTAGAATCACTCCTCAAAACAAAGAATAAGGGGGTGGCTAGGTGGCACAGCTAGTAGAGCGTCGGCCCTGTAGTCAGAAGGACCTGAGTTCGGATCCTACCTCAGACACTTAATGCACACACAAAAAAAACCTAGCTGTGTGACCTTGGGCAAGTTACTTAACCCCAACTGCCTTACAAAAAACAAACAAACAAACAAACAAACAAACAAAAACAAAGAATAAAAAAAATAATTAAGCCAAACTAACCAACATATCAAACAAGTCTGATATAAGTTGCAATGTTTCAGAGCCATAGTCTTCCACCTCTGGAAAGAAAAGGAGTCTCAAACTCATATTTTTTTTTTTCCTCTGGGATCAAGATTATGAGGGAGCTGTATTAAGAGACAGGAGATGCATTACCACTAGTGCACAGATAATTCAAAGCCTATATCCTCCTTAGCAGGTATTTTAGAAATACATTCAAATATTTAGTAACAGAAAATTCAAACCACTTCATCTAGTATCTGTGGTACTAGTTCTCTGGGTCTTGAAAAGTAGGGTTCTCTCTTTAGAACATTTAGAGAGTTTCATTGCCCTCAATATGATTTTTGGTTCTTGCTTAAAATAATGTGTTAAAGATCTGAAACCAAAAAAACAAAAATAGAAATGAGAGCAGAATGTGATATGCAGAGTGCATTATCTTGGCAAGTCTCATATCTTAAAACTATTTTTGTTTCCTTAAAATGAGTCAGAACATCATTCACCATAGACCAAAGTCATATCATGTGCAAAGAAGAAAAAAACAAAAACAAAAACAAAAACTTGACTCCCACAGAAGAAAGCCTGAAACCAAAACTTGACATTGGTGTATTTTTGCATAAACTTTCTGATGGAGAGCTAGAAGAAATCAATCATTCAATAAGTGTAGCATTCCCAGTGCCACAGAGTACTCATTTAGACCTAAAAGAGGATCCTCGTCCTCAAGGAGCTTGTAATCTATCTGAGAAGACAGAATTCATTTAACTCGTATCTCCTTAAAGATTTACATTCTGTATGTCTGTAGAGTAGTAGGAAAGGGCAGGATGGATTCTGTTTTTGTCTTTATATACCTTATATTTACCTGCACAGCAGGTATTTAGTAAGTGAAGGTTGAGCTGAATTCACTGTAAAGGATTAAAAAAATAAGGAAACAAGTTGTAAAAATGTTCCATATTACTTCTAAGTGAAAGATAATAGAAGTTCAGAAAAGGAAAAGCTCAATGAGGGAATGACCTGCATATGAGATTTTCTCAGAAGTTATTTTTCATATTTTAGTGAGAAAATGCCCAATTTGGAGATAGGTATCTACTGTGCCTATCCAATAATAGAACATGGGACTAGGAGTTAGGAGAACTTGAATTTGAATACTGTCTCAGATGCTTAATACATGTGTGGTCATAAATAAGTCACTTAATCATTCTCTGCCTCAGTTTCCTCATCTGTAAAATGGGATTTTTTGATCCTTACAGGATCAAATGAGGTAAAAAAATATTAGGCACTTTAGAAATCATAAAGTTTTATACAAAAGTTATTGTTATTATGCTATAGTGTTCTCATAAACAAAGATCTTTGTTTTATATACCCCAAAACAAGGAGACCTTTATCATAGATGAAGGGGGAGAAGTTTATCTCTTTCAGTATCAGTTTCCTCAGTGTAGTTAAGTAAAAATAATTTTGAAATAGAAGTCATGAGACCAGAATTCTTATCCTGACTGTTATAAAATAGCTGTATGAGTTTTCTTGATTTACATCACTTCACTTGTCCTTATCTGCAGTCTAATGTTCTCTAAGACCCTTTCAATGTCACCTATAATAGGAGTATATAATTCTATAAATGGGAGAAATCAAGAATTGGAACACAGGTAGATGGGAGGTAGAGAAGATTCATTGTAAAGGGCTTTGTAACCTTCAGGTAATGTATAAATCTGAGATATTATATGTTTTCTTTCTATGCTAATTCTTTAAAATATCTTATGACAGTTCATGAATTTTAGTTCTATTTCAAATATGCTTATTTTAACTTCCAAGTACTACTGATATCTCTTTGAGGGGGAATTCTCCCACTCAATCTGGTGGTTTCCACATGTTCTTATGGGTAGAAGTGATTAAATGCCATTATATTTATAAGAGATTCAGCAATGTTCTATTCTTTAGACTTGCCTTTTTTCCATAGGATAATACTGACTCATCACAAAGGTGTTTAAGGATTTATTAATTCCACTTGCAAAATTAGCTCTGAACCACACCCACTGGTAAAACATTAATTTAGGCTAAATGGCTTCATTTCATAGGATCTTGGCATAGTACTATGGTGGTGTTCAGTAGCTTCAGTCCTATTCAACTCTTTGTGACCCAATTTGGGTTTTTCTTTAAAAAGAGACAGGGATAGTTTTGCCATTTTTTTCCTCTAACTCATTTTACAGTTGAGAAAACTGAAGCAAACAGGTTTTTGTGACTTTGACATGTTCACATAGTCAGATTTGAATTCATGAAAATGAATCCTCCTGATTCTAAACCAAGTGCTCTATCCACTGCTCTACCTGGCTGCCCATATTGCTATTAGACTTCTGAAAAGCAAGCATACATATTTGGATATATGATGTAGTATTTATTCTTATCATGGAATCTAGAAATAAATTATTGGCCCAGAATAACTAGGGAGCAGTGAATAATAAACATATATAAATCAGTGCTTTCCACATTGGTCTTTTAAATCCTAGAAGTTCCTTCAGACAAAGAATTATTTTGGGCCCAGAAGTTGTAGGACATTTGGAATTTAACTTTGTTTAGCTCCCCACTGACATTCCCTTTTCAATAGGCAAAGGAGTGCCTACTGATGCCCAAGTAGACAAATGCTGAAAGAAATCTGATCCTCAAAGTCATGGCAAAAGGAAGCTTATCCTAGCTAGTAGAATGGGATCCAGCATGAACTGGGACTTCAGTAAAGTTAGTGTTTTTTCTTTGTCTCAGCAACTTGGTCACTTGGAGGAAGCTTTGACCATTTATGCTCTCAGTTAGTCCATCTCAAAGCCAAGAACCTCAGGAAAAGAAGTAAATGTGACTGATGGTCCCTGTGTCTCTAACCTTGCCATTTCTTCCCTTGAAGATATCATTCCTTTTCCTTCCAAGGTCCTAAACTGAAAGCTTCTGTAGAATAAATGTAGAATTATATCAATAATACACTTCTTACTCTGAATAGTGTTTTTTTCTATGTTATTATTTTGGGGGGGTGTTTGAATGTAGAGAATGGGACAGGCCTAAAATTTCATTTATGTATAACTTTAAGTGCAGAGACTCCTTCCCTAGTTGCAGATTGGCACGTCATCTATAAAGACTAGACTTAGAACAGACCTGGAACTCTGAGAGGTAAAATTGACTGGCCTACTGTCACATAGCTAGTGTGAGAAACAGAAGTCCATTACAGGTCTTGCTACCTTTAAATTGTTATTCCCTTTGGCATCTTTTCAGTAACTTAAGGTTAGGGACTGGAACTGTGATTTCATTGGCAGAATGAGCTTCTGGATGAGAGGACTCTCGCTGCCATTACAACTTATTGTCATGGAATAGCTATATTTAGCTTTTATGATCTCAAGCTCCCTAATAACCACAAATAATTTTTATTTAAATAAATTTTATTTAAATTCCATCATCAATAGTTGCCATATTAGGGGGTGGCTAGGTGGAGCAGTGAGTAGAGCGTCGGCTCCGGAGTCAGAAGGACCTGAGTTCAGATCCAGCCTCAGACACTTAATGCACACGCAAACAAAAAAACCTAGCCGTGTGACCTTGGGCAAGTTATTTAACCGCAATTGCCCTCCAAAAAGCAAAAAAAAAAAAATAGTTGCCATATTATAAATTAAAATGGCTTAGTATTATTATGAAAATTATTTTGACCCTGCAGACCCTGTGCGAAGATCTTAGGGATCCCCAAGACCACTCTTTAAGAACCACCCTATTAGAAAATTAGCTTGAGGGGAGGCTAGGTGGAGCAGTGAGTAGAGCGCCGGCCCTGGAGTGAGAAGGACCTGAGTTCGGATCCGGCCTCAGACGCTTAACCCACACAAACAAAAACCTAGCCGTGTGACCTTGGGCAAGTTACTTAACCCCAATTGCCCCACAGGGGGAGGCTAGGTGGCGCAGTGAGTAAGAGCACTGGCCTCGGAGTTGGGATGACCCGAGATCAAATCCGGCCTCAGAAAATGAGCACCCACACATAAATAATGACTAGCCGTGTAACCTTGAGCAAGTTACTTAACCCCAATTGCTTTAAAAAAAAAAAAAAGAAAGAAAATTAGCTTGAGTATGCAGAGGTTAAGTGACTCACACATGGTCAAATAACCAAAGTGTATCAAAAAAGGACTTGAAACCAGATCTTTTTTATTAGAAAAATGCTCTTTAGCCATTATAATACACTGCATCTCAGCATACTGATTTTCCTTTTTATGCATAATTTGTTTATTTTTAGTCTTCAACATTCACTTCCATAAAATTTTGATTTTTAAATTTTCTCTTCCTTCTTCTCCTTCCCCCTCACAAAGATAGCCTGCAATCTGATATAGATTCTACTTTTAGATTCATATAAAACGTATTTTTACATTAGTCATAATGTAAAGAAGAATTATAACAAATGGGAGGAACCATAAGAAAGAAGAAACAAAAAAAAAAACCAACAACAAAAGAAAAGGAGAACAGATAGCATTCTTCCATTTGCATTCAGACTCCAAAGTTCTTTCTCTTGACTAACCATTTTTCATGGTTAGTCTTTTGGAGTTGTCTTAGATCCTTGAATTACTGAGAAGAACTAATTCTATCAAAGTCAAGCATCAGACAATGTGACTTGTTACTGTGAAAAATATTATTTTCATCTGCTTACTTCACTAAGCATCAGTTCATATAAGTCTTTCTATGTTTTTCTAAAGTCTACCTGCTCATCATTTATTATAGCACAATAGTATTCCATCACATTCATATACCACAATTTATTCAGCCACTCCCCATTTGATGGGCATCCCCTTGATTTCTAATTCTTGGCCACCACAAAAAGAACTGCTGTAAATGTTTCTGTATGTGTGTGTGTTTTTCCCATTTTTATTATCTCTTTGGGGATAGAGACCTAGAATGGTACTGCTGGATCAAAGCACAATTATAGCCCTTTGGACATAGTTACAAATTGCTCTCCAGAATGGTTGGATCTGTTCACAACTCCACTAACAATGAGTTAGTGTTACAATTTTCCCACATCTTCTCCAGCATTTATCATTTTCTTGTTTTGTCATGTTCACCAATCTGAGAGATTTGATGTGGTTCCTCAGAGTTGTTTTGATTTGCATGCCTTTAATAAATAGTGATTTAGAGCATAGTGTACAGATTTTCAAAACTAGTAACACATGATGTTACCAACCCCTGTTGAAGTGGGTTCTAAGATGATAAAGGTTCAGTGCATTAAATTGGTTCTAGTTTCCCCATCATAGCAAGAAAACAAATTGAAACTCTGAGAGTTAGAGGGAAAACTTAGAAATGTGAATTCCCTAGTCAGGTAACAGAAACTCTTATGGTAATGGAAGAAAATTGTGTATACTGCTAGGAGCAAAGATGAAGTTTTAAGCCAAAATTCACCGTAACTCCCATATTTGCCTCAAAAAAAAAAAACACACATAAAATAGCATACTCAAATCCTGGAATAGCAGAAACAGCAAAAAGGTGGAGTGAAACAATATTTTAGTCCTAGAAACTTGGAAGATCAGTAAGAAAAGTCTGTCTCATTTGGGCAAAAAGAGAGCACATTCCAGGAAAGAAAACATCTCTTCAAGACAGCAGCTAGCCCAACCTCAGAAAACCAGTGGGACATACTAAGGTGAAATGTGGTGGAGCAGGCAAATATGAATACCAGGACTCCACCCACCAAACCACCCACCATGTGCCTTAGCACACCCAGGAGAACTGAGAGACTCTAGCTCTGAGAACCACCATTTGCTTCAGAACAACTCAGGACAAATAGGCATCCTCTGGCTTGAGGATGAAATAGACCTGATTTCCACATGCTTTAGCAGAGCCTGAGGCAAACAGGGACCCTTCAGCAACCAGACTTACACATGCTTCAGTGAAGCCCCATAAAATAGAGAAACACCCCATTGGGACTTAGCACATGCCAGACATCAGAAACTAGGATCCCAGCTCAGCACCAGGTAAGTTGCCAGAACTTTATGGCCTCCAACACTGTCAACCACTTTCCACCACACCCTCCTAGCACAGCACGAGATATGAGAGTCACCTGGGGTCCTCAGGACAGCATCAGTGAAACACCAGGTAAATAATCAGGGCCTGGAGACTGTGGCATAAAAAGCCTGAGACTGTGTCCCTTCTACCCCAGCTGCAGAGCTCCAGTTTAAAAAGAAACAAAAATAAAGCAACATATACACACAACAACAACAACAAAAATCTGACCATACAAAGTTATTATGGTGAAAGGGAATACAGGAAACAAACTC
Source organism: Gymnobelideus leadbeateri (assembly GCA_011680675.1). Classification (NCBI taxonomy): domain Eukaryota; kingdom Metazoa; phylum Chordata; class Mammalia; order Diprotodontia; family Petauridae; genus Gymnobelideus; species Gymnobelideus leadbeateri. Next base: position 334,111 of record WOXC01003002.1, on the reverse strand, counting down.
AGAAGAGGGCAACAATATGAAAACACATATTGGTAAAACCCCAAAGAAAAATGGGAAGTGGTTGGAAGCCCAGAAAGAACTCACAAGGGAGCTTACAAATCATATGAGAGAGATAGAAGAAAAATTGGGAAAGGAAATGTGATCGATGCAGGAGAGTTATGAAAAAAACAAACAAACAATGATTTGGAAAACTTTGTAAAAGGAAAATTGGCCAAATGGAAAAGGAAATATAAAAATCCACTGAAGAAAACAACCCCTTAAAGAGTTCAATTAGCCAAATGGAAAAGAAAATATAAAAGCTAATTGAGGAAAACAACATTTTTAAAATTAGATTTGGGCAAGTTAAAGAGAACAACTCTGTGAGATATCAAGAATCAATCAAATGATTCAAAAGAATGGGAAAAATAGAAAATAGCTCATGGGAAGAGACAACTGTCCTGGAAAATAGATCCATGAGAGACAATATTCAAATCATTGTACTACCCAAAGCCATAATCAAAAGGAGAACCTGGACATCATCTTTCAAGAAATTATTAACGAAAAATGCCCCAATGGCCTGGAAAAAGAGGGTGAAATAAGCATGGAAAGAATCCACTAATCAACTCAAGAAAGAGATTCCAAAATAATAATTTTTTATAACCCTCCAAGGAACATTATAGGCAAATTTCAAAACTATCATGTCAAGAAAAAAACAAACAAACAAATTACATGTGATCAGAAAGAAATAATTCAAACATTGAGGAGTCACAATTAGGATTACAAAGGACCTCACAATTGCAGCATTAAAAAGGAACATGATATTTCAGAGGGCATGGAAGCTAGGATGACAACCAAGAATAACCTATCCAGCAAAATTAAGCATAATACATCAAGGGGAAAAATGACCATTCAATGAAATAGAAGGATATCTAGCTTTAATAAGGTTAACACCAGAACTAAACAAAAATTTCATCTCTAATATCAAGAACCAAGGGAAGCATGAACAGGTAAAAAGAGAAAAGAAAAGATAAGGAATTCAACAAAGCTAAATTATTTATATCCCTACAGAGGAAGATGATACTTGTAATTTTTTTTTTTAATTGTATCACTAATAGTAGAGCTAGAAAGAACATACATAGACAGAGGGTATGGGCATGAGGTGAATTTGAGGAAATGACATAAGAAAAAAAATAAGGGATGAGAAAGAGGAATACAATGAGTACAGAAGGAAGGGATAGGAAGAATGAGGTAAATAATTTCACATGGAGAGTGGTGAAAGACTTATTGCAGTGGAGGGGAAGATGGCAGTGTCAATGATGAGCATCTCTTGAACATTACTTTCATCAGTATTGGTCCAAAAGGAAACCATATACACAATCAGTTGAATATAGAAATCTGTCTTATCCAACAGGAAATGAGAAAGGGAGGAGATCAAGTAAAGAGGTGGGGTGTTGGGACTGACAGAAGGGAGGGAAGATCAAAGGACGTTGCATACAGAAGCAAGACACAGGTAAGGTTGGGAAAGGTGGAAGGAGAGAGAGGACAGACAGGAGAAAAATAGGACAGAGGGAAATACACAGGTAGTAACCATTACTGTGAATGTGAATGGGATGAACACTCCCATAAATGGAAGCAGATAGCAGAGTGGATCAAAAACCATTATCTTACAATATATACTTATATATTACAATATATACTTACAATATATACCCCAAGAAATATACTTCAAGAAGATGGACATATGTAGCAGCAATCACCCCAGCATCCCCAGAGTGGCTGCCAATACGGGTTCTTAGATCTGCTTTTCAAAAGGAAAGTAACTCAAAATGGGTTAACAAGCTTACTTTAATCAAACAAACATATACCATTTAGTTCAGGGGAGAAGGTCAGCACCCCAAACTTCAGAGTATACAGACAGATCAAACAGACAGGCTTCCAAACTGTCCAACCATTATATCAATACCTTATCACAGTTACCAGAGAGGGAAGCATCAACATCTGGGTTTTCAAAGCTGGGGGACTCTCAATAATGGCTTTCCAGAGTCTCATCTGGTCAAATCACACAACACTTCTTAGAGTGAGCCCCAAAGCAAAGCTTCTCATCAGGGTTTATATAGCCTTCTCCTGGCTCAGAGACTGTAACCACCTTCTTGACCCACTGCCCAATCACACAGCATCAAAGTGTGGGCATTCCTGAAAATCAAGCCTGCTACCACAGGCTCCATGTGACCACATTCAGCCTATTAGGGGGCAGAGTATATTTTAAAATTAAAGAAGGTTCTCAGAGTCACTTAAGCCAATCAAAGGGCCTAGGGGCAGGGAAGATCTTCACATCTGCATTTCCATTACAACATAGTAAAGGGAAGGGACTGGAACAGAATATATTATGTTTCAGCTGAAGTAAACAGAACAGAACAAAACAGGGGTAGCAATCCTGATCTCAGAAAAAATAAAAGCAAAAAGAGACCTAATTCAAAATATAAGGAAGGAAACTGCTTTTTGAGAAAAGGTACAAAAGGCAATGAAGCAAAATCCACACTAAACATCTATGTGCCAAGTGGTGTAGCATCCAAATTCTTAAAGGAGAAGCTAAATAAATTAAGAGAAGAAATAAACAACAAAAACATACTAGTTGGGAAGCTCAATTGTACCCTCTTGGTAATCGATAAATCAAAAACAAAAATAAAACAAAACAAAAAGCCAAGAATGAAAGGAAGGAGGTAAATAGAATATGTTAAAAGTCAGATGAGGAGGGAGGGGGCAGAGCCAAAATGGGAAAGTAAAAGCAGAAACTTGCTGAGTTCCCACTCCAGCCACCTCTAATACCTGTAAAAAATAACTCTAAACACATTTTAAAGCTACAGAACCCACAAAGTGACAGAGGGAAACTAGTCTCTTGCAAAAGGCAGCCTGTCAGGGCAAAACACAGGATCTGTTGAAACTGAGATGGGAGCCCAGCAGTCCTGCATGAGCTGTGAGGTCCAACACCCAGGGCAGCCCCACCCAGCAAGCCAGACTGGCCTGAGCAGACTTCAGGAGAGTGAATCACCAGCAGCTGTGGAGGTTTCTAGACTTGTCAACCCATAAAGGCCAAAGGGAAACTAAAAGGTCAGTGGGGAACTCTGTTGGATCTGGGGGAGAGAAGACCACAGTGTGGCCTTTCCCAAAGGAACAACACAGGTGGCAGAAGCATGGTGGCTGCAAGTGCTGTCATGAGGCTGCCTCTGGAGTTCCTGGTCTGCAGATTATAAAGGGACCAAACAGTCATTCAGAGGGAAATCATTCTTGCTTTGGCCTGCTTGGATCTGAGCCACAGTCTTGGGTAGTGGTTCTGGGGTGAGGAATGACAATGTGCCAGAGATTTTGCTGGCTGTAGAGAGGGAAACCTTCTCATAGCTCTGACAACAACAATGGGGAAAACTCCAGCAATTTGGGACACAGCTCTCTCCACTATGGAAGCAGAGTTCTAACATGGTAAAGAGCTCAAAAGTCAAGTAATTGGCTGGCAAGACAAGCAAGCAGAGGAAGCATAATCAGATAATAGAATCCTTTTTTGGATGACTAAAAGGATCTAAACATGGAACCAAAAGAAGTCAACAAATGCCCTCCAAAAATCAAAATTAAATAAAAGAGGTAAGAGGAAACTGGTACAATGGAGGGGAAGAACAGGAAAGTGAAAGGGAATGTGTCAATCTTACTCTCATTGAATTTGGCTTAAGGAGGGAATACTATACATGCTCAACTGGGTATCTTACCCTACAAGAAAGCAAGGGGGAAGGGCAAAAGAAGGAGAATAATAGAAGTGTGGGCAGATTGTGGGAGAGGGTAGCTAGAAGCAAACACTTTTGAAAAGGGACAGGGTCAAAGGAGACAATAGAATAAGTGAGGAGCGGGATGGAGGGAAATACAGTTAATCTTTCACAATATAACTACTATGGGAATGCTTTGCATAACTACACATGTACAACCTATATTGAATTGCTTATCTTCACAGTGGGGTGGGTGAGGAGAGAAGAACGAAAGAATATGAAAATTAAAGATTAAAAAATGTTAAAAATAAAATTGTTTCTTTTATATGCAATTGAGAAATAAGATATATAGGCACTGGGGTATAGAAATCCATCTTGCCCTACTAGAAAGTTAGGGGGGATGGGAGAGGACATAAGAGAGTATAGATTGGTGAAGGAGTATTCTACAGTGGGCTCACTATCTTGGGATGGGGTAGGAGAAAGATGGGGAGAACATTTGTAACCCAAAATCTTGTGGAAATTAATGTTGAAAATTTAAAATAAATAAATAAATTGTAAATTTTAAATAACAAAAACTTTCATGAAATACTGGTCTAAAATATCATCTTTAATACAAATGGTTACTTGCTGTTAAAAAGTTAGATATGACAGATTCTGGTGATTTAGAATTAAATGGTGACATCAGAAGCAAATTAGAAGAGCAGAGTATAGTTTCCCTGTCATATCTATGTGGACAGGAAGGATTTATGATCAAAGAAAAGATAGAGAACTTTACAAAATACAATAGATGATTTTGATTGTATTAAATTAAAAAGGTTTTTTTAATAAACAAAAGCAATGCAAACAAACATAGAAGGCAGGCAGAGCAATATTTACAGTAAGAATCTCTGATAACGGTCTCATTTTTTTTTTTTTTTGCTTTTTGGAGGGCAATTGGGGTCAAGTAACTTGCCCAAGGTCACATGGCTAGGTTTTTGTTTGAGTGTGCATTAAGTGTCTGAGGCCAGAACTGAACTCAGGTCCTTCTGACTCCAGGGCTGACACTCTACTTACTGCGCCACCTAGCCGCCCCAGAAGGTCTCATTTCTAATATATAGAAATAACTGAGTCAAATTTACAAGAATGAAAGCCATTCTTCAATTGATATATGGATAAAGGATATGAATAAAAATTTGCAGATGAAGAAATCAAAGTTATCTCTTGGTATATGGAGAAGTTTTCTATATCTCTTGTAAATTAAAATAACTTTTAAGGTACCACCTTACACCTAAGATATTGGCTAATCTGAAAGAAAATTAAAATTAAATGTGAAGGAGAGGATATGGGAAAATTGATACACTAGTGCATTGTTGGTGCAGTTGTGAATGGATGCAACCATTCTGTAGGACAATTTGGAAGTATGCCTAAAGGGCAATTGGACTTTGCGTACCCTTGGATCTAGCAATATCACTGCTAGGTCTGTATCCCAAAGACATCATAAAAAAAGGAAAAGGACCTGCATGAGCAAGAAAAAATAATTTTAGTATATATATAATAAATTCCATGGTGGCAAAATACTGGAAATTCAGGGGATACCCATTAATTGGAGGATAATTGAAAAAATTGGGTATAGGAATATAATGGAATATTATAAGAAATGATGAACAGGTAGATTTCAGAAAAAAAAAAACCTGGAAAGGTTTGTACAAACTGATATAAAATGAAATGAACAGAACAAGGAACACATTGTGCACAGTATCAGCAACATTGTGCGATGATCAACTATGGATAATTCAGCTTTTCTCAGCAACACAATTATCCAAACAGGTAACAAGGGTCTCACAAAGGAAAATGCTGCTCCATATCCAAATAAAGAACTGTTGGATTTTTTTTTGGTCATTTTTATTTTTATTTTTTAATCAAATGTTTTATTAACTTCTAGTTTACATCATTAGTTTCTGCAAGATTTTGAGTTACAAATTTTCTCCCTGTTTTTCCCCTACCCACCACCCCAAAATATCCTCTCCTCCAATCTGCTCTCTCCCATATCTTCTCCCATACCCCCTCCGACTTTCCAATAGGGCATGGTGGATATCTATGCCCCAGTGCCTGCATGTCTCATTTCCCAGTTACATGTAAAGTAACATTAAAAATAATAATAATATATACACACATATATATTTAAAATATTTTATTTTAAAACTTTGACTTCCACATTCATTCCCTTCCTTTCTTGTCACCCACCTTTACTGGGAAGAGAACTGATGGATTTTTAATGCAAATTGAAGCATACATTTTTATTCACTCCCCCCCTTTTTATCTGTTTCTTCTTCATAAATGTGACTAATATGGATATATTTTTACATGATAGCACATGTATAAACTATATCAAACTGCCTACCATTTCAGAAGAGGGGAGGAGAGAAAGAGAGGAAGAGGAATTTGGAATTCAAAATCTTGTAAAAATGAATGCCAAAACCTTTCTAGACATGTAACTGAGGGAAAAAATAAAATACCATTTGAAAATAAAGAAAAGAAATCAGAGTGTATAAAAGGTAAGGACCTAAATAGGGGAGCATGAAGACCAGATCATTAATCATACAGCAAGTCAGAAATTTATGGTAAAATGTCAAACTTAATGAACACCTACCTGGACATGCTAAAATTAGATGCAACAAAGAGAGGACCTACTCAATGGCCTTCAAGATATTATACTGCAGGATCTCAAAAATTGGGCTACTCTCCTGTGACATATGCATAAATGATTTGTGGATGCATTTGGAATTTGAACAATAGTAAACTAAACTGAGCAGGACTTTTAAATTAGAGAGCTATACCAACTATCAAAGAAAAACAAAAAGCATCCCAGAGCAGCATTGAGCAAATAAATAAATAAAGCAAAAAATCTGAGCAATCTAAATTCATTCTTTAAAAATATTAAGATGAGAGGGGAGGCTAGGTGGAGCAGTGAGTAGAGCATAGGCCCTGGAGTCAGAAGGACCTGAATTCAGATCCGGCCTCAGACACTTAATGCACACACAAACAAAAACCTAGCCATGTGCTCTTGGGCAAGTTACTTAACCCCAATTGCCCTCCAAAATGCAACATATGTGTATATATATACACATATTAAGATGAAACTTTAAAAAAATAGGCAAAATAGGCAACAGTAAGTAGGACCAAGATAAGTCAGAGGGCAGAAATCATAGAAATGCTATTATTGGGAGAAAAAAATCAGTTAAGTTTACAATACTTTCTTCTGCACAATTTTGAAAATTCTTAAGCTTTGGGATAGTTTTTTTAGTTTAATGGGAATCGGGAATACCAAATTAGTTACTTGAAAAAAATTTATCAACCTAATGCCTTCTTGGGAAATTAAAATAAAATAAATTAAAATGACCAAAAGTGCCAAGAAATAAGTTTGCTATAATAAAAATTATCTTTAAACTTATCCCTTATTTCAAAAATAACCCCACATTTTGCTGTCATTTAGACTGACAGATCTCTAACATCCCCAGGAGAGCGATATCTGGAATATAGCTGTTTAAATTGGGGAGAAGGAGGTGATACCCTAAGAGCTTTTTGGAATTCAAGGAGGTTGAAACTATTAGGGAGGGAAGTACTCATGGTAAGGATGATGGATCGTATGATCTAATTATGTTTTCAGAAAGCATTTGATAAAACTTGTACTAAAAATTGATGACTTAAGGTCCAAAGTTATGGGTAAAGGAAAACTGACAGATTGAACTGAAAACTGGTGGGGAAACATGAGGTAACTGGTAATGTTCACTCTCCAAATTGAACTTGCCCATGAGTAATGCATCACTGAGCTAACAGGGCATTTCATAAGCAGTACTGTGAAACTGGAAGCAGCATTGTGAAACTAAGAGTTAGCCACCGAAATAGGATACAAACCCTTTATTAACAGGAATAGTATGCATTTATATACTGTTACAGTTATAAATAACTTTGTACAGTTGATCTCCTTTGAGTCTAATAACTTCAGTGGGTAGTGTATGCTAGGTGGTAGATTGAATAGAGTACCAGACTTCGAGTCAGGAAGACCTGTGTTTGAATTCTACCTCAGAAATTTACTAGCTATGTGAACCTAGACAGTTCTCTTAGGATTTCTGAGTCTCACTTCTCTCATTAAAAAATGAGCATAGTAAGAGCACCCTCCTAACAAGATTTTTGTGATGGTCAAATGATATACTACCTATATTGTAAAATTCTTCAATAACCTTAAAGTACTATGTAATTTTAACTATTATTATGTCTAAATAATATTCTACTTTTGAAAATTGTCCTTAACTTTCCAAATGTCTATCTTTTCACTAGAATTTCTTTGGTAAAAATTTTGACATTGATGATCTCTATCAGGTTTTTTTCTTTTCTTTTTCTTTGAAATTTGTTTTATTTTCAGGTCATGTAACACAACAAGTGTTTTCATCACACATTACAATAAAAAAGAGGATTGCACATGAAACTGAAAATCTCCCACGTATAACTCACTATTCCCTCCAAATATACAACAAAGTTATCATGTAAATTTCTTTTTTCCCCTTTCTTTCTTCCATCTCCTCCCCACAGAGGTGCCTACCACTACACACACCCACACCCCACACACACACCACACATGCATATAAGTGCATATATGCATATACATACAGATATGTGTATATATATGATATGTGTGTGCACATACACTTATGTGTGTATGATGTGTGTATATTTATGTGTATACAAGTGTGTATGTGTGTATACACACATGTATACATATCTACATACATACACACATATATGTGTGTGTGTGTATATATATATATATATATATATATATATATATATATATATATATATATACACATAATCAGTTCTCTGGATGCAGACAGCATCTTCCTTCATATGTCCTTTATACTTAAGTTGAGTATTTATAATAATCAAATTAATATATAATAGTCACTAAAAGTAATTTTCTTTTTTTTTTGGAGGGGTAAGGGCAGGGCAAGTGGGTTTAAGTGACTTGCCCAAGGTCACACAGCCAATAAGTGTTAAGAGCCTGAAGCTGGATTTGAGCTCAGGTTCTTCTGACTCCAGGGCCCATGCTCTCTTCACTGCACCACCAAGCCTCCCCTCAAAGTAATTTTCAAAACAATATTGCTGTTATCATATACAATGTTCACATGGTTTTGTTCACTTTGTTCTTCATCATTTCATGCAACTGTTTCCATGTTTTTCTAAAATCATTGAACTCATCATTTCTTATAGCGCAATAAAATTCCATCATAACTGTACATCACAACTTGTTCAGCCTTTCCCAATTGATGGGAACCAGCACAATTTTTAGTTCTTTATCACCACAAAGAGAGCTTCTATAAACATCCCATTCATATTTGAAATTATAATTACTATTTATGAATTTCCCTCCATTTTATTTTTACTCATTTTCTTTCCCAGTCTCTCTTTTTATTCTGTCCCAGAAATCCTATCTCCCTCCAGCCTCCCAAATTCCTATTCTCATGCCCCTCTAGAAGTTCCTCACACCCCTTCCCCCACCACCTTTTTCTCACCTCTGTAGAGGTTCAAAAGATTCTTAGCCTTTTCAGGTGCATACATTGATTTCTCTTCAACCAAGATGAGAGAAAGTTTCCAATATTACCAACCCTCCATCCCGACTTGCTTTCTCTGTATTAGTTTTTTTTTTCCTTTTGAGGATCCATTTTTATAATATAAATCAATCCCTTTGACCTTTTCCTACCCAATTTTCTTTTATATATATTCACCCTATTATATACAACTTTGCTGCAACCTTTTTTCAAGCTATCTTACCATTGATGACAGTTTTAAGAAAACTGATAACATTTTCATACATGTGTGTATGTGTGTGATAAATAAAGTTTGACCTTAATTAGTGCCTTATAATTAGTATTTAATGTTTTCCTTATATTTCTTCTAGGTCTTTTACATAAAATTTTCCATTGAGTTCAGGTCTTTTTATTACAATTACCTTAAGGAATTTTAGTTTCTGAAATGCTCTTTTTTTTCATTCAAGATTATACTCAACTCTACTAGGTAAGTTATTCTTAGATACAATCTCAGCTCTTTTGCTCTTTGAAATATAATGTACCAAGCACTACAATCTTTTAGAGTAGAAGGTTCTAGGTCTTTTGATATCCTGATTGTATTTCTGCAGTATTTAAAGTTTTTTTTTTTTTTTTTTCAGAGGAGCTAGGAGGACCCGGAGTTTAAATCCAGCCTTAAACACTTAAGCCTCAGATACTTAACATTTATTAGCTGTATGACCTTGGGCAAGTTCTTTAACCCCAATTGCCCTCCAAAAAAAGAAAGGAAAAAAAAGTTTTTTTCTTGTAACTTACAACATTTTCTCTGGGATCTACCAGCTCTTATATGACTCAAATGTCTAGAAATTTGGTAGTGATTTTGTTTTTTGTTTGTTTGTTTTTAGTTTTGTATTCATTTTTCACAAGTTATACCTAAAAACAATTTTTAACATTCATTTTTTGAGACTTTGAGTTGCAAATTTTCTCCCTTCCTTTATCCCCTCATGGAGTAGGCAAGCGGCTTGATGTAGGCTGTACATGTGTTGTCATGGAAAACATTTCGATACTAGTCATGTTGTGAAAGAAAACCAAGCTCCTTCTCCCCTCAAAAAAAAATACCCCTCAAGAAAAATAAACTGAGAAAATTATGTTTTTATTGTTTTCAGATACTATCAGTTCTTTCTCTGAGCATGTATAGCATTTTTCATACTAAGTCCTTAAGAATTGTCTTGGATCATAGTATTTTTGAGAAAAACTAAGTCACTGGTAGAAAATAATTTTACAATATTTCTATTATTTTGTACACATTGTACTTCATTTTGCCTCAACTCATCTAAGACTTTCCAGGTTTTCCTGAGAGTATCTTGATCATAAATATTTTTTTTTCTCAAATGCTTTATTAACTTCTGGTTTACATCATTCATTTCCGCCAGATTTTGAGTTACAATTTTCCCCATTTTCCCCCTACACACCACCCCAGAATAACAGTCCCACAGGATATCCCATCATCTAATCTGCTCTCTCCTATATCTTATCCCATATTTCCTTTGACTTTTCCAATAGGGCAAGGTGAATCTCTTTGACCCAATGCCTGCACATCTTATCTGCCAATTACATGCAAAATAGTATTAATAATAGTATTTATATATATATATATTTGAAATATTTAATTTTAAAATTTTGAATTCCAGATCCATTCCCTTCGTCCCTTGTCACCCACTCCCGCTGGGAAGATAAGCAATTCAGTATATGCTGTACATGTATAGCTATGCAAAACAGTAGTAGATATATTGTAAAAGACTGACTATATTTCCCTCCCACCCATCCCATCCCCCACCTGATCCATTCCCTACTTTGATCCTGCCCTTCTTCAAAAGTGGGTGTCTCCAACCTCCCCTCCCCTCAGAATGCCCTCCCCTCCATCATGCGCCCTCTCATCCCCCTCCCTCCTACTCTCCTGCAGGGTGAGATATCCCACTTAGTATGTATGTCATTCTCTCCCTGAGCCAAATTCAATGAGAATATGGTTTTGCCTTTTTGCCTCCCTGCAAATACTTCCCCTTGTCTCTTCTACATGAGATAGTTTACCCCACCCTGACTCTCCCCATCTCTTCTTGCCACATTCCTCTCTCACCTCTTAACTTCACCCCTTAAGTATCATCCCTTCCCACAAAATTTGACCTGTGGCCTCTATCCATGCATATGTGTAAACATATATACACACATTCACATATGTATTTATATGCCCATATACCCTTCTTCCATTATTTTTATACGGAAAGAGATTTCATCAGTCACATTTATTGTTTTTCCATGTAGGAATGTAAATAGTTCAACTTTGATAAGTTCCTTTTGATCTCTTTTACCTGTTTAACTTATGAAGTATCTCTTGCTTCTTGTGTCTGAATGTCAAATTTTCTATTCAACTCTGGTTTTTTCCTCAAGAATGTTTGAAAGTCCTCTATTCCACTGAACGACCATATTTTCCCCTGAAACATAATACTCAGTTTTGCTGGGTATGTGATTTTTGGTTTTAATCCCAGCTCTTTTGCCCTCTGGAATATCATATTCCATGCCCTTCAGTCCCTCAGTGTAGAAGGTTCCAGGTCCTGTGCTATTCTGATTGTGTTTCCACAATATTGAAATTGTTTCTTCCTGGCTATTTGTAGTATTTTCTCCTTGATCTGGGAATCCTAGAAACTGGCTATAATATTCCTGGGAGTTTTCTTTTTGGGATCTTTTTCAGGAGGTGACATGTGGATTCTTTCAACCTATATTTCACCTTCTGAGTTTAAAACATCAGGGCAAATTAACTTGAGAATTTCTTGAAGGATGTTTTCTAGGTTCTTTCTTTGATCATGGCTTTCAGGTAGTCCAATAATTTTTAAATTATCTCTCCTGGATCTATTTTCCAGGTCAGTGGTTTTTCCCATGAGATATTTCACATCGCCTTCTATTTTTTCAGTTGCTTGGGTCTGTTTAACAGCATCTTGATTTCTCATAGAGTCACTAGCTTCCATTTGCTCCAGTCTAATTCTGAAGGAATGGATCTCCTCAGTGACCTTTTGAGATTCTTTTTCCATCTGGAAAATTCAGCTTTTTAAGGCATTCTTCTCCTCCTTGCCTTTCTGAGCCTCTTTTGACACTTGAGTTAGTCTATTTTTAAGTTGTTATTTTCCTAAATCAGGCTGTTGACACTCACTTCATACTTTTCCTGCATCCTTCTCACTTCTCTTTCCAATTTTTCCTACACTTATCTTATTTGGTTTTTAACATCCTTCTTAAGGTCTTCTATGGCCTGTAACCTGCTAGTATTTTCATTTGGGTCTTTTGGTTCAGGAGTTCTGACCTCACAATGCCCCTCCTGTTCCATGCTTTGCTCCTCTTTGCCCCCAAAATAGGAGTCTAATCTTGAATTTTTCTGTTTATTTTGTTTCCTTTTCCTAGGCATGTTGCCACTTAATTACTTGACTTTTGGTCTTGTTGCCACAGTAGGACTCTACCACCAGACAGGGGAGCTTCTGTCCCAAACATTTGGGTCTTCTCAACTGATGGAGGTATTTCTTGGGTGCCCTCCCTGAAGCCCCCATAAACTCTGGCAAGCTGGACACACACCCCAAACCTCCACCCCAGACTGCAATCCAGATCTAGGGAGGTTAAAGCAACAGCGATTACCACCCCCCAGGACTGATTGCCAGATCCACCTACAGTCCACAGGCCAGGAGCTGAAGCTGCAATGGAAGCTGCAAAATGGAGTCTGTGCCGAGTCTCCTCAGCCACTTCTAGCCCCCAGGGAAAGAAGCTTACATGCTGCCAAATACTGGTGCCAAAGTCCATAGGACACTTGAAGTAGTAAGCCTTGACATTTCACTGGCTTACAAGGGGCCCATCATTGTATCCTGAATTCCTGGAACCCAGTGTGCCCCCAGCACCTGCATGATATCTTGCCTGACTGGAGTAGTAAGCCCTCACATTTCACCACTTATGAGGGGCCCATCTTTGTATCATGAAGTCCTAGAACTCAAGAATCCTCCCCTCGGCTTGATCAGTGAACAGCCTGCCCCAGCCCACATCCTGCACCTGCATGATATCTGCCTGATCAGTCTGCCCCATTATTGTTACTCCTGATATGATGGTGGTCTTTGATTATTTAAACCGTGTGCCTACTGGGGTTTGGGGCAGCTCCTGGGACTTTATCCCTAGGACTGCCGCCGGCCGGCTAATAAACACTTCCTGAATTCGATTACTGATGGTCTTGGCCTCTTGATTCTGTCGGAGTGTCCATTTCACACTGATTTCACTTTGTTTTGGAAATTCTGGAAATCCACAGCTGTTGGTGTTCTGGGGTCCCTCCAGCCGGCTGCTGGACTGGCCACCCTGGGGCTAAAACCTCTGACTCACATGGTCATGGGCTCAGTTCCCAGAGTGCTGTGCTGGCCACTCCCTGCCAAGCTGCTGGGCTGTCCTCAGCATGTTAGCTTCTCTATGTCGTTCTGTGGGCTGTGGAGTTCCAGAGGTTGTTTAGAGTCCCCTTTTACATAATTTTGAAGTGGAGTGGGCTGGAGTGCCTTGAAAGTGCTGTTTCTACTCCACCATCTTGGCTCTGTCCCCCACAAATCCTTGATCCTTACTTCTTACAGCACAATTCCATCATAATCCATCAGATTCAGAGCACAATTTGTTCAGCCATTCTGTTATTGACAAGTATCCCCTTAGTTTCCAATCTTTGCCCCAGAAAAGAGCTGATATATATATATATATTTTTTTTTTTTTCTTAAAGGTCTTTTTTCTTTTGTTCTGTGTTTCTTTTGGAATACAGACCTAGTAGCAGAATTGCTAGGTCAAAGGGTTTTAGAATCCACTGGGTATAGTTCTTAATTGCTCTCCAGAATCAGAGAATCAGGTCACAACTTCTCCAACAATGCATTAAGAACTCATGTTTCAGGGGGCGGAGCCAAGATGGCGGAGTAGAAACAGCTCTTCCAAGCCTCTCTGCCCCCAGATTCTCCGCAAACTATGTAAAAAAAGGACTCTGAAGAACTCATGTTTCCCACATGCTCTCCAAAATTGATCGTTTTCCTTTCCTGACTAATCTGCCAATCAAATAGGTATGAGGTAGTACCTCAGAATTTTTTTTTAATTTTGATTTCTTCAGTCAAGAGTGAGATAGAACCTTTTTTTTCATGTAACTATAGATAACTTTTAGTGCTTCATCTGAAATTCTTCCTATTTTTGATCATTTATCATTTGTGGAATGGCACATGCATAATATGTACATAAATTCATATATTTATGTATGAATATAAATTTGATTCTTCTCTAAATGTTTGAGAAATAAACCCTTTATCAGAGAAACCTGCTTCAATTTTTATCACAGTTAATATTGCTAACTATATTTCCCTCCACCCTATCCTTCCCCCATTTGAAATTTGAAAGTCAGATTTTCTATTAAATTCTGATCTTTTCATCAGGAATACTTGAAAGTCTTCTATTTCATTATATGTCCATATTTTCCCCCTGAAGCATCACACTCAGTTTTGCTGGGTAGATGATTCTTGGTTGTAACCCTAGCTCATTTGACCTCCAGAATATCCTTTTCCAAGCACTAAGACCCTTTAATGTAGAAGCTGCTAAATTGTGTATTATCTAGACTGTGGTTCCATGGAACTTAAATTGTTTCTTTTTGTATGCTTACAATATTTTCTCCTTGACCTAGGAGCTCTGGATTTTGGTTATAATATTTCTGGCAGTTTTCATTTTGTGATTTCTTTCAGGAGGTAATTGGTAGGATATTCCTATTTCTATTTTGTCCTCTCGTTATAGAATATCAGGACAGGTCTCCTTGATAATTACTTAAAAGATGATGTCTAACTCTTTTTTTCAGTCATAGCTTTCAAGTATTACAATAATTCATAGCTTTAAAGTAGTACAATAATTTTTAAATTATCTCTCCTGGATCTGTTTTCCAGGTCAGTTGCTTTTCCTTTTATATATTTCACATTATCTTCTATTTTTTTCATTCTTTCTGTTTTGTTTTATTCATTTTTGATTTCCCATTGTCATTGGCTTCCATTTTCTCAGCTCTAGTTTTTAAGGTATTATTTTCTTCAGTGAGTTTTGTGCTTCCTTTTAAATTTTGTTCTTTATGAGGATTTTTTTCTTTTGTATATTGTTGTGCTTCCTTTTTCATTTGGTCAATTATGCTTTTAAAGGCATTCTCCTCATTGTTGTTTTGTCTTTTTCCATTTGGTCGAGTCTGGTTTTTGAGGGGTCATTTTCTTCAGTATTTTTCAGTGTCGCCTCTACTAAGCTGTTGACTCACATTTTACGATTGTGTCATTTTCATTTCTCTTCCCAATTTTTCCTTTAACTCTCTTACTTGATTTTCAAAATCCTTTTTGAGTAACTCCATAGCCTGACACCAATTCACACTTTTCTTGGAGTCTTAAGATATAGGAACTTTGATTTCTTCTCAGTGTGTGTTTTTATCTTCCTTGTCACCATAGTAACTTTCTATGGTCAGAATTTGGTTTTCTGTTGTTTGCTCGTTTTCATAGCCTTTACTTAACTTTTATTTCTTTGTTAAAATAGGCTCTGTGTCCAGGGTGAATGATGCACTGTCCCAAGCTTCAGGGATTTTGTGCTGCTATTTTCAGGGATACTTCTAGGGACATGTATGTTTTCAGTTCTTCCAAGGTGGTATAATCTACATAGCGGTGTTTACTATTCTCTTGGCTTGTGCTCTTGTCTGTGAGTGACTACAAGGACTGTTTTCTGGCCTGAAACCAGGAGGAGTCTCCCTGTTCCACAATGGCTGTAAGCTTTTCTATGCTAATGTTTCTCTTTACCCTAGGCTTGCCATCAAGAACTAATACCTGGATCTGAATATAGGTAAAGCAGCAAAGTCCTGATGCCACTACCAACAAAGAAGACCCTTTAATATCTCTCTCACTAATTCTTTGACTACCTCACAATCCATGGGCTGAGAGCTCCAGAAGCAACTGCTGCTGCTGTTTATCTAGTGGCTCCCAAGGCCTGTCCCTGGCCCATTGGGGCGGAGGCTGAGCTGGCATGGCCCACACTGAGACTTTCCTCCACTCTCACCCATGTGTGACACCTTTCCTGCTGACCTTTTAAGTTTTCTTTCACATCTGTGGATGAGAGGTCTTGAAGCTGCCAATGCTGCCACTGATTCAGTTTTCCTGAGGCCTGCTCCTCATTTGCAGTGGCCTAGTCTGTGCTGCCATGGCCTGAGCTGGACTTCTTTCCTCTCTCACTCTAGTGTAACAGACCTTTCCTACCGACCTTCTATTTTGTCTTTGTCGGGAGAATTGTTTCACTCTGTGCTCTAGAATTTGTTTAGAGTCATTATTTAAAGGTATTTGTAGGGGTTTGGGAGATAGCTCAGGAGAGTCCCTGCTTTTTCTCTGCCATCTTGGTTCTGCCCAGTCCTTCAGTAATCTATTAGGATTGTTTTCTTTTTCTTTTGTTTTTCTTTTTCAAAATTTTGTTTTAGATTCAAATGCCAGAACACAAACACAGAATGGAGAAAAGAAACAAAAACATATGATAAAACTTAAATATTGGAACTTAAATACCAAGTTAGAAAGAAAACAAAAGCATGTAATGTGCATTGCAGAACATAAGAGAGGATTCAAAATATGTAACAATAGATTTTCATTTAAAGAGAGCCTATATAATAAATAATATTTGTTGTATTGAGAATTGTTCATCTTTTCTTTGCTTTCTTGTGAGTTTTCTTTTATTCTCTGCTGTGTACTTCTTTACTTTGTTCTTTTTTCCCTCCCTCCAACCCCCACAGAAGGCTACAATAAAGTTTAAATATGTTTCTCCATAGCTATAGATATATTCATACACATATGTATATATTCATATATAGACATATACTTTCCCAAACCTATTCTACTCTTGATCTTTGTTTTTTAGGTATGATTATATACTTTTTTTCCTATCCCTCCTGCCTCCTCTACTTTATTTCTACATACTACCTTGTCTTACTTTAACTTGCCTACCCCCTCTAAGGATCCCTCCCCATCCTCCCATTCCCATAAATCTAAACACCCTTCTACACTGCAATTTTACCTATTCCCTCGCTCTCCCCTCTAAACATCCCTTCCTTGTCCTCTCCCCATCCCTATACCCCTAGAGTTATATTTCTTTTGAATTTAGAAGACTTTTACACTCTTCTAAATATATCTGCATTCTTCCCTATTAAACATATTCCCAATGAAAGAATGTTACCATCCCTTCTCCCCCCTCTAAATGCTGTTTCAATTCTTCCTTTTGCACTTCAAATAATTGCTCTTTTAAGCTATTCCTAAATGGTTTTACTTTTTAAATTCATATCATTCTCAGGTTTATCCCAATCTTTCTCATAAACTATGCAATTATTGATAAAAATGTTAGACATACATTTTACATTATATATATATATATATATATAAAAAGTAAAATCTGTCCTTATGGATCACCTATATACAATCTTTCTTATGTGCCTTATATTTCTCTTGGTTTTTATATGTTTAGTCTTCTACTAAGTTCAATATTTTTTAAATAAAATCTTGAAAGTTTGAGAGTTTATCAAATGTTCATTTTTTTTTTATTCAGATAATATTTAGCTTTGCAGGGTATGGTATTTTTGGCCATAGGCCCAGTTCTTTTGCTCTTTGATATATTGTATTCCAAGACCTGTGGTCCTTTAATGTCTCTGCTGCTAGTCTTGTGTAATTCTAATTGTGGCACCATCATATTATTTTTTTTTTAATCTTGATGCTTTTGATATTTTTTCCATGAACTGAGGCTTTCAGAATTTTACTATGATATTCCTATGAGTTTTCCTCATAGGATCTCTTTTAAGTGGTGATTGATGTATTTTTTTTTCTATTTCTACTTTACCCGCCCCGCCCCCCCCTCCTTGTTCTATTGCTTCAGGACAATCTTCCTTGATTATTGCTTGGATTATTGTATCAAGATTCTTTAATTTTATCATAACTTTCAATTAGTCCAATTAATTTTTTTATTTTATCTACTTGATCTATTCTCCAAATCTGTTGTTTTTCTTATGTTTCACTTTCTCTTCAATTTTTTTTCGTTATTCTTAGTTTGTTCAATCACATCTTAATCTCTTATAATTTTGCTGTTTTCACTTTGCCCAATTCTAATTTTCAAGGCGTCATTTTCTTCCTTAAGATTCTGAATCTCCATTTCTAATTGATTAACTTTCCTTTCATACCCATCTTGTTTTTTGGGGGGTTATTCTTATTTTCTTTTTTTAGTTTTTCCTCCATCTCTGTCATTTGATTTTTGAAGTCTTTTTAAACATCTTCTATGAATTCTTTTTGGGTAAGTGTCCATTTGACATTAATTTTGGGGGGTTTCTTTACTTCAATATCTTCCTCTGAAGATGAGCCCTGTTCATCTCTAGTCCCATAATAGTTACTATGGATGGATTTTTTTTGCCTTTGCCTGTGTATTTTTTGCTTAATTATCTGTAATCACCTCTAGCTCTGGGGTATATGAAATGGTGCTTCTTGCCCCGTATCTTCAGTTCTTCCCTCTAGCCTGAGATCAAAGAAAAAAATCTAACCTCCTGTAAGTGCCCACAGCCAGGTACTTTCTGCCCCAGCACTTCTGCACTTACTGGCTCTTTCTTGAAAATGCTTCTCTTCTCAGCACAGCTGGGTCTGGCATTCCTTTTCATAAGTGGTTCCCTCAATCGTTCCTGGCTCAGACACCCAAATCCCCTTGCTTTCCTGGGGAAATAGGTTGGCTGGCTGGAGCCACAGCAGCCTCTCCAACAAACTACCCCCAAGGCTTACCATTTGTTTAGGAGACTTGTTGCTTGCTATTAAAATGAAACCTAAACTGAAGGTGTTTACTCTTCACAGGGACCAAACCCTGTCCTAGGATTTTTCTTTTGATCTTCTCAAATTGGCCCAAAAGAAGCCCAGTTATGCCCCTGTTCTTATCTCTACTCACACTTTGTTCTCCCTAAGGTGCTATTTTAACTCTTTTGTGGCGGGAATCACAAGAGCTTGGAATTTTCTGACCTACTCCACCATCTTCTCAGAATCCTCTCCCGGGTTTTTATTTTCCCTTAAAAACGGTATCTTGGGGCGGCTAGGTGGTGCAGTGAGTAGAGCGTCGGCCCTGGAGTCAGAAGGACCTGAGTTCGGATCCCACCTCAGACACTTAACGCACACACAAACAAAAACCTAGCTGTATGACCTTGGGCAAGTTACTTAACCCCAATTGCCCTCAAAAAAGCAAACAAAAAAAGGTATCTTTCATTTTTTGAGGAGATAATTATGTCATTGTCAATACAATTATAACCTTAAAATGTTATAGAAATTTTAGTTATTATGATTCTAAAGAATATTCAAACTTGGAATGTAGCCTTAACTTTCCAAATATCAATCATTTCACTTGTCTTTCACGTAAGAATTTTTGACATTAAATATTATTACCATGTAGTTCCAAAAATGTTTTTGAGGTGAGAGGAGTGGTGGTTGGAATATAATTATATTCCTCAATTCCTAACCTAGTAAGTCTGACCATCCATTCATCAGTTAGTCTGCCTCAGTATGGATTTTGGTTACCCTGGACAGTCCTGAGAGGATCATTGATATAAGAACTCCTAAGACATTGATTAAATATTATGTATTATATCCAAATAAAAATTAAATTTAAATCATAGGCTTAGAGACATTCTAGATGACAAGCAATCATTTATTGTCATGATGTTCTGTTTCTTTTTTGGATTTTATTCTTTTAATCTATTATTTTTGGCCATTATTTCTTTCCATTATAAAATATTTCTTACCATGTTCTCTTACCTTCTAGATAATTTCCATATGCATTTGCTTTTAAACTTAATGGGAAGTTCTGGTATTCAGATTATTTTTTCCCCAACAGATATAAGCTGTGGGAGAAAAATGACCTGACTTTAAAACATTTAAAGGCCAGCATTCCCCAAACTCTCTATTGTCTTAATATAAAGATAACTATGCTGGATTATTTTCTCTTCTGACCCCTTTTTCATTCAACGGTCAGTAATGGTCCTAATTCTAAAGCAAAAGAAAAAATGAGTACTGAAAGAAAGGAAATAGGGATCGGAGTCAAGAAACTGAGTAGAAACTGAGAAAGTGAGTAGAAACAGCACTTCCACGGAGGTCCAACCCACACCACTTAAAAATTATGTAAAAGGGGGACTTTGAACAACCTCTGGAGCTCCAGAACCCACAAAATGATGCAGACAAGCTAACCTCCCGCTTAGGACAGCCCAGGCAGCCCAGCAGGGAGTGGATAGTGCAGAGCTCTGGGAGCCACCAGCGCAGTACTCTGTGAGCTGCCAGAGCAGCATTCTGGCCAGGCCTGCATGAGTCGAGGTTTTAGCCTGAGGGTGGCCAGAGCAGCAGCCAGCTGGAGGGACCCCAGAACACCAGGAGCTGTGGCAATTCCAGAATTATCAACACATAGATGACTAGGACAAAGAGAGAGGTTAGTGCCCTATGGACTTTGGGACTGATTGGGAGAATGAACCTGCTTCTTCCCCTGGGGACAAGAAGCTGCTGAGAAGCCAGCATGGCTTTCACCATGTTGCCAAATTGCAGCTTTAGCTCTTGGCCTGCAAACTGTAGGGGGATCAGGGAACCAGTCTGCAGGGGAAGCACTCTTGCTTTACCCTTCTTGGATCTGGCTTGTAGTCTGGGGTGGAGGAATAGGGGTGTGTGACCAGCTTGCCAGAGTGTGTGGAGGCTTCACAGAGGCCACCCAACTAATACCTCCAGAAGTTGAGAAAACCCCACCATTTGGGACAGAAGTTCCCCTGCTTGGTGGCAAAGTCTTATTGTGGCAACAAGGCCAAAAGTCAAATAATTGAGTGGTAACATGCCTAGGCAAAGGAAACAAAACAACAACAAAAAAAACAGAAAAATTCAACATTAGACTACTATTTGGGGGGCAAAGAGGATCAAAGCATGGAACAGGAGGAGGACTGTGAGGTCAGAACTCCTGAACCAAAAGACCCACATGAAAATACGAGCTGGCTACAGGCCATAAAGGACCTTAAGAAGCAGATAAGAGATATGGGGGAAAATTGGGAAGAGAAATGAGAAAGATGCAAGAAAAGTATGAAATGAGAGTCAATAGCCTGACTGAGGAAAATAACACCTTAAAACATAGACTAACTCAAATGGCAAAAGAGGCTCAGAAAGGCAATAAGGTGAAGAATGCCTTAAAAAGCCAAATTTGCCATATGGAAAAAGAATCTCAAAAGCTCACTGAGGAGATTCATTCCTTCAGAATTAGACTGGAGAAAATGAAAGCTAGTGACTTTATGAGAAATCAAGATACTATTAAACAGATCCAAACAAATGAAAGAATAGAAGGCAATGTGAAATATCTCATGGGAAAAACCATTGACCTGGAAAATAGATCCAGGAGAGATAATTTAAAAATTATTGGACTACCTGAAAGCCATGATCAAAGAAAGAATCTAGAAATCATCCTTCAAGAAATTCTCAAGAAAAATTGTCCAGATGTTTTAGAACCAGAGGGCAAAATAGAGATTGAAAGAATCCACAAATCACCTCCTGAAAAAGATCCCAAAAAGAAAACTCCTAGGAATATTATAGCCAGGTTCCAGAATTCCCAGATCAAGGACAGAATATTACAAGCAGCCAAGAAAAAACAATTTCAATATTGTGGAAACACAATCAGGTTAACACAGGATCTGGCAGCTTCTACACTGAGGGACTGAAGGGCATGGAATATGATATTCTACAGGTCAAAGGACCTGGGATTAAAACCAAGAATCACCTACCCAGCAAAACTGAGTATCATGTTTCAGGGGAAAATTTGGTCATTCAGTGGAATAGAGGACTTCCAAGCATCCTTGAGGAAAAAAACAGAGTTGAATAGAAAATTTGACATTCAGATACAAGAAGCAAGAGATGCTTGAGAAGGTAAACAAGGAAAAAAATCACTATGAACTTATCAAAGTTGAACTATTTACATTCCTACAGGGAAAAACAATAACTGTACCTGATGAAACTTTTATCAGTATGAACATAGTTGAAGAAGGGTATATGGGCATATGAATACATATGTGAATGTGTGTGTATATATGTTTTCAGGTATACATAGATAGAGGGCACAGGTTGAATTTAATATATAGGGATGATACTTAAAAGGTGAGTTTAAGAGGTGAGAGGGTAATGTGATGAGGGGGAATGGGGAAAGACAATGGGGTGAACTGTCTTGTGGAAAGGAGGCAGGGTTAGGTGGTTGCAGGGGAGAGGAAGAACAGGAAGGCAAAAAGGCAAAACCTTATTCTCATTGAATTTGGTCCAGGGAGAGAATAACACGCTTAATAAATAGGGTGTCCTACCCTACAGGAGGGTGGGGGGAAGGGGGGTGGGGGAAGGGGTGGAGGGATGGTTGAGCTTGCAGGGAGGGATGTTGGAAGCACCCACTTTTGAAATGGGACAGGATGAAGATGGGGAGTGGACAAGGTGGAATTTGGGATGGGAGGGAGGGAAATATAGTCAGTCTTTTACAATATACCTACTAAGGTAATGTTTTGCACAGCTGCACATGTATAGCATATACTGAGCTGCTTATCTTCCTTTTAAAATCAGTTTATAAAAATTTTTATAAATACTATGATTAATACTATTTTACATATAATTGGTAGATAAGATTTGTAGGCAATGGGGCACAGGGATTAACCTTGTCCTATTGGAAAAGTAGAAGGGGGTATGGGAGAAGAGATGGGAGAGAGCAGATTATATGAGGGGATATCCTGTATGACTGGTATTCTGGGGTGGTGAGTAGAGGAAAAAAGGGGAAAAATTATAACTCAAATCTGAGAGAAATGAATAATGTAAACCAGAAGTTAATAAAGCATTTGGAAAAAAAAGGAAATAAATAAAAGCAAAAAATACTGAAAGAAAATAAGATCATCATCAGCAGAACCAGAATACATTTCTTCACTACACCAAGACTCAACTGATAGACCCATATCTTAGCAAGATTTTCAACATATCTATATCTCCAAGGAAGGAGAATCAGATCCTCTGGGCTTAGAAAGAAAGTGTTGGCACATTTTGAAGACATGAAAATATCCATTGACACCAAAAATGAAGGAAAAAAACATATTTGACATTTTTATTTGCATTTTTCTCCCTGCATGCCTATTGCCTACTCCAAATATTTGTTACCAAAATGATCTTCCTTATGGCTAGAGATAACCTGTATCACAAAAAGTGAATTAAATTACAAGGGGTTGTTTGTTTTTACTTTGAGTTACCATAAATGTGTAGTCAATTAGAGATGTCTAACAATTAGCATTGACAGATGATTATACAGGATGTCTTAAATTGGTTTCTAAATCCTAACTATAATATTCCAAAAAGTACTATACAATATATCAAATAGGAAATGTATTAACAGGAAAGGTGGAGGTAACATTTTTATGGCAAATCTTAGTCATGCACAGAACTGTGATATATTCTAATGGAAGGAAAACTGATTTCAGATTAAGATTGGGTACTGGAAAAAAGGGGAGAAAAAAATAAAAACAAAAAAACAACAATGCAAACATAAAAAAAAAGATCAACAGAAGGACCAGAATCCATTCACCACACTCAGACTAGGTTACAATGTTGGCACTGGCAGGACTAGCTGTTCCCTAATTTTCCTCTACCATAAATTCATCCCTTTGTAACTTACAGAAGTGTTGTGAAATATTTTTGCGTATGATATTCCTGATTACAAAATATTATTATGATTGAGAAAGTAGTTAGAGTGCCCCCCACACAAAAAAATCCCACATATTATAAAAACAAGCCATTAGTATCTTAAATATATCAAGACACTAAGACAAACATTTTATCTTTCCTGTATCTATAATTTCTCCTTTAATAAGGAACTAAGAATATGTTCACTGGCAGGTTATTACTGAGATTCTTCTTTTCTTCCACTGTTCTGTCACCTTTTCCCATACTTTAAATCATTTTCAGTGGTTCAGACACAAAGTCACAGATGAACATGTATAAAAAAAAGATAAAAAAGAAAGAAATGAATGCTAAGGGAAAGAAATTTAAAATCAAAAAGTATCTTGTGTGTGGAAGACAAAATTTAAAGCAGAAAATGAGAAAAGCACTAGTATAAAATGATGTGCATGAAATGGACAGTAATTCGTAGAGGATACCATTGTTGGATGGAAATAGCAAAAATCACTGATGAGAATAAACTGAGAAAGAAGGAAAAAGGGGATTTATAAATCAAGTAATTTACTTTTCAAATGGAAACTAATTCATTTTGTTTAAAATTCTTGGGCACCTTTATTCTACTGGCATTTGTTTTTCCAGCTCATTAAGTTTCTGAATGATTAATCTTTGCTCTCCAAGGAAAGAGAATGAGATTATTTGGTGAAGTGTGGGAGAGTTGATCCCCTCAGGACACAGCTTAATCCAATAAAAGTAAACTCAGAGCTCAGGTTGTCATGACATTCTTAATAAGAAAAACAATTATAATATTTCCCAGTTATTTAAGTGTACTTCATGCACATAAAGAAGCATTCCATTTGTCCAGTAAGCTTGCATTTGGATCATTATACTATAGTACTTTAATGGCTCCATTATTTTAGAAATGTGAATAATTTCCTCCAATGGTATTCACTTCAATCTCTCCAAATCTTCTCATTCTCTTCCTTCTCATTCTTGGCAACTCTTGTTTGTACCTTCCCATGAATTCTCCATCAAGGGCTGTAATAGTAAGGGAATTTGAAGATCTTCTCTGCCCCTTAATAGACCTAGGGAATTTGAAGATTTTACCTCCCCCTAATGGGCCTCACTTGGAACTCAAGAAGAGAAGCTTGCTTAGGGGAGGCTTATTTTTCAGAAAGGCTCAACTTTTGTTACTTTGTAATTAGTCAGTGGATCATGAAGGTTGTGATGTCTTCTGACTCTGGAGAAGGCTCTATACATACATACCCTGAAGTGAGGTTGTCCAGTCTTCACTTTCCTGTCATGACCAATATGCTTCAGTAAGAATATTCAGGTCTTATCTCTGCCTTTCTTGAACACCCATTTCTTCTACTAGATGATATACACTATTTCTTGGATTATTTTATATATGTACTTTATAAACCAAAGTTAGAGCTGGCAATTAAAAAAAACTGACTTCCCTAACAATACAGACTAATTAGACAAAGCCCCTTTGTCTAGAGAGAAAAGATGTATTTCTAAAGACAGAAATATCTAGTAGCACAGATGAAAATGCTTTAGTACTGGGTTTAACTACTCTATGTATCCCTGTATATACTTTGTTTCACCTGCTCATAATCGGTGGCACCCCGTCCAATAAGTGTAAGTGTACAGTCTTGTGAAAATATGATTAAGCTGTTCATAGCAGAGTTTCACTTACTTCTGGACTAACCATTGTGATACCAATGTTTGCAGTCAGCAGAATTGTGGATAAATAGGGAACTTTTTAAATGTTTAACATTTGACTCAATCTGGAAAATTTATTTGTTAACTTGGGCCTTCTTTACCTTGATATGATTCACACAATCATATATTTTTATTAAAAGCAGAAAAGTGAAAATTAACTGAGTTCTTACATCCCCATTGCTTTGCTCTGATCATCTCTAATGATAACTATATCCTGGTTTAGTCTCATGTAAGATCTGGTTTTATCAGAATTACAGTAATAACAATAACAACAACAATAATATGAGAAGAACATGGTACCAAAGAATATTTTGTGGATGACAGCAGAAGTTCTCTAGTACTTAGTTCAGTGTAAGGCACACACTAGAGTCTTAATAAATGATTGATGAATTGATTGAATGGAATCCAATAGTTTTGACCTCAAAATGTTGAAGATTTCTGAAAGATATAAGAAAATGTTGAAAGAAAGTAAGATTCTAGTTCAGAAGAAGAGTAGACTATCTAAAATAGCTATATAGAAAATATATGGGCTGTTTTATGAAACTAGAAGTATTCAAGTAAAGACTACAGAACCTGAATGACCAAATTTTGGGATACTATGAAGGTAATTTTTACTCTTTTTGGAAGCTTAAACTAAATGTGATCAGTCCTCCTGTCCAAGTCTATGATTCTATGATTCCAGCAATGTCCAAAGTCCTTGCCATATAGGCTGGGATAGTTTTTTTTTTAATATGAAATTTTTTTATATTTTTATATGAATCATTATCATATCCTTAACAAATAGCATTACAATGCTATTTGTAAATGAATTTCCTTTTTGATCAATGTTCCATGTTCCCTCTATTCCCAGTTTTTCATTTTATTCTAATGTTGGACTTTCAGTTTGAGTCACACCTGACCCACAACATCATATTAAATGAAAATTATTAACTTAACCTAACAATAATATATATCAGTTATATTTGAATTCTTTGAAAGTATTATTAAAATCTTATATTTTACAGTCATTTAATATTTTCTGGTCCTTGTATAAAATTTTCCATAAGTTTATTCTTCACTATATGAAGTACCCTTTACTTTTCCCAAAAATGCTTCCTAAACATTTCAAAGCATTACTCTTAGTTTTCACTTTCTAGGTTTTGGTTACCTAATGCATATTTATCATAAATATCACATTTATAAGCTCTGATAATGTCTTTACTTCGCCAGGAAAATGGCAAGAATAATGTCAGAATGCCAGAGGGAAAAATTGCCAGAAAATGTCAAGAGCTTGAAGGATTCAAATGTGGACTACTATAGGTACCACTATATAAAGCAAGGAAAATATTGCCATGGGACATTGGTATAGTAGAAAATAGGCTGCATGAGTAGAGTACTTGGATTCAAATACTGAATCAAGCCCTTACTACCTACATGACCTTGAGCAAGGCATTTAACCTATTTTGGCTTCGATTACCTAATATTAAAAAAGTCGGGGGTGGGGGCAGGATTGTGCTACATGGTTCTAAGTTCCCTTTTAGCTCTAAATTTATGAAATTGTTTACCACATTTAAGGGTAAAATCTGGTTTGAGTAAAAGTTTAACTTCATTCACACTCTAGCCAGAGGTTGCAAATAGAGATAATAGAGCTAGTGAATGATTAACCATTAATCTACGTGTTTTAGTTCAGGTTTATAGTTTGTAATGCTCAAGAAACTAGACACAGAACTGGGGAGGTGGTAAGGAATATCAAATATCTGGTTCAGATCTAACTTAGTAGTATACATTATGCAATTTGTTTATCAAGATTAAATGTATCCTCCCCCATCACCCTCTCTATAGAGAATGGGTTCATAGGCACCAGTTAGAATACAAATCATTCAAGTTTGTATTAGTTTTATTTTCCAAATTCTGGGAGTTTTCTAGCTCCATTTTATCTTTCTTAAGGAGTGATGACTAGGAATTAAAGGCAGGATTCCAGATTAATTATGGATCCAATCAAAGTTTCAAACAACACATACCTAATATGTACCAATGCATTGTTCTGGAAATAGAAAGAAAATATGAGGTCTTTCTTACCTTCAGGAGCTTATAATCTTGCTAGAAGAAACAAATCATATGCATAATGATATTTTAAAATAGATACCAGAAACTGTATTTTGTAATACCTAATCTTTTAAATTTGTAGTTTTGGTGAGAGGGCACAAGCAGTTAGAAATCAGAAACAATTTCATATAGACCGTGGGGAATGAGCTAAGTCTTGAATTTAAGTCTTGAATGGAATAAAAAGTGGAAATGGAAAAAGTAGTGCTTTCCAAAAATGGAGAACATAATCAGTACAAAAATTACAGAAATGGATAGTGAAGAAATGTGTATGAGGATCCATAAGGACAACTTGTTTAAACCAGAGTAAAGAGGAATAATGTGTGAGAAGATTGGGTGTTAGGGTTCCTGGGTCCTCAAACCTACAAGAACATATTACCTTTTCCCGGCCTCAGACGTCTCTGGTTCCCAAGCCTTCTGGGAGATCTTAACCCACGCAGAACACCCTTCTGATTTTGGTAATTTTCTTTATTCACTCAGGACATACACGCGAACTCAGCCAGGTCTCTCCCTGGACTCCTCCCAGAACTCCCCGCCCCGTCAGGCAGCCTCCTTTTATCTAGCCTCCAGTTCTGGGTCATTAGCACCGCCTTCCCCGCCACTGCGAGCCAATCACGTACTGCCCCGAGAGTGAGGGGTGGTAACCCACTGCCCACATGGACCCGTCAGCTCATCTGGCTAAGAGTTTCCGGTATAACAGACCAGGAAGTCTCCTAACCAGGAAGTCTCTCTACTGCCACGTCGACACTTAAGATTGTTTTGCTGACGGTCCTTTTGGCCTTCTGGGTTCCTCCTGTAGCCTGTTTCTGATAGGCCAGGGACCCTCCTGCCACTCCCAGGCTGTCGCGCTGCACCCCAGTTGGCTAAGGACTCTTCAATTGGGAATAT
Source organism: Gymnobelideus leadbeateri (assembly GCA_011680675.1). Lineage (NCBI taxonomy): Eukaryota > Metazoa > Chordata > Mammalia > Diprotodontia > Petauridae > Gymnobelideus > Gymnobelideus leadbeateri. Next base: position 305,395 of record WOXC01003002.1, on the reverse strand, counting down.
AGCTTGGAGTCTGTTCTAAAGGGCTTAAATGAGAAACTGAGAAGTATATATTTATTCTGAATATTATATATTACTTAACAGGAGAGTTGACATGTTTAAACTTGTACTTTAGGATAAACACCTGAGCAAATTTTGTGGAAGATGAATGGGAGCATACCAGAATTTTCCATGTGACCATAAAGTGTGTGGGGCTCGGTAGGTAAAATTTTTTCCAGTTTGTAAAATTGTGATTATGGGAAACTAGGACTACCTTATGGAGTTTCGGCAGAAAATTTACCCTTTACTTTGAGAGTAAAGATGAAATATTATAAGCAATTAAGAGGGCTGAAATGATTGAAAAAACTGGACAGAATAATTATTTGATAATAATTTAAGTAATTTTATTAGTGGGGAGAATATGGAATTCATGAAGTTATTGAGAATTAAAACAAGATTCTAAATAAGATAAGATAATAATCCATATTAGAATCTGAATGGATATAAATGAAGGACAATGTTATCTATCTCCTTTCCTTAGTTTTACTAAGTGAAGTTCTGGGATAATTTACACGGCTCTAGCACTAAGTGTAATGGTCTTAAGAATATTAAAAAGAAAAAACAAAACTCTACATCACTTGGCATTAGGGGAGTTTTCACTGAAAGCAAATGAAGTTGTCAAAAAAAAATCAAACATTTGCTATTTGATATGAGGATTTCTTGTTTTGTTTGGTGGTTAAAGATACAGGCTTCACAAAGAACAGAAGAGAAGGAATGGAAAAAAGAATGAGACAATGCAGTCTCTGTCTCTCTTTCTGTGTGTGTGTGTGTGTGTGTGTGTGTGTGTGTGTGTCTGTCTGTCTGTCTCTATTATTCTGTCACTGTCTCTCTGTCTCTTTGTCTCCCTTTCCCTCCTTCCCTCTTCCTCCCTCTCACAGACACACACACACACAGACACACACACAGACACACACACACACACAGAGACAAGCAAATGCACCACACTACAATGCACCGGATAACACAATATCAATGAAAAAAAGTAAATGACCTTGTACCAGATAGTAGATTTGTAAGAGAAGAAAAAAAGTAGGAGCTTCACATTATGGTATTCCAACTGGCACCCAATCCTAAGAGTATCAGATGGTTAGAGGGGAAGTTTTCTTTTTTTTTTAACCTTTACCACAAGGAGTATGAGAATCTGTGAAAAGCTTTGCACTTTTGTAAATAAATGAAAAAAGCACCTCCTGTGTGTTTTTACCATGCTAAGTGTCGGAGTTGTTCGGTCATTTGTCTGTCTTGTCCAACTCTTCATGACCCCTTCGAGGTTTTCTTGGCACATGGCTAATAAGTATGTGACATCACATTTGAACTCAGGTCCCTCCTGACTCCAGACCTGACTCTATATGCATTGTGCCTCCTAGCTGCCAAGCTTTGTAGAAACATGTCTAAAAGAGATCCTAACTTTAAGGTACTTATATTCTAATAAGGAGAGCCAACCCATACCCAGGAGGAGTCGCAAGGGAAGGACTAGAAAGTGGCAGCATGGGACAAGAGAATTTCTATACTCTCCCTGAAGCAATTGTAGAATTGATTTGATTACTATTCCTAAAGGGGTTGGTGGAGCTGGGACCCACAGCAGCTGGAGATCCATTTGGAAGAGTTTGCAATAAGAATCAGGGATAGCATCACAGGAAGAAAATGTGGTGCAGTGCCTGGGGCTGGATAGATTTAATAATCTCCCACCAGCAAGCAAAGTCCTGGAGTGAAACTAAAAATCCAAAATGAATCAGTAATTGGATGTTAGAAAGATGTGCATATGGAAAGTTTTCCTTTGTTACCTTGTTGGTCAGTTTAATTAAATGATTTTCCCCCTATAACTTAATATAGCATTTTTTGGTCATTTTTGTTTGTTTTATTATTTGTTATTTTTTATTTTTAAAGCAAAGGGAGATTTCTATTCTTTTTTTTTTCCAGTTCTAAACTATCTTCCTTCCCCACACCTCCCACACCAATAAAATTACAAGAAAAACAAAACTTATTATAAATATGCATAGTCATGAAATAAATATTTTGGAATTTGTGATGCTCTGAAAACAGGATAGAAAGAAAGAAAGAAAGAAAGAAAGAAAGAAAGAAAGAAAGAAAGAAAGAAAGAAAGAAAGAAAGAAAGGAGGGAGGGAGGGAGGGAGGGAAAAAGGAGGAAAGGAGGGAGGAAAGGAGGAAGAAAGGGAGGAAGAAAACCAGATATTCAATCTGTACTCTGAATCCATAACTTCCCTATATGACAGTGGACAGCATGTTTCATTATTAGCCTTTGGAATTGTGGTAGGTCATTGTGTTAAGAGTTGCTAAGTTTTTCAAAGTCATTTTTTTGCAATATTGATATTATTGTGTAGATTGTTTTGTTTCAACTTGATTCAGCACTCTGTATATTTTTTAAATTGTGCCTTTATAAGAGACACTGTAAAAAATCTTTCCAAGTTTTTTTTTCTTTCCCTCTTAATCTTGATAACATTGGCTTTGTGCAAAAACTGTTCAATTCGATGTAATCAAAATTATCCATTTTGCATATACATTCTCTATCTCTTGTTTTTTTTTTGTTGTTTTTTTGGTTTTTTTTTTGTTTTTTTTTTTGTTTTTTTTGAGGTCAGTTAGTTGATGAGCATTTATTTTTTTTTTATTTTTTTATTTTTTTTTCCAGTCTCCAAAGTACATTTTATTTTTTTTCTTTCTTTTTTTTTTAAACAAATACTTTATTAACTTCTGTTTTACATCATTCATTTCTGCCAGATTTTGAGTTGCAATCATTTTCCCCCCATTATTCCCCTACCCAACCTCCCAGAATAGCAGTCCCACAAGATATCGCTTCCTCCAATCTGCTCTCTCCCATACCTTCTCCCATACCCCCTTCGACTTTTCCATTGGAGGAAGATGAATCTTGTGTCCCAATGCCTGCACATCTTATCTCCCTATTACAAGCAAAAGAGTATTAATAATAGTATTTATATATATTTTGAAACATTTAATCTTAAGACCTCGAATTTCAGATCCATTTCCTTCCTCCCTTGTCACCCATTCCCTCTGGGGAGATAAGTAATTCAGTATATGTTGTACATGTCTAGCTATGCAAAACATTATCATAGTAGATATATTGTACAAGGCTGCTTATAATTCCCTCCCACTCATCCCACCCCCCACCTGGTCCATTCCCTACATGATCCTGTCCCTCTTCTATAGTGGGTACTTCCAACCTCCCCTCCCCCCAAGGATGCCCTCCCATCCATCATCCCTCCTCTCATCCCCTTCCCCCTATCCTGCTGCAGGTTGAGATATCCCATTTAGTATGTATGTCATTTTCTCCCTGAACCAAATTCAATGTGAATGTGGTTTTGCCTTTTTAGCCTTCCTTATTCTCCCCCTCCTTTGCAACCACTTCCCCTTGCTTCTTCTACATGGGATAGTTTACCCTACCCTGTCTCTCCCCATCTCCTCTTGCCACTTTCCTCTCTCACCTCATCATTTCATCCCTTGAGTATTCTCCCTTCCCAACAAATTCAACCTATGCCCTCTATCCATATATAACTGTAACCATATACACACACATTCACATATGTATTCATATGACCACACCCCCTTCTTCCATTATTTTCATAGTGAGAAAGATATCAGTCACAGATATTGCTTTTCCATATAGGAATGTAAATAGTTCAACTTTGATAAGTTCCTTTTGATTTCTTTTCCTGATTACCTTCTCAGGCATCTCTTACTTCTTGCGTCTGGATGTCAAATTTTCTATTCAACTCTGGTTTTTTCCTCAAGAATGCTTGAAAGTCCTCTATTCCACTGAATGACCATATTTTCCCCTGAAACAAAATACTCAGTTTTGCTGGGTAGGTGACCCTTGGGTTCATTCCCAGTTCTTTTGCCCTCTGGAATATCATATTCCATGCCCTTCTGTCCCTCAGTGTAGAAGCTGCCAGGTCCTGGGCTATTCTGATTGTGTTTCCACAATATTGAAATTGTTTCTTCCTGGCTGCTTGTAGTATTTTCTCCTTGATCTGGGGATTCTGGAACCTGGCTATAATATTTCTGGGAGTTTTCTTTTTGGGATCTTTTTCAGGAGGTGATCGGTGGATTCTTTCAACCTCTATTTTGCCCTCTGGATCTAAAACATCAGGGCAGTTTTCCTTGAGAATTTCTTGAAGGGTGATTTCTAGGTTCTTTCCTTGATCATGGCTTTCAGGTAGTCCAATAATTTTTAAATTGTCTCTCCTGGATCTATTCTCCAGGTCAGTGGTTTTTCCTATGAGATATTTCACATTGCCTTCTAATCTTTCGTTTGTTTGGATCTGCTTAACAGCATCTTGATTTCTCATAAAGTCACTAGCTTCCATTTGCTCCAGTCTAACTCTGAAGGAATGAATCTCCTCAGTGAACTTTTGAGATTCTTTTTCCATCTGGCAAATTCGACTTTAAGGCATTCTTCTCCTCATTGCCCTTTTGGGCCTCCTTTGCCATTTGAGTTAGTCTATTTTTTAAGGTGTTGTTTTCCTCAGTCTGGCTGTTGACCCTCATTTCATACTTTTCCTGCATCCTTCTCATTTCTCTTTCCAATTTTTCCTCCACTTCTTATTTGATTTTTAAAGTCCTTCTTAAGGTCCTCTATGGCCTGCAACCCGCTCATGTTTTCCCCTGGGGCTTTTGGAGCAGGACTTCTGACCTCACAGTCCTTTTCCTGCTCTATGCCCCCAAAATAGGAGTCTAGGTTGCATTTTTCTGTTTCCTTTGCCTTGGCATGTTGCCACTTAATTGCTTGACTTTTGGGCTTGTTGCCACACTATGGCTTTAAGGCCAGATAGAGGAATTTTCGTCCCGAACGTGTGGGGGGCAACTTCCGTTTCTGGTAAGCTGTAAACCCACCCACAACTTCCACCCTAGATCCCAATCCAGATCCAGGGAGGTTAAAGCAAGAGCGATTACCCCCCAAGACTGATCGCTGGATCTCCCCACGATTTGTAGGCTGGGAGCTGGAAATGCCTCTGAAAACTACACAGTGGTGTGTCTCCTCAGCAGCTTCTAGCCCCCAGGGGAGGGAGCTGACGCATTCCCCAAATACAGGTCCCAAAGTCCATAGGACACTAACCTCTTAATTTGTCCTAGGCAAGTCTATGTTGATAATTCTGGCGTCTCCACAGTTCCTGGTGTTCTGGGGTTCCTCCAGCCGGCTGCTGGCCCTGCCGCCCTGGTGCTAAAACCTCGGCTCACGTGGACCTGGGCTCAGCTCGGCTCCTGTGCTCTGCGCGCTGCCGGCTCCCAGACCACTGCGCTGGTCCTTCCTGCAGGGTGCTGGGCTGTCCTCAGCGGGAGGTTAGCTTTTCTGTGTCGTTCTGTGGGTGCTGGGGCTCCAGAAGATTTTCAGAGTCCTTTTTTACATAGTTTGTGGAGAATCTAGGGGCAGAGAGGCTTGGACGAGCTGTTTCTACTCCGCCATCTTGGCTCCGCCCCTCCTCCTCTATCTCTTGTTTGGTCGTAAATTCTTTGAGTCTTCATAAATATGACATGTAAACTATTCCTTGTTCTCCTGGTTTGTTTGTACTATTGGCCTTTATATCTAAATTTGTGTACCTATTTTGACTATTTAGACCATATACCCAAATGTATATGGTGAAAGATTTTGGTCAATGTGCTGACTCATTTTTCATGATTTTCTTGCATCACTCATTTTCCTTCCCAATTTTTCCTCTACCTATCTTACTTGATTGGCAAAATCATTTTGAGTCCTTCCTTGGTCTAAAACCAATTCACATTTTTTAAAAAAATCTATTTGCTATTAGTTTACAACACTCAGTTTCACAAGTTTTTGAGTTTCATATTTTCTCCCCACCCTTCCCATCCCCCTTCCTCCTGCCCCGCCATGGTGGCATGCAATCCAATATGGGATCTACATGTACATTCACATTAAACATCGGTCAAGTTGTAAAGAAGAAGAATAACCAATAGAATGGATAATGAGGAAGAAGAAACAAAACAAAATGAAAAAAGAGACAGAGCAAGTAGTTTGCTTCAATCTGCATTCCGACTCCAGAATTCTTCCTCGGGATGTGCCAATTAACACTTTTCTTAGAAGCTTTCTATATAGGAGCTCTGACTTCTTCTGCATGTGTGTTTTGTTCTTCCCTGTCACCATAGCAACTTTATATGATCGGAATTTTTTTTCCTGTTGTTTATTCATTTCTCCAGCCTATTACTTAACTTTTAACTGTTTGTTTTTGTTTGTTTGTTTGTTTGTTTGTTTTATATAAGGCTCTGCTTCCAGATTGGAGGGAGCACTGTCCCAAGATTCAGGGGCTTTATGCAGCTATTTTCAGAGATAATTCTAGGGACCTGTAAGTTTTCAGTTCAAGGGGGTATGGTGTAAGGAGAGCTGTTTATAATCTTTTGACCCAGGCTCTGGTTTGTGAGTGAGAACATGCAGTGTTTTCTGCTCTGGCAGTGTGGGGAAGGTCCCTTCTGTACTTTGGCTGTATGCTTTTGTGTGCTAGTGCTCCTGCTCATCCTGGTGCCACCATCCAGGATGCCGACCCAGGTCTGAGTATGGACCAAGCAATAGAGTCCTACCTAAGTTCTAGCAATAACAGGACCCCAATACTCTCCTTCTAGCCAATTCTTTGAACCCCTCACCATCTGTGGAATGAGAGCTCTATCACCACTACTGATCAAACCATTTTGGAGAGCAATTTGGAACTATGTCCAAAGTCCTATAAAATATGCATACCCTTTGACCCAGCAGTACCCCTTCTAGGGCTACATCCCCAAAGAGATCATAAAATGGGAAAAGGACCCACATGTACAGAAATATTTATAGCAGTTCTTTTTGTGGTATATAAGAATTAGAAATTGAGGGGATGCCTATCAGTTGGGGAATGACTGAACAAGTTGCAGTATATAAATGTCATGGAATACCATTGTTCTATAAGAAACGATGAGCAGGCAGACTTCAGAAAAACCTGGAAAGAATTACAGGAACTGATGCTTAGTGAAGTGGTCAGAACCAGGAGAACATTATACATAGTAACTGCCACAATGTGCCATGACTAACTTTGATAGATTATCTCTTTTTAGTAATGCAAGGATCCAAGACAACTCCAAAGAACTCATGATGGAAAATCCTGTCCACATCCAGAAAAAAAGAACTATGGAGTCCAAATGCAGAGTGAAGCATACTATTTGTTCTTTTTTTTTTTGCTCATTTCTTCTATCTTGTGGTTTCTCCCATTGATTCTAATTCTTCTTTACAACATGACTAATGTGAAAATAAATTCAATTTGAATGTATATGTAGAGCCTATATCAAATTGCATGCTGTTTTGGGGTGGAGGGAGGGGAGAGAAAAGGAGAAAATTTGTAACTCAAAACTTTATGTAAGTGTAAATTAAAAAGTAAAAATCAATAAATTTATAAACAAAAAAATGAACCAACAACTCTGTAAGGGAGACAAAAGTAAATTGCAGAAGAAAATAACGCATTAAAAAATAGAGTAGACCAAATGTAAAAGAGGTACAAAAGCCAATGAGGAGAAGAATGTGTTAAATGGCAGAAGGAAGTACAAAAACTCACTGAAGAAAATAATTTCTTAAAAATTAGAATTGAAGAAATGGAAGCTAATGACTTCATGAAAAACCAAGAAACAGTAAAACAAAACCACAAGAATGAAAATTCTAGAGCCATAAGATTGTTAAAAAGAGTGAGATGAGGTGAAAGAAAAAGAAAAGCAGTGTAAAAATAGGGTAAAGGAAAATCATGTCTTAGTCTATGTGGATCCTTTTGATAACTGTTCAAGTTATTCCCAGGGTTAACATAATAGATAGCATTTGGCAATAAAAAGCAATTACAAAGATGTGAATTGTCATTCCTCTGAACTAGAGACACTCTCACCTCAAGATGGCTTCTGTGATTATGTCCTGAGACACTCCTTATTGTGAAGGACAGAGAAACTCAAGAGGAGTTGATCTGCTCATTAAAAGTATTCCTGGGAACAATATCACATCTCATATCCCTGCCTTACACTTGAAAATTGTGCCATTACAAAGCAAGTAAACCCTCTCTCTCTCTCTCTCTCTCTCTCTCTCTCTCTCTCTCTCTCTCTCTCTCTCTCTTTTTTTCTCAATGGACAGAGGATGGAACACACTCCTGGACTCCCTGTTCCCAAAGTCTGCACTGACCTCTCACCTTGTTTTTGACATTTATAATTCTTGAAAACGCTATAGCTGTTTGTGATTTGTGATTTATAGCTGTGGTGTGATTTAAGAAAACGAGTGGTGACTGCTCTCCTGTCCGCTGAGGTACAAGCGGCTGAGCTGTGGTGGCCTCTGCCTAGTGGCTGCTTCAGAGCTCCTGGCCTGCAGATTGTAAGGGGACAAAGCAAACATTCTGAGGGGTAATCACTCTTGCTTTAATCTGCTGGGTTCTGGATTGCTGTCGGGTAGAAGTCCTGGGGTGAGTGCACAGTGAGCCAGCGTGTGTGGAGGAGGTGACTGCTCTGCGCTTTGGTCTTTACCCACAAAGGGACCTTTTTCCCTTGCAGCCACCATGCTAGCATTCTCTTGGCCTGAGACTGTGACCAGATCCTTCATCCTACTGCAACCACAATTACTAGTATTCTCTTTTGTTTTGGAAATGAGACCAGGGTTCCTACTTCCCCATGAGCAATCACAATTACTCATTTCTGTCTTGGAATTCTGACTAAGGCCCCTATTCCAAGCACTACTGTAACTTTTGGTCATGGGTCTGCATATGGGCAATACAATAGGGGCCTGAAGTCAGTACCAGCTAAGGGTACTCTTTAATTTCCTTGCAACAAATTGTTTGGACACTCCAAAAATATGTGAAAGTCTTATTTTGTTTGAAATATATTTTTTCTTATTTAGTATATTTTCCCTAGTTATATGCAGATACTATTTTCAACGTTCACTTTTATTTTAAATTTAAACTTCTAATTCTCTCCATTTCTCCCCACCAGCTGCCACCCCCCTCGAGAAGGCAAGAAATTCAATATAGGTTATCACACACACACACACACACACATGCATGTGCTCACACACACATACACACACACACAGGAAACATTTCCATAAGTCATATTGTGAAAGAAAAAATTGATTCCCCCCCAAAAAAAACCCCTCAAAAATGAAGCAATAAAAAATTATGGTTTAGTGTGCGTTCAGACACCATCAGACATTTCTCTGAGAATGCAACACATTTTTCATCACAAGTCCTTCAGAGTTGTCTTGTATCATCGTTTTGCTGAGAATGGGTAAGTCATTCACGGTTAATTATCTTACAATGTTGATTTTACATCGTCCATGGTATATTTCACTTTGTACCAGCTCATGTAAATCTTTCTGTTTTTTCTAAGACCATTCTGCTCATTTTTTATAGCCCAATAGTATTCCATTATAATTACATACCACCATTTGCTCACTCATTCCCCAACTGATAGGTATCCTCTTAGTTGCCAATACTTAAGCACCTGAAAGGAGTTGTTATACATATTTTTGTACATGGATGTTCTTTTTTTTAAATCTCTTTTGAGTTAGACCTAGTAGTGGTATTGGTAGGTCATAAGGTACATATGGTTTTATAGCCTTTTGAGCATAGTTCTAAATTGTTCTAAAGATTGCTTGATCAGTTCAAAACTTCACCAACAGTGCATTAATGTCTCATTTTTTTCCACATCCCCTCCACCATTTGTCATTTTCCTTTTCTGTCCTATTAGCCAATCTAATAGCCATGAGGTAGTATCTCAGAGCAGTTTTAATTTATATTTCTCCAATCAATAGAAAGTTACAGAATTTCTTCATATGGCTGAAGATAGCTTTGGGTATTCATCTGAAAACTGTTCATATATTTTCACCGTTTACAATTGGGGAATGACTTATTTTTATAAATTTGTCTCAGTTCTCTATATGTTTGAGAAATGAGATTGTAAAAACCTTTAAAGCAGCTGGCTTTTTGAATGTAGGACCTGTGCTATGCAGACTGCCCTACAGTTCAGAGCCACCCAATCACCATTTTGGTGAGGCAGACATTTTCTGCCAACACATTAAGTTGACTTGGGTTGGAAAAAAAATTAGCTGACCTTTTGTTGGTTCTGCCACTCCAGATTTTGATTAAAGGAGTTGAGTTGTTTGAATGGGAATTTAGGGGAGCTCAGCGGAGTGCTTCTCTCTTCAACTCTATTCTGCTGTCTTGGGTGCACCTCTCTGTCTTAATAATTTTAAAAATGTTAATTATATGAATGAAAGGATAAATAAATGAATGAATGATGACAAAGCATGTGTTAAGCACTTATTGTGAGTCAAACACTCTTAATCATGAAAGATCCAAATATAAAAGAATATAATGCTTGATCTCAATGGTCTTACATTTTAATAGAAGTAGACAATCCATATAAGGGAATGGTGTCGTGAGAAACATGTTTTGACTTGAAAATTTACAGTGATTGTGAGTAGAACCTAGGAAAGACAAAGAGGCAAAGAATGGCTGGTGGAGATAGTTGGATGAGGTGACAGATATAGAGACATTTCTATTAGATGGGCAACGGAAAGGGAATTTATTTTCTTTACTTTTTTTTTTAAACGGAACTTTGAGCAGAAAGGCAAATATATAACATTTAAGTTTCTATATTTTGAAAGCCTGACATATATAGACATTATTACTTTAATAAAAGTAATTGATTAACATATCCCTGTTGGCACTTTTCCAAAATAGGCAAAGAGAGGAATATGTACCTTATCATATTAAAAAATAAAATGTGTACCTAAATCTAGATCTTGGAGATCAATAATTGCTGAAAGTCTATCACATAGTAGATTGTGGATAAATAAGTGTGGTACCTTCTCTGAACTCATTTCTGATTTCCCCTTATATTGCTTGACTATGTCACCAAAAAAGTAACTTATTCTTGCCTGAGGTTCTAGCGGTAACTCATAGGGGCTTGAATTTCTATTTCTGTTGCACCAAATCTTCCAACAAAATTGTCTCCTTGTTTTTCTCATTCAAAGTTAATATTTTAAGTACACTTACTAAGCAGGTAGAATGGGCAGTTGTTTCACTCATACCCTGCTACTTGCCCCGACTAGGAACATATTCTCACCTTCACATTGAAGTTTGAGGAAAAGAGAGAAATCAAATCTATCATATATGGCCAAAAACTAAACTCTCAGCTCCTAGATAGTTGAAATGCTTTACTTGCTTCTTGAAATCCTTTTGAAGTCCTTACTTTTAGCATAGCACTCTACTAAGCTTTTGAGTGTTGGTCCCTTTCTGTAGAATTTTGAAAATTCTTTCCTTACTATGTCTCATTTATTGTTCTTCATCCTTCATTTTTTTTTTTAAAGCAATTGGGGTTAAGTAACTTGCCCAAGGTTACACAGCTAGGTTTTTGTTTGTGTGGATTAAGTGTCGGAGGCCGGCTCCGAACTCAGGTCCTTCTGATTCCAGGGCCGGCGCTCTATTCACTGCGCCACCTAGCCGCCCCCATCCTTCATTTTTTAAGAGGCACAATACCATCATTGAGTGATGTATTCACTTGAATATATTTGATTTAAGTGAGGCAGTATTGCACAAAATCATCAATTTCACTGTCTCTTCCAGAGTTATCAAAGTCCAGTGGCAGAACAAAAGTCATAATGACTAGAAATGACTAGGATGCAGTGAGTGACCATGGCATCTTTAATGTCTGACTAAGCTCTAAATTCCTGCTTAAGCTTCCTTCAAGGCTGTTAGAACAAATTATTGTCATCTTCTCATTCTACCAGAGAAAGACTTCACATGCTTGGAATAGACATCTCTCTAACTCACCAATGGGTTTGAGGCACCTTGTCAGTCAACCTGGTTTAATGCAACTCCAAGATGGCTCACTACAGTAGGGCTGCTGCCTGATCCATTGCTTCTTGAATTTGTAGTGAGAGTTAGGTGAAGGTGGACCCAAAAGGGGGATAAATGGTTCTTGAAAAGGGCTCAGCAAGCCCTCACCCCAGAAGTGCTAGTCTTCCATGACTACCCTGCACACTCTGTGTCTAATTTAGTCAGTTAATAAACATTTATTAAGTAAAAACTCAAAGTTATCTTTTAAAAAAATGAAAAACAAAAGAAGTACTCTTTTGGATTATACCTCTCCATGCAAATATATCTATTTTTGCCACCACATCCAACTATATTAACCAATCATTCTTTGACATTCATTCTGTTAATTTGAGGATTAAAAATACTTTAAATAATCCTTAACTTCTGTTAATTTTTATTTTTTCTAGAACATAAGTATACATAATTTCTAAGAATTATTTATATTTCTCTTTCTATTATACTTTGACTAAGTTAATTTTAACAGTTTTATTAATTTCATTTTCCTACCTCTCTTTTTAAATCACAATAACTAAAGTTTTTTTTTTTATTTTGAAAGCAATCAACTTTAAGTGTTGATCGATGATATTGACTTTTTATTTTCCAATTTCTCTATTTTTAGTTTAAATTTCATTATTTCTTCTTTGTTTGGGGGTAGATTAATTTGTTTGTTCATTTCCTGGTCTTCAATTACAGATGCAAGTCTCAGATATCTCAGATATACAATCATTCGCTCTATAGTTTATTTGAAATACATACCAGAAATTTTGATATATTAGCTCATTGTTATCAATATCTTATATATAATTATTTGTTTTTATGACATATTTTCTAAGATATTTAAAAGTTTGGGACAATAATTTTTTTATCTTAATTAGTTGTCTTCATTATTTATTTATTTATTTGGCTATTTATTTGTTTGTTCATTTAAATTCAATTTATTCACAAGTCGAGACATCACCCTTATGATTTTATTGATCATTTTTTAAAGTGAAGGAGAAAAAACAACCCATCATCCTAATTTATATATGTATACCATTTCTTGCTATGCAAACAGAATATTGTAATTGTTATAGCTTCTACCTATCCTTCCTTTTGTGTTCATCAAAATACTCGGACGTGATTTTTCCCTCACTTTTCTGGATTTCTACATATGGCAGAATATCTTCTTATTGCAAGCATGACTTATAAAAAGACTTTGTAATAACTAAGAGGTCACATTTATTTCCTATTGTTAGGATTTTTACCTTTCCTTAGGACTCAATATATTCTTGTATCTAAGCTCATTAATATTATTACTATCCCTCTTTTTGAGTACTATCCCTTGTGAATTACTGAATACACTCAATGATACTTTCCTTTCCAATTCATAACTGTATCTTTTTTTGGTATCATTTTACCAGTAGGTAAACAATTTTCTTCCAAATTCTCTATTAAAAATGTCTTCTTGATCAGCTCCATGGTTTTCTTCTTAACATATTTTCTCCATCCTACATTCAAAATACTCTGCCCCAGATAAGTTCATTACCTTGTACCCTAAGCTATTTAGCATAAACATAGATCCTATTTCAAATAATACCTTAGTCAGCTATGCAATTTAAACAATATTATTCTAAAATACCTCTTATTAATCAATAATAAAAGATATGTGTAATAGTTATGCAGTGGTTAGGGGACTTCAGACTGCCTATTACTTCCCTTAGAGTTCCAAAGGTAACTGTCATGCTCATGACTTCATTGGATATGCTTTCCATTTACAATCAAGTAGTTTAACTCTATTAGCTTTTGGGAAAGTGATTTGTTAAGAAGTAATATCAATAACAGTAGTGACAAAAAATAATCTTCCTGATACAGGGGCATACTCCTCTCTTGTACACAAAGTCCTTGAGGAGAATGGGTTTGAATTTAATGCACAATGGTAATGAGGATAGATGTAGAGAAGCAACAGTTCTCTACAAAGAGACTGGCATATCTAGTACTTTGTTCATTTAAGGGAGGCCTTATGAGATTTTCCTTACATGTAGTTGTGTGTTGGAATCCAAGGACAGATGCCTTTTTAGATTTTACAGCCAGCACTTCTCTATATTATAAGCAGTCATAATCTTTTTAGGTGCTGCCATCCTTGGCAGACTGCCTTGCTACCTCTTTCCTCTTTCTATAAGTATTTCCTCTATTTCTGGCAATTATTTCCCTGGCAGCCATTGCTACTGATCTTAGTTGCTGTTAGGACTTCAAATAGCTTTGATGCATTTCCTGGTTATGTATTCACTCCCTATCAAAATATTCATTAACCTAGCATTCAAAAACCATAAAAAATATCAAAGAAACAAGAAGAATATGTGCTTTAAAATAATTAATTAATTGAAAAAAAGACTTGAGGAAAAGCAAATCATTCTTTTTCTGTGCAAACAAGTCTAGCTTGGGACTTCATGAGTCATGAGTCCTTCAAGCTTCTCAGTCAACAAAAAGACTCTTTACTCCTATACAGTGACAGCACCTTAGTCACTCATAGCCAAAAGTAGGTTCACTATGCCTCCACATTTTGAATTGTAACCAGGAAGGGAATATCTGATTATGATCTATATAAACCACCAAGAAAGGCAGATCTGAATATGCTTTAAAGACTTGACACTTATTGGTTAGTCCCTTCATTACAAATACTGAGAGGATAGAAGAAAGATAGATAACAGATTGTAGATAGATAAATGGAGAGATAGATGCATATCATCATAAGTGCATACATAGCATATTATCAGAATATGTCAGTTCCTAATTTTTAAAATTTGTTCCTATAAAGTTTAATATCCAAGCTAAACAAAATATTAGTGATTTGTTGGAAAAGCACCTTTCCCCCCTTTGGCATGTAATTTAGATATAGAATCATAAAAGGTCAACAGAAAATAAAGGAACTGAAGTTTATCCAACTGTAACATTTGCCAGCCATTTATATATAGGAAGAAATGGACTGAAGTAGTTAAATTAATAGATTATATTTTCCTTCTTCCTCAAATCCATGTGCATTCCTTACAAATCTGGGAATTACCAAATCTGTTAAAGGGTTGAAGAATTATAATCCTAGCAGGAGGAACTTGAAGATATTTGTAGGGAAACATTGGGATTACATATCCCCTGACTCAAGGAGTTTAAAATGTCATATTCTTTGAAGCTCAGAACTGAGTCTTTCCATTTAGGGGGGTGAGGTGGGGAAGCTTGGGAGGAGGCATGTTAGTGACACCTGGATTTTTGAGCACTGGATCATTATCTACAGGTAGCTGATAAGTCCTAAATTCAAACTCGACGTTTAGAGAATGCTTAATTTTTAAAAGTGGGAGGTGGGAGGAAGAAACATTATGACTAAAAGATGTTTCACAAATCTTAAAAAAAAAGTTTTAACTCTGGTACTGATTTAAACAAGGACACAGATAAACTTGGGATAGCTAGGTTGTGCAGTATAGGGCCTAGAGTCAGGAAGACTCAAGTTCCAAACAGGCCTCAGACATTTACTAGCTGTGTGACCCTGGGCAAGTCCTTTAACCCTCTGCAATACTCCAAAATAGAGTCACGAAAAGTTGGAACTACTGAACAAAGCAAACTTAATTGTATCAAATAAATTCATTTTAAAGATCTCCATCATTTTTGCTGCTATAAGTGTGGCAGCTAATATTGTCACAGGTACTGACAACCACTGGATTTGATCAAATGATCAGATGAGCTATGTTAAGCAATAAATATACTAGAGTGTGCTAGATTACAGATCAATAATTAGTGGTGTCAATCTTCCTTGGAAAGAAAGAAGGGCTAACAATAAAACTTAAATAATACATATTTTAACTATTTTCCATTGCACATTGTCTTTAATGTGCTGATAATTTGAATATTCATAATGGTTAGGACAGAGTGAGAGCAGGGAAGTCTATGCTAATTCAATGAGAAGTACATTGAATTTTTTGTAGTCAATTGAATGGAAATGAAAATAATACACTGGATTAAGGCAAAAGAGTACCAAGACAGACACGACAAACCATGATCTTTAAGGATGTGGACGGAAGCAGTGATGTGTAATGAACAGAGTTCTGAGCTTGGAACAGGAAAACCTGGGTTCAAATCTCATCTGTTACTCATTAACTTGACCTTGTGTAAGGCACTTTGGTTGTGCCTCAACCCTAGGGCATTCTTTAAAAAAATGATCAAAATCACAAAGGAAACTAAAAATTCAGGGGTTGCCTACACTAAGAGAATTGCAAAACTTTGGCATATGCATGTATATATACTTATTTATATGCTTGAGTTAAACTGAAAAATTATAAAAAGTCCTTGCATGTATTAGACTTAGATATGGATATTTTGTAAATGAATGAACAGCAATCATAGCCCAAAATTACATATTTTTGAGGGATTTGCAATAGATTTTCTCACAACAATCTTATCAGAAAACTTTTACAGATATCATTATTTCCATTTTATGACTGAGGAAATCAATGACTAAAGAAGTTTAGTGTTTTACCCATATGATAAATGTCACATCTTGGATTTCAAACCGAGGTTATACAGGTTTAAGACTAGTATTCTTTCCATTATGTTGGACGAATTAATAAAGATAATTGATAATTTAATTAGAGTATTTTTAAAAGAAAAAAACAGGCCAGTGATATATCATTCATGACCTAGTGTTGTGCTTCTTCCAAAGTGAGTTAGCATTCTTATATTGTGACAAATGGATGAACATACAGGGTTTTGTGGATACTACACAATCTGCTCATCATTCAAGGACATCCTGTCATGAAACTAACTAGTATTTAAAATATGGAAAACTAGGTCAAGTTAATAAATTAGTGATAATGTCAGCCTCAAAATGAGAGATATGATGCACTTATGACTTCATAAAATTGAAGATAAGGCTGGTAGAAGCAGTGTAGTGAATGTCAAAAGGTGCTATTAAACAAAGGCTGCCCTTTATGAGTATCATGAGGGGTGTGGGAGAAGATGCAATGACATACTACTGGCTTCTCTAGGACAATTATCATGATGCAATCCCTATCTTTATTTTTCATAAGAGTTTCTTATTGACAAATGAATTATTTTTCTCTTATATGGGACTTGATAAAGAAGGATTTTGTAGCATTAACTATAGACATTAGCCCATAAATGTAAGCAGAACTAACTGATTTTACTATTTTTTGCTATTCTGTTTCCTTGAAATTTGTGTAGAAATAAAATATGGTATTAAAATATAAACTATCTATTCTTAAATATTAAGCTTTATTTAAAAAATTCTATACTTATCCAGAATATTTTACAAATGCCTCAATTAAAAAAAATAAAGCAGATGAAATAATTAATTAGAAAGTCAGGGATTTTGTAATTCTTAAGGTTGCAGATTAGACATTTTCTTCAATCCCCATGACTTCTCAAACCTCTCCAAACCAGAAATTGTGACCAAAGATAATGTAATTTCAGGTGGTTCCATTTATTGGTCAGGTGAGGGGAAACTGCAACTTTGAGGCCACATGCAGCCCTCTAAGTCCTCCAGTACAACTCCTTGATTGAATCCAAACTTCACAGAACACATCCCCTTAATAAAAGATTGTGTTCTGTATAACTTGGACCTTGTGGGATTTGGGGAGAACATGGACTTTACCTTACACTGTTTCCAAATGGTTTAAAAGAGAAATGAAAATTATGAGAGCAAAATTTATGCCCTATACAACAAAACTAATGAGTACAATAGAAAACCTGGAATTTGCAATGGCAAGCATTACCAAAGAAACACTAGAGAGAACAATATATAGGAAATGAAAATACACAAATGAGAATGACAATCTTGAAGAATAGAAGCAAAACATATACATTCTCTTTGCAAGTGGTATATGATATCTCAAAGAAGGATGCACAGAAACAACATAAAGATCACATGTATCTCAGAACAAAGCACATCAGGAAATATGTATATGAATACATATGTAGACCCCTAGTCATTTACTAGGGTATGAACTGCTCTGAAAGTGTCCCTATTCCTTTCAGTGCCCCTCTCCCTTTAACCACTTCCTTGAATAATGGTTTAAATCAGATATCTCCTGTGACTCCCACAGTTTAGAGACTTTCTCTCTTTCTCTGTTAATGCTTCTCAACCCAGATAGAATTCTCAAATAAGGGTGTTGGAAAAGTTCTGGAAAGATGTAAGGGAACATGAATTATGTTCTGCCTCTCCAAACATGAAATTCATTGCCCAGGGCCCACCTGGTGGAAGGTGGGGAGCCACAGCTACAGTGGGAGCCCCCCGGACAGTGATCCTAGTGGCCCTGTACCCCCAGAATCCTGCAGCCACCACCTCTAGGCAAGCTTGGGGGTATCACCCAGGTGCAACACATCTCGCCAACCCAGGCAACTGTAGGTATCCCCAGCCCCCGAAAGGGCCTGGCTCCAAAAACGGTAGCTGTCAGGCCAACAGCAGCTATCTGTTTTGCCCTTCCACCAGGAGCTACTGACAGTGGGAAGGAACTGGCACCAGCTACTGCAACCCCTGAGATTCTGCAGCCAGTGCCCTCTGACAGAACTCCCAAAGCACAGTCAGTATCTCCAGTGCAGGTCAGGCCCTTGGCAGACCCTGCCAAGTTGCTGCACCTAGCATGGAAGTATGAGTTTGAAGGCTAGCCAGCCTCTCCCTTAGTGAGCCCAACCTTCTCTAGTCCAGGTGCAGAAACTTATTAGCTGTATAATGTTAGGCAAGTTATACTTCTCTGCTTATCCCAGTTGCCTGATCTGTAAAGAGAAAAATAATAATGTTACCCATCTCCCAGGGTTATTCTGAGGTTAAATATATTGATTATAAAGTGCTTAACACAGTGTCTAACGTATGCTAAGTACTACATTATATTATTAATATTATTTATTTAAATGAATGGAATTGTTCCATACCTGATAATTCTAAAGTAGTTTTAAAATGTCAAAGGTAATAAAAACAATGATTTTTATATGTAATCATTTGGAAATGTAGTTGATGTCATCTGGAGTTTCTTCTTTGTGCTATTATAAGCTTTCTAAGTTCTCCTATGTTGTGAAATATGAGAGACCATTGTAATTGATAGAAGGGGAAAAAAACTTTTAATTTAGATGCTATTAGATATTGAATTGGTCTTTAAAGGAATATGATAAACATAGGCATTTGAAAATGTTAAATAATTAAGTATATTTTGTTATAAAACAGGTAATAATAAATTATAAACATGTTTGTTATGCTTATGAATTTTTATTTTAATATCTTGGTTATTAGGGAAGTATATAGGATGGTTTAAAGATATAACTTAAATATATCAATGATATGTGAACTATCAGGTATTTATCGTATGTTTGAAGGCCTGGAATATGGGTAGTTTTAATTTATAAGTAAAGAATTAATGGTTAGGGAAGCATCAGGAAAGATATTTGAGGCCAAGGTATTGGTTAGTGAAATTTTGGTATTTAAGGTAAAATTTCTTGGGACTATAATTTACTACTGTTTCAAAGTTTGCTTACTGGGATACTTGGGTGAATTATCATGAAGCAAATAGTAGAAACTGGCATGTGCTGCAGGCTGAGGACTGCTAAAGGTGGATGTCTGTGCCTAAAAATATTTTGGGGATGACCTCAGACATTGACTGACTCTATTTCCTATTTATAATATTTCCTTTCTGAAAAGTAAAATTCCTACCTGGTTAATCCTGAGCCTTGCTTTTGATACACTGTGACTACTATCAGAAATTATTCATGCCTGGAATCAAACAGAGCGAAGGGAATTTTTCCACCAGTTATGATATATGACATTGTTGTAACTATGTCTCTCTTTGTCCTTTTATAGCAAATTTCTTTAATCAAGAAGTTTTAAAAGCACAGTACTAAATCTATTAAATAATAGATTAATACTGGAACATCTCTGAATTGGTATAGTGGGATACAAGTATGAACATTTACAATTTTAATCAATATCTGTAGTTAAATTATAATATAGGGATGATATCTTCCAAAGGGGGAAATAATTAGGCAAGGTAATAACACAAAGATGTAATGTAAAAGTTTCTAATGAAATGGAATAGAAAATTTTGATACAGCAACAGGATAAGACTGTTTTCTCTAAGGACTATATATATGTATGTATATATATATATATATATATATATATATATATATATATATATATATATATATATATATAATTGGTTTCTAAAATTTATCTATTATGAAAGCTCAGACTTCAAGTATGTTTTAGTAATATTTTCTTGAAATTAAAAATTTTACACAAAAATTGTATTGCTAGTAATAAAGTGAGGTTATTTTTCTGTTTTAAAGTATCTGATCATTTTAAAACACAGAAGTATAGTTTCTTTTTTTTTTGATTTTCAAATTTCCTTTACTTCCCTCCCCTCTCCCCCCATGACAGAATATAGTCCAGTATAGGATCTGAAGAAGAGAAATGAGAAGGATGCAGGAAAAGTATGAAATGAGGGTCAACAGCCTGACTGAGGAAAACAACACCTTAAAAAATAGACTAACTCAAATGGCAAAGGAGGCCCAAAAGGGCAATGAGGAGAAGAATGCCTTCAAAAGCCAAATTTGACAGATGGAAAAAGAATCTCAAAAGCTCACTGAGGAGATTCATTCCTTCAGACTTAGACTGGAGCAAATGGAATCTAATGAAGTTATGAGAAATCAAGATGCTGTTAAACAGATCCAAACAAATGAAAGAATAGAAGGCAATGTGAAATATCTCATGGGAAAAACCACGGACCTGGAAAACAGATCCAGAAGAGATAATTTAAAAATTATTGGACTACCTGAAAGCCATGATCAAAGAAAGAACTTAGAAATCATCCTTCAAGAAATTCTCAAGGAAAATTGCCCTGTTGTTTTAGACCCAGAGGGGGAAATAGAGGTTGAAAGAATCCATAGATCACCTCCTGAAAAAGATACCAAAAAGTAAACTCCCAGGAATATTATAGCCAGGTTCCAGAATTCCCAGATCAAGGAGAAAATACTACAAGCAGTCAGGAAGAAACAATTTCAATATTGTGGAAACACAATCAGAATAGCCCAGAATCTGGCAGCTTCTACACTGAGGGATAGAAGGGCATGGAATATGATATTCCAGAGGGCAAAAGAGGTCGAATTGAAGCCAATGGTCACCTACCCAGCAAAACTGAGTATCTTGTTTCAGGGGGAAATATGGTCATTCAGTGGAATAGAGGACTTTCAAGCATTCTTGAGGAAAAAAAACAGAGTTGAATAGAAAATTTGACATTCAGATACAAGAAGCAAGAGATGCTTGCTTGAGAAGGTAATCAGGGAAAAGAAATCAAAAGGAACTTATTAAATTTGAACTATTTACATTCCTACATGGAAAAACAATAACTGTGACTGATGAAACCTCTCTCAGTATGAAAATAATGGAAGAAGGGTATATGGGCATATGAATACATATGTGAACGTGTGTATATATGTTTACAGTTATACATGGATAGAGAGCACAGGTTGAATTTGGTGGGAAGGAATGATACTTAAGGGGTGAAGTTAAGAGGTGAGAGAGGAAAGTGGCAAAAGGATATGGGGAGAGACAGGGTAGGGTAAAATATCTCATGTAGAAGAAGGAAGGGGAAGTGGTTGCAGGAGAGGGGAAGAACAAGAAGGCAAAAAGGCAAAACCATATTCTCACTGAATTTGGCTCAGGGAGAGAATGACATACATACTAAATGGGATTTCTCACCCTGCTGGCAAGTAGGGGAAAGGTGGATGAGAGGGGGGATGATGGGGGGAGGATATTCTGGGGGGAGGGGAGGTGAGAATTACCCACTTTTGAAGAGGGACAGGATCAAAGTTAGGAATGCACCAGGTGGGGGGTGGGATGGGAGGGAGGGAATTATAAGCAGCCTTTTACAATATATCTACTATGGTAATGTTTTGTATAGCTATACATGTATAACACATACTGAATTGCTTATCTTCCCAGAGGGAATGGGTGACAAGGGAGGAAGGGATTGGATCTGAAATTCAAAGTTTTAAAATTAAATGTTTTAAATATATATAAATACTATTATTAATACTATTTTGCATGTAATTGGTAGATATGATGTTCAGGCATTGGGGCACAGAGATTCACCTTGCCCTAATGGTATAGTCGAAGGAGTTATGGGAGAAGATATGGGAGAGAGCAGATTGGATGAGGAGATATCTTGTGGGACTGCTGTTCTTGGGTGGTGGGTAGGAAGAAAATGGGGAAAAAACTGTATTTCAAATCTGGCTGAAATGAATGATGTAAACCAGAAGTTAATAAAGCATTTGTTAAAAAATAAAATAAAATAAAAAGAAATAGAATCAAAATGGGAAATGAGGTAATAAATTTTTCTTTTTGCTAACAATATAATGTTATAAACAAAACCCTGGAAGAAGAGATAATAAGAGGTGCACCATTTAAAGTAAATCTAGACAGTACAAAATACCTGGAAGTACATATGCCAAAAGAAACCCAGGATCTGTAGGAGATTTAAATAATTGGAGATATATAAATTATTCATTATAATAAAAATGAAGAACAGAAAGTTAAGAGTAGGAAAGGAACTAGAAAAAAATTGTTTAAAGGAAAGTTTATAGTCTGAGATTTTAAACAATATTATAAGGCAATAAATACCAAAACTACCTTCTTCTGGCAAAGACATAGAAAGGTAGCACATAATTTGTTTTAAAATTTTGCTTATGTCAGGTATAAGATTTAGGTAAGGACAGAAACAGCAAATGGCATGCAAACAAATGATCTGAAGTTCCAAAATCTGAGAAACAAATTTAAATTGCACCAAATTATATTGTCAGAATCATCTAGGAAACTATAGATTTGGAATCAGAGAAGCAGAGCCCCTCTTTAGAGCTGTCCTGAGAATAAAGCTTGTTCAAAAAAAAGATATCTGGGAACCAGGTAATTATGAGACATTTGGGACTCAAAATGTGCTGGTTAAATGGATAGTGAGAATGGGTTACTAGGATACAAGGAGACTTGATATAAGTTAAATATTAGTGATTCTACTGTAGGTTTATGTTTAAGTTTTCTTGGTTACCTTAGCAACATGTAAATCTCCCTTCTTAGAACTAGTCCATTTTGAGCCCTCTAAGTATTTGATCTGTAACATGATATTGAGTTGTACCTGACTTAATGTAATTATGCAATTATGTGAGTTGTGAGAAAAACTTTATTGAATTGTTTGCACCTAACCCTGTGTGGCTAGGAAGCTGGATCATCTTTATGTGATTTATGTGTTTAGAGACTCTTAACAAATGACATGTTATGCTGACCAGAAATTCAGATTCAAAGAGGTTTTCTCTAAGGTCCTTTACCAGGTCCTTCTGACTACTCTCATAGCTGCCAAACTTCTGGGTGTGAACTCCCGGATCATCTAAAGAAAGTCCCTGCTCTTGAGTGGATGGCAGAATCCTCCCAGGATCTCAAGGTTAATCTAGTATAGACCCAGAAACATCAACATCCAGATGAGACAGTTATACCATGATTATGGATGAGGGCTGAGGACACTGTCCTAGGTTTTTCTTTATTCTTTCTTTTTGTTATGTGTCCAACCACCATGTTTCCTTGCAAGGAAACATGGGCTAGCAATAATACCTGGGACACATTTCTCTGATAGGTACCCTCAAGGAACTAATCACCAGGACAATATGTCTTTTTGACTCAACTGACCCTTTTGTGGAATCTTGGTTTATACCTGGCTTTCCTTTATTAGCTATAAGGATAGGAATTCTTTCAGATGCCCTCCCTTTGACCAAAAGGGAAGATGTCAAGATTTCAAAAGACACTCTGTTTTCCAAAGCTCAAAGTCCAACAATAAAGCTGTGCCCTGAGGTTGGCATAACAACAATCCTTTGCACTCATCATCTGAATGATCTCAGCCACAGCAAAGTTCCAAAATTGTTTTATACCAACATCAGGTGGTCTCAGAGCTTGGAAAAGTACATATAGTACCCATGTTCCAGTCATGAAGTCCCCCTATGAAACAAATAAGTCACATTGTTGATGCCACCCTTGATTGTCAGGGCTACAACTCACTGTGCAGCCATTGGTAAAAGTATTAAGATTTCCCCACATTGCCTCACAGCCCTCCCCACTATACACACACACAGACACACAGACACACAGATATGTATATATATATATATATATATATATATATATATATATATATGTATACATATATATATATACATGTATGTATACATATATTAAAACAAAACAAGGGATGGGAAAAATTCCTATACATCTAATGAATCTAAAAAAAAAAAAAAATCAAGAGTTGCTACCATGCTATCAGAAAAAGCAAACAACAACAAAAAGCATGCAAAAAAATAAAAAAATGGACAAACAAGAAAACTATCTAATACTGAAAGGAATCATAGCCAATAGACCAAAAAAGCATTTGGTTCAGGCCCACCTGTAGCAGCAAGCACCCCAGCATCCCCAGGGTGACTGCCAGCACAGGTTCTTAGATCTGCTTTTCTAAAGGAAAGCAACCCAAAATGGGTTAAAAAGCTTACTTTAATCAAACAAACATATATTACCTAGTTCAGGGGAAAAAGATCAGCACCCCGAACTTCAGAGTTACAGAACTTACAGATCAAACAGACAGGCTTCCAAACTGTCCAACCATTATATCAATACCAAATTGCAGTTACCAGAGAGGGAAGCATCAACATCTGGGTTTTCAAAGCTGGGGGGCTCTCAACGGTTTCCCAGAGTCTTATCTGGTCAAATCACACAACACCTCTCAAAGTGAGCCGCAAAGCACAGCCTCAAATCAGGGATTATATAGTCTTCTCCTGGCTCAGAGAATGTAACCACCCTCTTGACCCACTGCCCAATCACACAGAATCAAGGTATGGTCATTCCTGAAAACCAAGCCTCCTACCACAGGCTCCATGTGACCACATTCAGCCTATTAGGAGGCAGAGTATATTTTCAAATCAAGAAAGGTTCTCAAGAGTCACTTAAGTCAATCAAAGTCTCTTAAGCCAATCAAAGGGCCTAGGGGCAGGGAAGATCTTCAAATCTGCATTTCCATTACACCACCAAAAATATAGGTATAGTTCTAAATGAAGACTTAACAATGAAACCTTAAATAATAAATGGTTTTAAGAACAATATCATAGGAACAATGAATAACCATGGAAAAGAAAAAGACAGTGATGAAACAACACACCAAATTTCTAGGATGCAGTTAAAGCAGTCTACATGAGGAAAATCATATCCTTATAATCATAGAATAAAAAAATAGAAAAAGAGAAAATTAATAAACTGTGTGCATTTAAAAAAATAGAAAAAGAAGCAAATAAGCCTAAAATATACACATAAGAGAAAATATTAATTTTAAAGGAAAAAGAGATAATTTGGATAAAAACATATAAATGCTAAATAAAAGAAAAAGCCGATTCTTTGAAATGACTAATTAACTTTATATACCTATAACTAATTTAATTAAAAAGAAGACCAGTGGGGCGCCTAGGTGGCGCAGTGCATAAGAACGAGCCCTGGCCCTGAATTCGGGAGGAACTGGGATCTGTTCAGGCCTCAGACTTAGTACCCACACTGAAATGACTGGCGGTGTAACCTTGAGCAAGTTACTTAACCCCAATTGCTTTAATTAAAAAAAAAAAGAAGAGCAGAATATGAAATCAATAAACTAGCAAATAAGCAAAATGGAATCAGAGCAACATTAGAAGAACTTAAAGTCAGAACATATTATGACTATATATGTTAGCATATATATTAGCAAAATTCAAAACACAAAAGAAATAGAGAAGTAAATTTAAAAATATGAAATTTAAAAATTTTAAAATTTAAAAATATGAAATTTAAAAATTTAAAATTTTTAAATTAAAAATTTAAAAATATGAAATTTAAAAATATGAAATTTAAAAATATGAAACTCAAATTATCAGAAGACCAGAGAGAGATCTTAAATAATCCAACCTCAGGAAAAGAAGAAAGTTCTATCTCTAAAGGAACTACCAAGGGAAAATAAACCAAAACCTCCCAAATCTGATCAATTCATAGAACTGTATGCAACTTGTAAAAAAGAGATAGTATCTATACTTTACAAATTATTCTCAAAATTTGAGGAAGGAAGAATACTACCAGACTGAATTTGTGAGATAAATATAGTCTAAAAAAGTAATGCAGGAAAGTATAAAACATGAAAAGAAAACTACAGATAATATCATTAACAAATAAAGATTCAAAAATTTTAAAAACTAATTACATCATTCAAACTACAGCAAGTTATCTGAGAAATTATTCCTTATTATCAAGTAATATTTCTACCAGGGATTCTCAGAAGCTTCAACATTAGTAAAATAACATAATTATATTAAAAGCTAAAATATCAAAACTGCATAATCATCTGAACAGATGCAGAAAATGCCTCTGATAAAAATATGGCACCTTATTATGTTAAAAATCTGGCAAATGATAAGCATTGTGGGATTTTTAAAATAATATGTTAAAAATGTATCTAAGGGGCGGTTAGGTGGCGCAGTGAGTAAGAGCGCTGGCCTCAGAGTTGGGATGACCCGAGATCGAATCCGGCCTCAGAAAATGAGCACCCACACATAAATAATGACTAGCCGTGTAACCTTGAGCAAGTTACTTAACCCCAATTGCTTAATAAAAATAAAAAAAAAATGTATCTAAAACCTAAAGCAAGAATCATGTGCAATGGAGATATAATAGAAATTTTTTCTGAATAAATACAGTAATCGAGAAAAAAAATCCTCCCCACTATTACCCGATATATTTCTGGAAATGTTAGGAATAGCAATAAGATAAAAGAAAGGAATAATAATAGTTAAAAAGGATATGCAATTATCACTGTTTGCTGATGATAAGATGTTTTACTTGGAAAACCCTGAGAGCTTGAGTAAAGTGGTGTGTTACAAAATAAATCCTCAAAAATCAATAACATTTCTATATAACAATAGCAAAACCCAGAAAGCAATAATGGAAAGGAAAACTCCATTCCAAATAAGTACAAAATGCATTAAATAACTAGGGATCAACCTCCCAAGGCACATAAAAGATTTGTATAGATTCAATTAGAAAGCACTTCTTAAAGAAATAAAGAACAACTTAAACAGCCAGAGGAATAATTAGTGTTTGTGGTTAGACCATTCTGATACAAAAAAAGATAAAACCACCAAAATTCATTTCTATTTTTAATGCTATTCCCACCAAATTACCAAGGAGATCATTTCTAGAGCTTGATGAAATAGTAAGAAAATTCATTTGGAAAAAGAAAAGATTAAGAAAATTAATGAAAAATATGAAGGACAAAGAGGGAATGGCACTTTAAGATGTCAAAATATGTTATAAAACAGCATCCACTTAAAGTATGTGGTATTGCTTAAAGAATAGAGAGGCAGGTCAATGGAATTGAAGTAAAAACACAATAGGACTCAATAATTCAGTGTTTTATGGAGTGGAAAATAAAAATTATCTAAGGAAGAACTCCTTATTTTTTGAAAACTGCTGGTGAAACTGGAAAACAATGTAGGAGAAATTAGGCTTAGATCCTAAGGGGTTAATACAAATTTCACAGAATATATCCCCTTAATAAAAGGATTAGTGTTTTTTTTTTTCCTTAAAGCAATTGGGGTTAAGTAACTTGCTCAAGGTTACACGGCTCGTCATTATTTATGTGTGGGTGCTCATTTTCTGAGGCGGGATCTGATCTCGGGTCATCCCAACTCCGAGGCCCCTGCTCTTACTCACTGTGCTACCTAGCCACCCCTTTAGGGCAATTGGGGTTAAGTAATTTGCCCAAGGTTACAAGGCTAGGTTTTTGTTTGTGTGGATTAAGTGTCTGAGGCTGGCTCCGAACTCAGGTCCTTCTGACTCCAGGGCAGGCGCTCTATTCACTGCACCACCTAGCCGCCCCAAGGATTAGTTTTATAAAATTTTAACTGCATCAAAAGACTTCCCCCAAGGACCTAGAAAGCCACGTGTAGGCTCAAGGCCACAGATTCCTCAGCCTTGGTTTAGATCAACACATACCAAAATACATTCTAAATAAATATAAGACCTTAATATTAAAGATCATACTAGAGAGAGATAGAAACAGAGATAGAGAGACAAAGAGAGACAGAAAGACAGAGAGAAAAAAATCCAGTACCTTTCATAGCTATAGGTAAGGGATATGTTCTTAACCAAACAGGAGTTGAAGGCAATTACAAAAGATAAACTAGATAACTTTGGTTACTTGAAGTTGAAGAGCTTCTCTGCACAGACAATAATAAATGTAGGAAAAGAAAGTAGTTGAATGGAATAAAAAACATCTTTGTGTAAAAGATAAAAATATATCTATATCCACCTATTTATATAAATTAGTCCAATGTGTGTGTGTATATACACATATACATATATATGTACACAGATATACATGTATATGTATATATGGTAAAAATTACCCAAGATTGCTAAAAAGAAAATGTAAATCAAAACAACCCTGAGATTTCACTTTGTACCTGCAAATTTGCAAAATTAACAAAATATGGCAAAAGTTAATATTATAGGGGTTGTGCAATGATAGATATATTAATATATTGTTGGTGGAACTTAGAAGTGGTACAATCATTTGGAAAGCAAATTGGAGTAATGTAAATAGAGTAACTAACATGTCCATACTCTTTGAACCATAGAGTCCACATTAGTCTAGGCTAATCTTGCAGAAAGTCTCCACATAGTCCAAAATACTTGTAGTAGTAATTTTTGGGTGATAAGTAAAAAATTGAAACAAAGTAAATGTTGATAAATTAGAGAATGGCTAAACAAATTGTGGTACATGAATGGAATTCTACTGTGCTCTAAGAATATATGTCTGTGATGAATACAGAAAAGCTTGGAAAGATCTGTATGAACTAATGCTTAATGAAGTAATTGGAGCCAGGAAAACAATTATGCACAGTAAGCACAATAATGTAAATAGAAAGAAAAGCACACCAATAAAACCAGAAGCAAGTGTAAAAACACATATAAGCATCAAATAGGATTTGAATGAAAATATATGAAAAGACATCCTCAAACTACCCCTCCATAGAAGTGGGAGGTCCACAGGTATTACACACATTTCATATGTTTTTAGACTTTTTTTTAATGCATTGATCAGTTGTGCTGACTTGTTTTTTTCTTTTTTTCTAAGAAAATACTATTCACCTTATGTGCTGGATTCCCACCCCCTTGGGAGTGGGGAGGATAATGATAGATATAATTCTGTGGTCATGTAAGAAACAGGAAGCACCAACAAAAACTTATAAAAAACAGAAAATCAATGCATGTGAAAAAGTATGAGTAGAAAAAAAAGCAAGAGAAAGACTAGAAAAGTCACAAACAGATTGGAAGAGAGAATAAACTGTTTTGACTGGAAGCAACAGTTCATTTCAGTAACATATAAAGGGAGATGTCTTTACAGGTACAGGAAGAATTCTTGAGAAAATAACAAGAGAAGCCAAAAATAAATTTGAACTGGAAACTAAATCCTTAGGTGAATGTTAAAGGTTCAGAAACACAGATTTATACCCAAGTAATTGAATTGTGATGTTGTGCTAAGCATAAGAAGAAAACTGGTGTAGTCAATAGAATCTTGGAGCCAGAGAGGTGTGGGTTCAAATCAAAAGTGTAACTTTTACTATTTACAACAAATTAATTAACCTCTCAATACTCAAGGAAATATTCTAAGAATGTAAGTTATATAAAATTGCTCATTTAAAGTGGCACAGGAATTTCCCACACCAATGAAATAAAATATAAGCTGAAAAAATACATTTTTGGTTTTGTTTTTAAATTTCTTCCAATATCTTGTGAACAGGAGAACTGTACTTATCTTTCAGAATAGGGCATTTTCTGTTCCAAAGTGGTATAGTAGGGTTGGTGGAAGATTGTTTGATTTTTTGACATATTTATCAATGTGGGTGTATGAATCTTTTATGTTTCAAGTTTTTCTTTTTTGTTGGAGGAAATACATAGGTATTCCATAATATATTATGCCTGTTTTTTTGTGCATGGAGTAACTAGTCTAGAAGAGAATCTGTTGATTATTTTCTGAGGAAACCCTAGACATGAGTTAACCTAAACTTTAGGAGATTTTCCCAGAGATTCTGAGGTGTAGGCATAATGAACCATAGATTTGTAATGGAAATGCAAATTTAAAGATCTTCCCTGCCCCTAGGTTAAGTGCAACTGGAGCCTGTGGTGGGAGGCTTATTTTTCAGGAAAGCCCACACCTTGATACTGTGCGATTGGGCAGTGGGTCAAGAAGGTTGTTACATTCTCTGAGCTAGGAAGAGGCTATATAAACCCTGATGGGAGGCTTTGTTTTGGGGCTTACTGTGAGAAGTGTTGTGTGATTTGACCAGATGAGACTCTGGGCAGCTGTTGAGAACCCTCCGGCTTTGAAAACCCAGATTTTGATTCTTCCCTCTCTGGTGACTGTGATTTGGTATTGATGTATGTAATGTTGGGACAGTTTGGAAGCCTGTCTGTTTGATCTGTCTGTTTCTCTGTTTTGAAACTACTGTCTGTATACTTTGAAGTTCAGGGTACTGACCTTTTTCCCCTGAACTAGGTAAATGATATGTTTGATTGATTAAAGTAAGCTTATTAACCCATTTTGAGTTGCTTTCCTTTAGAAAAGCAGATCTAAGAACCTGTGTTGGCAACCACCCTGGGGATGTTGGAGTGCTTGCTGCTACAAGATTATGGTAGGGGGGATGTCTTACTCTTTTTTTAGGTCAGATTCTACAGAACTAAACCTTGTCCATGTTTATTCTGGAGCAGGAGTATCCTTAGGAGAAGGGAATAATATGGGATATTCATCATATTATTTAAATAAAATAATTTAAATTTTAGGTGTTTGATAAAATATATATTCCCATTTGAAGCTAAAAATAGTAATTTATATAGAAGAAGAAGTAGTAGTTTATATAGTAGAAGAAAGAGCAGGATGAAGAGATACAGTCTTGCATTCTTAAAAAAATACATTTGAGAGCCTTGTAAAACAAGGCAATATGACAACAATACACAAAAAATTTAAGGTCAGGATCACTTTATAGAGATGGGTCTTTGTGGGTGTGTAACTAGTTAAATAGTAAAACTTCAAAACAAGTAATATGAGACAGTGTAAAGCCATACATAAGCACTTTCCAGATGACTGTTGCTGTAAACAGCTTTAAGATTCTGATCACATAGTATAGAGAACTCCCTATTTATTCAGCAGTAAACTAAAGTAAAACATTCACAAAAACCAAAGTACAGTATTCACAATGT
This sequence comes from Gymnobelideus leadbeateri, assembly GCA_011680675.1. Lineage (NCBI taxonomy): Eukaryota > Metazoa > Chordata > Mammalia > Diprotodontia > Petauridae > Gymnobelideus > Gymnobelideus leadbeateri. The sequence goes on along the minus strand of WOXC01003002.1, from coordinate 274,177 downwards.
TATAACATAACAACTTATCACTAAAGTGGCCGCATACTTTTCACTAAAGTGGCTATGTAGTTTTAAGCAAAAGATATAATTCAGTAAGTCCTTAACTCAATCATCCTTAAGAAGCAAGCCTCCTGAAGGGACACCAAGAACAAAGGTCAAAGTTCTCAATCCCTAGGTCACCGTAAATCATGATCTTCTCAATCAGCATTAAATACTCAAGGAGAGGTCTTTTCATTTTGACTCCAGGCTGGCTCTCAGGTTCTATGGATCCTCTTCCATAGGTCCAGCTCCTACCCGAATCTACCCAATTTTCACCTGGATTCACAGGTAGGCAGATATCAGCTCCTTCTTCAGCAACTTGTCCATCTCCTCATTCAGTTCCATATTGAAACTCACAGTGTTCAGTCTACCTCAAGTCCTTTGCAGTCTCTGTTTCTGGGAAGACAAAGCTTAACAGAGCCAAAACAACATCCATGCACATTGCCAGCACCATCATCAATTCATGATCTGCCTGTGAAATCAACAGAGACTTACAAACAAGGTCCAAGAGGTCAACACAAATCATCAGCATAGAAATCAACACAGAGCCAGAGGTTTTAACCCCAATGCAGACCTGACTAGCAGCCAGCTGGAGGGACTCCAGGACACCAGCAGCTGTGGCATTTCCAGAATTATCAACACATAGATGCCAAGGACAAAGTGAGAGGTTAGTGCCCTATGGACTTTGGGACCCAGTAGTTAAAAGCATATGGGCCCCTTCTCCTGGGGACAAGTAGCCTCTGAGGAGCCAGACTGCCTCCACATTGCAGCTTCAGCTCCTGGCCTGCAGATTGTAGGAGGACTATGTGACCAGTTTGCAGGGTAATCACTTTTGCTTTAACCATCTTGGATCTGGATTGCAGTATAGGGTGGAGGTCTTGGGGTGTGTGACCAGTTTGCTAGAGCATGTGGAGGCTTCAGAGAGGACACCCAACTAATACCTCCAGAAGCTGAGAAAACCACAGCATTTGGGACAGATGTTCCCCTGACTGGTGTCAGAGTCCTACTGTGGCAAAAAAGCCCCAAAATCAAGTAATTGAGTAGCAACATGCCAAGGCAAAGGAAACAAAATAAACAGAAACATTCAACATTAGACTCCTATTTTGGGGGCAAAGAAGATTGAAGCATGGAACATGAGTAGGGCTGTGAGGTCAGAACACCTGCAACAAAAGCTTCAAACAAAAATTTGAGCTGGTTACAGTCCAGAGAGAACCTAAGAAGGAGATAGCAGAAGTGGAGAAAAAACTGGGAAGAGAAATGAGAAAGATGCAAGAAAAGTATGAAATGAGAGCCAACAGCCTGGTTGTGGAAAATAACACCTGAAAAAATAGACTAACTCAAATGGCAAAGAAGGCTCAAAAGGGCAATGAGGAGAAGAATGCCTTAAAAAGCCAAATTTGCCAGATGTAAAAAGGATCTCAAAAGCTTACTGAGGAGAATCATTCTTTCAGAATTAGACTGGAGCAGATGGAAGCTAGTGACTTTGTGAGAAATCAAGATGCTGTTAAGCATATAGAAATAAATGAAAGAATAGAAGGCAATGTTAAATATCTCATGGGAAAAACCACTGACCTGGAAAATAGATCCAGGAGAGATAATTTAAAATTATTGGACTACATGAAGCCCATGATCAAAGAAAGAACCTAGAACTCATCCTTCAAGAAATTATCAAGGAAAATTTCCCTGATGTTTTGGATCCAGAGGGCAAAAAAGAGGTTGAAATAGTCTTCCAACTACCTCCTGAGATAGATCACAAAAAGAAAACTCCTAGAAATATTATAGCCACTTTCTGGAATTCCCAGATCAAGGAGAGAATATTGCAAGCAGAAAGGAAAAAACAATTTGAATATTGTGGAAGCACAATCAGGATAGCGCAGGATCTGGCAGCTGCTACCCTGAGGCATTGAAGAGCTTGTAATATGATATTCCAGAGGGCTAAGGACCTGGGATTAAAACCAAGAATCACTTACCAAGCAAAACTGAGTATCATGTTTCAGGGGAAAATTTGGTCATTCAGTGGAATAGAGGACTTTCCAGCATTCTTGATGAAAAAACCAGAGTTGAGTAGAAAATTTGACATTGAGATAGAAGAAGCAAGAGAAACTTGAGAAGGTAAACAGGGAAAAGAAATCTTAAGGAACTTATCAAAGTTGAATTATTTATACATTCCTATATGGAAAAATGATAATTGTAACTGATGAAACTTTTCTCAGTATGAAAACAGTTGAAGAAGGGCATATGGGCATATGAATACATATGTGAATGTGTGTGTATATGTTTACAAGTGTGCATAGATAGAGAGCACAGTTCGAATTTAATAGGAAGGGATGATACTTAAAAGGTGAAATTAACAGGTGAGAGAGGATGAGATGAGATGGGGAGGGAAAGAATGGGGGTAAACTATCTCATATAGAAGAGGCAAAGGAAAATGGTTACAAGGGAGGGGAAGAACTGGAAGGCCAAAAGGCAAAACCTTATTCTCACTGAATTTGCCTCAGGGAGAGAATGATATACATACTTAATAGGATATCTCTCCCTACAGGAGAGTAGGGAGGAAGGGGATGGGGGGTGGGGGGGTTATGGTAGGGAAGGCAGGCTAGGAGGGGAGGGAAGTTGTAAGCACCCACTTTTGAAAAGGGACAGGATCAAAGTAGGGAATAGACTAAGTGGGAGGTGGGATAGGAGGGAGGGAAATATAGTCAGTCTTTTACAATATATCTACCATGGTAATGTTTTGCATAGCTACACATGCACAACATATACCGAATTGCTTATCTTCCCAGTAAGGGTGAATGACAAGGGGGGAAGGGAATGAATCTAGAAATCAAAGTTTTAAAATCAAATGTTTAAAAATATATAAATACCATTATTAATACTATTTTACATATAATTGGGAAATAAGATATACAGGCATTGGGGCATAGAGATTCACAATGACCTACTGGAAAAGTCAAAGGTGGTATGGGAGAAGATAGGGGAGAGAGCAGATTTGATGAGGGGATATCCTGTGGGACTGCTATTCTGGGTGATGGGTAGGTGAAAATGGGGGAAATATTGTAACTAAAAATCTGGAGGAAATGAATGATGTAAACCAGAAGTTAATAAAGCATTTGAAAAAAAAAAGTAGATGAGTAATGAGAAGATTAAGACCATAATAATTTATTTGTAGATGTTACAAGAATTTATACTGTACTAGTACTTTGGAAATTCTTTCTGCTTATGATTTACCCTCCAACTCCATTATGATAATATTTTGCTTTACCTCCAAAATAGCTGCCTTGTGTGGACACTGTATGGTTACATTCCTTGCCTTCTTACCTCTTCTCTTCTACTTTCCCAGACCCCATTATGCCTTATTCTCCCCAATTAAAATGTTAGTTGCTAGGGAGTAGTGACTGCCACATTTTTTCCATATTCTCAATATTTAGCACAATGCATAGTAGCTAGTAAATGCTTATTAAATAATTTACCTATCACTAATACTTTTCTGCTGTGGTAGGAGTCTCAACACCTCTGACAGACAATTTAGATAAAAGGAATTGGATAAAATCTTCTATATAAACATCTTTCAAAGAGTGATTTTTGCTGTCTCTACTCCCTCCTTTGTGATGATCCCAGACAACATGGCTAAAATGTAATCTTTTGTTGTCTCTAGTATTTATTACCTATCTAAACTAATATTCTTAATCCAAATAATTTGGAAATTATATTTGTAGTAATTTTATGGTCTTTTATTCCTCCCCCATTATCTATCCTGTCTTTGATTTTTCCCTTTGTTCAATAAAAGGTTGAGAGTATATGCTTTCATTTTGGGGTAGTATGGTATTCTCATTATCTAGCATATCTCCTGATATTTTGGGCATTTAATAAATATTTATTAAAGTGTTGTAATTCTTTTTAAACATCTGATTTGGCTAATGAGTTCCCCTGTGCATCCACATTGGTTTCTCTAGACAACTTCACTTTTTCTTATTTATCAGAACCATTTGTAGTCTTTGAATTTTTTTTCCAAGAATCCTTAGGTTCTTTAGTTTTAAGAGCATTCCATCTCACTGAAGTCAACTTTCCTTGCAGAAATTTAGAAAATGTTGCTGAAACTATCATTGTTCTTAACTCTTTGAAGTCTATATTCTGAAAATTTAGGGTGTGTATCAAGTTATTTCTTGGTTGATTCTCTTTGAGAAGACTTTCTTTTTCTTTCTCCCAAAGCTTCCACCATTTCCATTTGAATTACTAGTTCTTCTTCATTGATCTGAATGTTTTTCCATTCATTTATTTGCCCTTTTATTTTATTTTATTTTATTTTATTTTATTTTATTTTATTTTATTTTATTTTGGTTCGGTAATTTGTCGGTTTGCTTGTGGATAGAATTGCTAAACTAGTAAATAAATAAAATACCATCCCCATAGTTAGATTTCAAAGAGATAGTTTGTACTTTTCTTATTATATCCTTGAACACAAAATAGAGAAATAGCAAATAGATATTAATACATTCAGTATATTTAGAACTGATTTAATAACTGACTGTGTGGAGTAGTGATTTTTTTAATAATATTTTATTTTTCCACCAATCGCATGTAAACATTTTACCATTCATTTAAAAAATTGAATTCCTATAAAATCATGCATATTATTTGACTTAGCAACACAACTGTTAGGTCCATATACCAAAAGAGATACAAAACAAAAAGGAAAAGGTCCTATGCGTAAAAAATACTCATAGCAGCTTTTTTCTTGTAACAAAGAATAGTAAATTGAGGGGATGCCCATCAATTGGTTAATGGCTGAACAAATTGTGATCTGTGATTATGATGGAATACTATAATGATAAAAGAAATGCTGAGCAGAATGCTCTCAGAAAAGACCTAGAAAGACTTACATGAGCTGATGCAAACTGAAATGTGCTGTGTCCAAAATAATAACAATATTATAAGCTGTGAATGCCTTAGCTATTATCAGCAACAAAATGTTTCAAGACAACACTGATGGACCCCTGATGATGAAAACTACTATCCATGCCCAGAGAAAGAACTGATTGTATCTAAATACAAACACATGTCCAGCATTTTGTGATATCATTTGGGATTTCCTGGAAAAGATAGTGGAGTGGTTTACCATTTCCTTCCCCAGGTCACTTTATAGATGAGGAAACTGAGGCAAAAAAGATGAAATGACTTTCTCAGGGTCACACAGGAACTAAGTATCTGAGGCCAGATTTAAACTCTAGAATATGAGTCTCCCTGACTATAGAGCTGGCACTTTCTCCACTACATTATCGATAAGGTCCAAAATGGTCTCAGAAGATAAGAAAGATAAACTGAATCAAATAAGATGAAATTTAACGCGAATAAATGTGAATAAATTAGCTGCTAATGCCATTTCAGATTGATCTAATCACAACGTAGTGTTCTGAACAATGGGAATAACCCCATTGCTCCTTATCAAAATTTATCTCACAGAAATCCTTAATTTCAGAATTAGAAGACATCTCAGAGACCACTCATCTAAACTAGTTGGAAAATAGCCTCCTTTACACTTTGATTAATTGCAATTCACTCTTTATTTGAAGACATGTCTTGATGGCAAGAGCCTAATATTGAAAAAAAAAAAAGAAGAAGAAACAAAATGGTCTTGGAGGTTTACATCCTGGTGCTGGCATATAAAACTATGAGACTGGGCAAATCAATGAAACTTTCAATGCCCCACCCTACTTCCTAAGACTTTAACTGGCAGAAAAGTTATGCATCCCTAGCAGTAAAGATGGCTTATTGATTGGAGGCTTGCTACACTCATGAAATAACCTGTTGGATAAAAAAAAAAAGTAGAAGGGAGAGAGGCCACTATCTCTTAAGGCATCCCCTATGTGATTATTGTGTTTAAAAATGTCGTTCATAATTAGGGAAGTCATTGACAATTAGTCTTCAAAGGGAAGGAGAAAAAAATGGAGAGGATTCTCAGTTCACAACCATATAATTCAAACACAGAATGAATAAAGGAGGAAGAGAAGAGAAGAGAAGATTTTGGGGAAATATGCATGAAGGAGATAGCTGATTTAAGGAATTCAATATCATGGGGAAGAATTATTAGACTGTTTCTGTTTTTTCCTTAGAGGATAGAACTAGGAGCAATGTACGGAATTTCAGAAAGGTATGACTTGATAAAAAGGAAAAAAAATTCTAAGATTTAGAGCTATCTAGAAATGGGATAACAACTTAGAATATATTAAAATTCTCATGAACTGATATTAACATCCAGAAGCTATGAGCACTTGACAAGGATTTTGTATGTGGCATTTTCTTGATCAAGTATAAACTGGAATAGGTGATTTCTCCTTGAAATCCTTTCCAAGTCTTTGATTCTTTGCTTATATAGAGATCTTTCCTGCATATATCAATTAACATGGTCTCCATGTTATGTTAGAGAAGAGAGAAAGACAGAGAAAGAGGGAGAGGGAGGGGAGAGGAATCAGATTCTATGGGTTCACTTAGTAAGTCTATGAAGATGATTACCATATTTAGATTCAGCCCTACACTCTCTCTCCTGCATTAGTCACACATATCTGTCTCAAACATCACCAGTTGGATATCCCAAAGGCAAGAGAATGTCAATATGTCCAAAACTATTGAGTTCATTATATTTATCCTTAATTCTTACCCTTTCTAAAGTTCTCTCTTGGGGTGGAGCCAAAATGGCGGCATAGAAACAGGAAAACTCCATGAGCTCCTCCCATAACCACCTCAAATACCTATGAAATATCACTCTAAAGAAATGTTAGAGCTACAGAACCCACAAAGTGACAGAGAGAAACAAATCTCCCACTTAAGGCAGCCCAGCAGGTGGACAGGAAGGGTTGATTGCCCAAGAAGGAGCTCAAGAAGGATTTTGAAAATCAAGTAAGAGAAGTGGAGGTAAAATTGGGAAGACAAATGAGGATGATGGAAGAAAATTGTGAAAAGAGAGTCAACAACCTAACTGAAGAAAATAACACCTTAAAAATAGACCAACTCAAATGGCAAAGGAGGCCCAAAAGGGCAATGAGGAGAAGAATGTCTTAAAAAGCCAAACTTGCCAGATGGAAAAAGAATTTCAAAAGTTCACTGAAGAGAATAATTCCTTCAGAATTAGATTGGAGCAAATGGAAGCTAATGACTTTATGAGAAATCAAGATACTATAAAACAGAAACAAACACATGAAAACATAGAAGGGAAGGTGAAATATCTCATTGGAAAAACTACTGACCTGGAAAATAGATCCAGGAGAGATAATTTAAAAATTATTGGACTACCTGAAAGCCATGATCAAAAAAAGAACCTAGAAATCTATACTTCTTTCTTACTGTTAAAAGTATTACTATTCTCGGGGTGGCTAGGTGGCGCAGTGAATAGAGCACCTGCCCTGGAGTCAGAAGGACCTGAGTTCGGAGCCAGCCTCAGACACTTAATCCACACAAACAAAAACCTAGCCGTGTAACCTTGGGCAAGTTACTTAACCCCAATTGCCCTAAAGGGGCGGCTAGGTGGCGCAGTGAGTAAGAGCACCGGCCTTGGAATTGGGATGACCCGAGGTCAAATCCGGCCTCAGAAAATGAGCACCCACACATAAATAATGACTAGCCGTGTAACCTTGAGCAAGTTACTTAACCCCAATTGCTTTTAAAAAAAGTATTACTATTCTCTCAGTCATCCAGTCACCCTCAATTTTGTAATCGCACATATCCAATTTACTGCTTAATTGTGTATCTATCTGCAAGTAATTGATAGTATTTGATCTATCCCCCTCTCTACTCTCATTTTGCCACATACCTACTTTTTGTCCTTCTCCCTTCCTCCCCAGTTTTCACAATAGTTTTCTAATTCATCTCTCCCAACATTAAATTTCATTTTCAGTCTTATCCCTCAAATCAACTGACATTATGATTTTTTTAAGCTATAACTCTGACCATGTTATCCCCCTCTTCAATGAAGTGTGGCTTCCTATTACCTCCTTGATCAAATATAAAGTCCTTTTTCATATTTAGAGATATGAAACACATTTTTACATTTCATAACCGTCCCAGCTTTCTTATACCTACTTCCTTCCTTCCCCCTTCATGCCATGATCATGCTACACAATCCAATTAGCTGCTTCTTGAACTTGATACTGTATCTCCCATCATTGTACCTTTTCTCTAACTCTCCCCTATGCTTAGAATGTTTTCATCCCTCTGCTTCACCTTTTCATTTGTTTTGGCTTCCTTTAAGACTTGACCCAAATACCACCTTTTTTTGGCTGTTTTTCTCAACCTCCTTCCTCCCACCCCCCCATGACTTTTTCTTTAATTTTTACATTCCATTTGACCCGCATATATCTTTTTAGTACCTAACTATTTGCAGGTTATCTCCTGCATTAGAACAAATGCTCAATTAAGGGAGGGACTTTTCATTTGTTTGTTTTATTTTTTTTTAATCCAGCAAGTAGTGTAATGCTAGACTTGATTGATTCCTAACTGACTATAAAAAATCAACATGATTTTGGGGTTCATATTTTGGTTAATGTTATGTTAGGACTTTTTTGAAGAAACTGGACTATTGATGAATAGTGGGTCTGTATGGAAATTTGCACATGGAAACATAGTAGATATATGACAAGGCTTAATTCAGAATAGAGATAAAGATAAACCCTGTGATATCATTAATGTAGAGAAGTCTCAGATAAGCAACTCCCTCTATCAATGCACATCAGCTTCTTCTCACAAATTTATAGTTTTATAGAGCTGTCTTAAGCAGAGGGGTTAAGTGATTTGTTCAGGGTTACAAAGCCTGAATATGTTAGAGGGGAAACATGACAGGATGTTTTCCTGACATTTAAGCTGTTTGTTGTTTCTCATAAACTTCATAGTAAATCATAAGTTTAATTGTATTATATTTCCTAGTTCATTATCTCAAGAATGAGTGGTTCCATTTAAAGGGAATACTCCACCAACAAACATCATAAAGTTTCTATAATTGTTATTAGTGGTGTTCAAGAGTTTCTATTGCCACAAAACTGATACTGTCTCAGTCATCCTAGGCTCCTAAGCAACCGACATAAAATTTATCACTGGGCTTATAGTTATTTTTTACAGTTCTAGAGCCTGCCTTCTGCTAACATAGCCTCTGAGAATCATGAGTCACTATTATCCCAAGAGGAGATATCAGAGGGGGATGCTAGTAGAATAAATGTACATATTTTATTAAACTGAAAAGTGCATTAATAAGGAGTAAAATAAAAACAGCACCAGTTATTTATAATTCAGCAGAAATAGATTATCAGGGGGTCTGATATTTTTAATAGCTGTCAGCTAAGCAGTATTTTAAAGTGTTTTCATTTTTTTAGATTAATAAAAGCTTTCTCTCCCCTACAAACTTTCCCAAATAAATACCCTACATCTAATTTTATGGGGTTTAAACTCTCAATTAAGCTTTACTCTATTTATCCTTAAACAGGTCTTGAAGACAAATAGGGTCAATCTCTTTTGCAAATAGGTCAGGTTTTGCAAAGCAGATTCTATGAATACTATCATCCCCCAAAGCAAATTTGGTTAAAGCGATCTATGTTGTGCTTTAACTCAACTCAAGAGTGTAACTGAATAAGGTTTAAATAATGAATTGAAAGTTGACTTCCATTTCTGCATATAACTAGTAAAGAATTATTTCATTTGAGCATTGGGCCAATTTACAGTAGCTATTACCCCAAACTACAAATTCAGAGCTTCACACACAAGAGACTCTTCAATGAATTTTCCCTGCAAGGGATTCCTTGAACATCTGGCTCCCTAAACTCAGAGGTAAATCCCTTGAATTATTCCCTGTTCACTTTTAAGTTTTTTCTACTTTCTCCATACATACATGAAGAGTACTAAGAAACAGCTGGAAATGATGGTAGCAGAGAGAACAATAGTAACTAAAAGATCCATTAAAGGAATTGCTTTTCATCCTCTTGCCACTCTAAGGACTGTAACTAATCAAGAATGAAGAGCAGAATGAGAAGTTGGATGAATTAGACACAATAAATGTTTATACAAAATCCAATCAGGTGGTCACAATTTCAAGATGACACACTACAGAAATGAAAACTTTGTTCAAGAAGGATGATTGCTATACTTGATTTTAGGGATCTGAGAAGTCATTTGAGATCAAAGAGCTTTGTAGTTAAGCTTTTTCAGTTATGTTTACATCTTTTATGGGATGGGGAGAAGAAATGAGGGAACAAACATTTATTAAGTGTCTACAGAATTCCAGGATCTATGCTAAGTATTTCACAGATAATAGGCATACCTTAGAGATATTACAAGTTTGGCTCTAGACCCCAAAATAAATCATTTTCCCCAATTTTTTTTTTTTGCTTTTTGCTTTTTAGAGGGTAATTGGGGTTAAGTAACTTGCCCAAGGTCACACGGCTAGGTTTTTGTTTGTGTGTGCGTTAAGTGTCTGAGGCCAGAACTGAACTCAAGTTCTCCTGATTCCAGGGCCGACACTCTACTCACTGCACCACCTTGCCACCCCTTTATTTTCCCCAATTTTTAAACATGTTTATTTAAAGTTTTAAGTTCCAAATTGTCTTCCTGACTTCCCTTTGCCATCTCTGAGAGGATAAGCAATCATATATTGATTATACATATGCAATTATGTAAAACATATCCATATTAGCATTTTGTACAAGAATATTTGAATAAAAAAGTGAAAAACAGGATAAATCAATCTCTATCAGTTTTCCTCTCCCTCTGGAGATGGATAATATGCTTCATCATTAGTTCTTTGAGATTGTTGGATCATTTCATTGCTGAAAAGAGCTGTCATTCACAGTTCCTCATCAAACAACATTGCTATTACTGTGCACAATGCTCTCCTGGTTCTACTCACTTTACTATGCATCAGATCATGTAAATCTTGCCAGTTTTTTTCTGAAATATCCTGATTGTCATTTCTTATAGCACACTAATTTTCCATTACAATCATATATCAAAGCTTCTTTAGCCATTCCCCTACTGATGGGCATCCCTTTGATTTCCAATTCTTAGCTGCTAAAAACAAAACAAAACAAAAAAACCCTGCTATAAATATTTTTATGCAAATAGGTATTTTTCCCGTTTTGTGGATGTCTTACAGATAGAGACGAGGCAGCAGAATTGCTTGATCAAAGGGCAGACAAAGATTTATAGCCTTTTGGTGATAGTTTCAAATTTTTCTCCAGAATGGTTCGATCAGTTTGCAACTCTACCAACAATGCGTTTTTGTCCCAGTTTTCCTACATCCCCTCTGACATTCAACATTTTCCTTTTTTGTTATATTAACCCACTCTAATAGGTGTGAGGTAGTACCTCAGAGTTGCTTTAATTCACATTTCTCTGATCAATTTAAAGCATTTTTATATGACTACAGCAAGTTTTGATTTTTTTGTCTCAAAACTCTTTGTTCATATCCTTTGACCATTTATCAACTGGGTAATGACTTTCATTTTTATAAATTTTATTCATTTCTTTATATATTTGAAAAATGATGCCTTTATTAGAGATACATAAAAATTCCCCTCCAACCCCCAAAGTTTTCTGCTTTCCTCATAGTTTTGGTTGCATTTGGTTTTGTTTGTGTAAAACCTTCTTAATTTTATATAATAAAAATGATCTGCTTTATATTTTGTAATGTTCTGTATAATTTCTTTGGTCCTAAATTCTTGCTTATGGTATTACCCTTATTTGTAAATCATGTACCCATTTTGGCCTTATCTTGGTATATTGTGTGAGATGTTGTTCTATACCTAATTTCTGACCTATTGCTTTCCAGTTTCTCCAGAAGTTTTTGTCAAATAATGAGTTATTCTAAAATCTTTCGGTTTATCATATGCTAGATTATCATGGTCATCTGTTTGTTATGTGTGTGTGTGTGTGTGTGTCTGTGTGTCTGTGTGTCTGTGTGTCTGTGAACCTAATCTATTCCACCTATCCATTACTTTATTTCTTAGCCAGGACCAGCTTGTTTTGATAATTACCACTTTATAATACAGTTTGAGATCAGATATGAATAGATCACCTTCTTTCACACTTTTGATTTGATTCCCATGATATTTTTGAATTTTTATTCTTTCAGATGAAATTTATTATTTTTTCTTATTGTATGAAATGATTTTTGATAGCTTGATTGGTATCACACTTAAATAAGTAGATTAATTTAGATAGAATTGACATTTATATTATATTGGCTCAACCTATCCATGAACAATTAATATTTTTCAAGTTATTTGGATTTGATTTTATTTGCATTAAAAGGGTTATATAGTTGTGTTCTTATAATTCCTGAGATTGTCTTGTCTCCTGACTTAATTCCAAAGTATTTCATGTAACCTACAGTTATTTTAAATGGAACCTCTCTTTCTGTCTTGATGATTTATGTGGATTTATTTTGTATTCTGCAAGTTTGCTAAAATTGTTAATAATGTCAAGTAGTTTTTTAGTTGATTCTGTAAGATTTTCTAAGTATAACATCATATCATCTTCAAACAGTGATAGTTTTGTTCCTTCATTGCCTATTCTAATTCCTCCAATTTATTTTTCTTATTGCTATAGCTAACATTTCTAGCATAATATTAAACAACTGAGGTGATAATGGGCATCCTTACTTCACCCTTGATTGTATTGGTAAAGTTTCTGGATTAACCCCATTATAGATAATGTTTGCTGATGGTTTTAATTAGATCCTACTTTAACAGGAATGGATGCTTCATTTTGCCAAAGGCTTTCTTCTATATCTATTGAGATGATCATATGATTTCTCTTGGTTTTGTTATTGATGGGATCTATTATGCTAACAGTTTGCCCTGTGTTGAACAAGTCTTGTATTCCTTGTATAAATTCCACCTGGTAATACCAGATGATCTTTATAATACATTGCTTTAATCTTTTTGCTAATATTTTATTTAAAAATTTTGCAGCAAGTTTCATCAGGGAAATTGGTCTATATATTTTAGGTGACAAAACAGCCTTTATTAACTTCCTGACTCAATCTGGGTCTTCAGTTTATGACCATAACACTGCAGGACTTTTGTGTCATTGGTCTCAGACATCACTTTGCTTTTTATAATCTTCCAAGTGCTGATCTCATGTAAGGAACTGCTGCTGCTGCCCAAGGCATGCACAAGATTGAGGTCCTTCCCATTCTCTAGCAGGTTTCAATAGGTGTTTATCTCTGCATCCTGTTTGACCTCAATGTTGATCATGATCTCATATTGCTAGGCCTAGAGCTACCCGTTTATTCATGTCTGCCCCCAGCTCTTGCCTCCAGATGCAGCAGGGCTGTGTTGATCTGCTCCATCTGGATACCATAGTGGGTCTTCGCCTCCCTCAGGCTGTCCTCCAAGCTGGCTTTCAGATTTTAAAGGGAATCAGGTCAATCTAGGGACTGGACCATATGTTTCAGCTCAGTGACAGTTTTTCAGGCAGTTCCCATCTCTTCAGATCTTGTGTTGATCACCACAGTGCTCTCCTCAATCTGCTGAGATCAGTATTTGTCAAGCTCCTCCCTTTTCTTCTGAGCCAGAGCATCACACTGGGCTTGGATATCAGGCATGGCCTTGCTCAGGTCCTGAGATTTGGGAAAGTCCACGTCCACAGTGAGCCCAGAGCCTGCGATTTGGGCTTGTGTAGAATTGTCCTCCTCGTGGTTCTTCTTTATGAAAAGCAGCTCTTGGGGCCACGAGGTGGCACAAGTGTACTGGCCTTGGAGTTGTGAGGACCTGAGTTCAAATCTGGTCTCAGACACTTAACACTTACTAGCCATGTGACCTTGGGCAAGTCACTTATCCCCAATTGCCCTGCCCTCCCCCCTCAATAAAAAATACAAAAGAAAAAACGAAGAGTAGCTCTTCCTTCAGGGTTTTAATTTTTGTCTCCAGTTGCAGCCTGGGTACATTGTCATCAATGACCTTCCAGAGGCTGTGAATGTTACTTTCTACAGACTATCTTATGGCCAGTTATACTTCATACTTGACTCTGAAGTTATCAGCTGCTCGTTGGGCATTATCAATCTGCAGAACGATTCTGGCACCGACCACTGAGCTCATATAGATCTGTGCCCATAGATCCTCAATTGTCTTGAAATAATCTCTCCACTCTCTGATCTGAGGTCCTTTCTTGTCCATATACTGCCTGATTTTCCCTCTTTGTTTTCAATTCTCGGTCTCCAGGTTCCACACATGCTCCAGATAGGAGGGACAGCAGTTGTTGAGATCCTGCATGGTCTCCTCATTCCCCTGAATCCCTCTGGATCTCCCTGATCCTGACCAGTCCCTCAAGTAGGCCCTTGGCCTTCAGGCCCCCAGAGAAGCTGGTGGTGCTTGTCATGGAGATTTGGGAGATGGAGCTGCCTGGCACAGGCTGCTGCCCAACCTGACCTGCTGACTGGGCACCTGGACTGAGCCCAGGGAGGAGTAGTTGGTGGAGAAGGTGGTAGAGTAGGTAATGAAACTTGTGGTGTTGGTAGAGGACAGCTGGATGCAATAGGAATAGTCCTACAATTTTCTTTCTCTGTTTTAGCTATTTCTGGTTTGCATTTTAGTACCATATTTGTGTCATAAAAGGAATCTGATAGGACTCCTTCTTCACCTGTTTTTCCAAGTAGTTTATATAGTATTGGAATTAATTATTCTTTAAAGGTTTGGTAGAATTCACTTGTGGATCCATCTGCTCCTGGGGATTTTTTCTTAGGAAGTTGACTGATGGCATATTCAATTTCTTTTTCTAAGATTGGATTACTTTAGTATTTTATTCCTTCTGTTGATCTGGGTAATTTATATTTTTATAGATATTCTTTGATTTTATTTAGATTGTCAAATTTATTGGCATATAATTGGGCTAAATAACTCCTAACAATTGTCTTAATTTCTTCTTCATTACTGTTGAATTCACCCCTTTCATTTTTGATACTAAGAATTTGGTTTCCTTCTTTATTTTTTTTAATTAGATTAACCAAGGGTTAGGTCTTCCTGATTCCAGGCCCAACACTCTATTCACTATACCACCCAGCTGTCTCAGTAAGTCTTCTGTTTATCTCTAAACTTCTGGAATAGACTTTGTTGACTTTCTGAGGAATACCTTGCTCCAGGTCTCTTTCTAATCTCATTTTATTAATAGTTGTTCACAGAGATCAAGTTTATTAGTATGAAAAAAAGATCTTTCCTAACAAAAATGACATATTTGCTTTCTCACCATCCTGACCTTATGTATACTTTATAACAAGTGTTATATATTAACAATATACTCTTTCTTGATCTTTAAGACTATAGTTCATTTACATTTTTCTTCTAACTTTCTGGTCATTTTTTTGGACCTCTTTTGATGTCTTGTGTATGTGGATGTACCTGTTTTATGTAGGATGGGCTAATTTTCATGTAAAGGAAAAGGATGTCACTCTTAGGATTATCATTGATTTGATGTCTCATCCATCAGACCCAGCCTATGGAAAATTAATGTCAGAGGTTTCATTGGAATTCCCATGGTCCTACTGGCATACCTTCTGACTTATTTTGGCTAGTTACGGAGGTGAAGAGAAATATTGTTGTATCAAAATCAATGTCCATTTTAATTTCAAGAAATATGTCCTTTTAAAATTATTCAAAATAAAGTTACATTTACTGAATTTCATGGTCTGTGAGTGTCTCATGTGTTTCACTGCATTCTAACCTCAAGTTTAATTTACTGCCCTAGATTGGGTTAGACCTTATCTAAAATATCTCCATACAGTACCAAGGAACCAAGACACCAAGGTAAAACCACATCATACCCCCCCACACACACACACCAGTTAAATCCTTTACTCCTGCTTGTAGAGAATGACATCCCAATTTCTTAAAAAAAAAAAAAAGATTAAGGGCTAGCATAGTGGTCATTTCATCCTTAGCCAATATTTTTTTTGATGAGATATTGAGAAAAATTGTGGTAACCAGCTAGGGACAAGAAAAATGTGGGTTCAAGTCCTGTATGTGACAATTACTAGTTGAGTGTCCATGATTTAAACCCTGTTCCAGTAAATTATTTCAGACTTTAAATTACAGATAGATTGCTTATACATATAGGGAATTCCCTGCTGGGATAAAATCACAGATTGAGATTATAAAAATAATTAAAAGTAAGAAAATAATCTATTGACCAGGCAAGGGGAGGCAAAATCTTTTGGGGCAAGAATAATTTTCTACCTTATTTCTAGTCAAAAACAGTTGAAGAAAATTAAATAACTACATTATTGTTAAAAGAGAAATGATAAGATAAATTATATAGTTCTAATTATGGAAATGTTTCAATTAAATTACACATCTTCTTAGAACTCATCATTTCTGTTAGCTCTTTAAGGCTAATTATATCAATAAGCCAAATAAAGCATGTTTTTAAATTATTATAATATTTAATGATATAATGGAATTATTATTTAATTATTTAGTGACTAACAGGTTTGGAAATGTATTATAAAATCATTTTTTCTTCCCTTTGCTAATGGGGAAAAAAATCTCCAAATTGTCAGCAAAACATCTGTGATAAAGAAAATGGCTTAACTCAAACTGCTTTGCATGCTGCATTTATTTTATTTTATCACAAAAATATCAAATTAGATTTGTCACATGGACATACATGAATGACTTAGACAGGCAGATAGCATTGTTTTGTTGATCAGATTATAGTTTTAGAAAAGTTTTATTGAGAACTAGTTGGAAAATGGATTTACATAAAGCCTTAGTGTATGATAACCTCCTAATTTCTGGTGGTCTGAAATGAATGCACCCTCAGTACTTCGCACGTCTATATTTTTCAGCTTTTACCACAGATTCATTTCCTCCCAAGTAATATACTGTACATTGCTCAGACATTTTCTCTGGATGGTGTTAGACATTTAACTAAATGGTCTACTTGATTGCTTCTTTTTTTTCATTCAAATGACAAATAATCTCAGTCAAGCAAATCATGACAGTTTGTTTTTAATTTAGTCTAACAGACTGAAAAATACCATTTTGCATTTAATCTTAGATAGCAATATCAAGAGTCCACTGGTTCCACTGTTTTGTGATCTCTTCCATTCCAATGAGTTTTCCACCCACTGGGGCAGACTGCAGCACATTCATGCCTGCTCACTGTAAAACTCTAATTTGTGCCCTTCCATGAATTTGCTATGGGGGTTGACACAATATGCTAGGGGATCTTAAGGAAGAGACCTTTGTATTTTTTGTAAAGCAATATGATTCATAAGTTATCTATTAATTATTCCATTCTTTATCTATATGATAGGTCCATCTTTTTTTTTGCATTATTTTTCCTGATAATATGCTACTTTTGTCTCTTGAACTAGATAGGATACCTGAAGTCAGAGACCATTTCTGCTATAACCTTATGCTTATCATAATTCTGTCTTTCATAAATAACTGATATATATGAATGAAAATTAATATATTCTTTCTTTGCTTGAAGGTAAAATCTGACCAAGATGAAAAAAATCATAGGAAAGATCTTAATTTAATCTTGCAGATTTGTTCTTCCAGTAAATATCTGTGGCTCATCATAAATAAAAAGAAAAAAATTGTTTATATGTGTGTAATGTATATTTAGGTACACATGCATGTATGTGTACACATATATACACGTAAGGTGCATAGAAGCAATGCACCATGTATGTGTGTACATTTTTGTGTTGCTTCTGCATATGTATATGATGTAGATAATAGGTTTAGATATAGGTGTTTGTGGGTGATATGTGTATGCATGTAAGTGTATATATTTAGGTATGAACATGTGTTATATATATATATATATATACATATATATATTATATGCATACATAGGTAAATATACACACGATATGATGCCATAGTCAGGAAGGCCTGACAGTTCTATAACCCTGGCAATATCGATATCTCACAAGCCCAAGATGTCTTGCTTCTATTATAAATTTCAAATCATATATATATATATATATATATATATATATATATATATATATATATATATATATATATACGTGTGTGTATGTATACACATATACATACACACATACATATATGCACTGATATTTCTCAAAGACCCTGACTTCTCAATGACTCAATTTATTCATTAAACATTACCTACTTCTCCATTCTATTTTGCCTACACACAGAAACATGCCCTTTATCCTGATAGCAGCAGTTCCACTTCTGTGTTCAAGAACTCTTAAATTCCTTTATCTGTTCATAATTTTTTGCTATTCTCCCTTTCCCTCTGTCTTACAATATTAACTCAGGCCTCTATTTTCACTATGACCTTCAATTCCATCACTCCTCAGTTTTTTCTCAAGGCATCACTGCCATGCCAACCAAGCTCTGCTCTATTTCCTGTCTTGATTCCCTGGTGAACCAGTTCAACTCTCCAGTACCCTTTACACTAATATCCATGGCCCATCGTTTATATCTATTATAATGGCTTTCTAAAACACAGCTTTGTATTACACTCACCACTCATCCATCTGCTGAACAGAACTGAAGAAAAATCACAAAACTTTACATTTATGTTACATAATTTTGAATGGGCCTCCACTGCAGCAGCAAGGTACTCTTTTTATACTTTCCCAATCAACTCACTTACCACAGCAACTTTTCTAAACCTTTTCCTTTCTCTTTACATCTCCCATGCATGACCCTCCTTTCTTCCAGCCTCCCAGCTGATAATCTTGACTCACTCTTCACTGAAAAACTGAAATCATTTGCCAAGAGATGCTTCTTATCCACCCCTCTTTATCTCACATTACTCAGATGACCTCCTACCATTATCACCTCTTTCACTCCTTACATGAAGAAAGGGTCTTTTTCTTTGCCTTGGCAAACCGGTATATACATATGTGATCTTATTCCATCCAAACTTTTCCAAGATACGGTTTCCTCTTTTTTCAGTCCCTTGCTGTCTCCTTATTTCTTTCAGGCTATCTACAAAGATCACTAGAATGCCTTCATCCTCAAAAATTCCTCAATCTATCCATCATAAAATATCATCTAATATCTTTCCTCCCATTTGTGGCTAAACTCCTTGAGGAAGTAATGTATAATCTTTGCCTCCACTTTCTTTTTCTCTTACTTTGTTCTTAATTTTATAAAATCTGAATTCTAGTCTCATCATTCAACAGAAACATTTCATTTCAAAGTTACCCATGAATTTAAATGTCAAGTCTAATGGCCTGTTCTCAATCCTTATACTTCTTTTCCTTCATACAGACACTGAAACTATTGATCACAGTCTTCTCTTTGACAATCTCTCCTCTCTAGGTTTTCATGACACCTCTCTTTTGGCTTGCCTTCTAATGATCTGACCACTCTATCTCAATCTCCTTTACCATGCTTTCATCAAGATCACTCCCTCAGTATGAAAAAGATGGGCCTACTTCTTTTCTCCTTTTATGCTACCTAATTTGTTTATCTCATTAGGTCCCATTGATTCATTTACCATCTCTATGAAGGTGACTCTCCAGTCTATTTATCCAACTATAACCTTTCTCCTAATCTTCAATATTGTATCCCCAAATGCTATTTGATACTATTGGACATGTCATTTTTTTGGCTTGGTGAATAGCTATATCAAACTCTATGTGCCCCAAACTGAAATCATTATATTTATTTAAAATGCCTCTTCTCTTCAGAACTTCCCTATTTCTGTCAGGGGTACAAACTTCTTCCAAACTAATAGTCAAAGCATGAGCAGTATCCTCAATTCTCCATTCTTACTTATTCATTTCTATCCTACAACATTTTTCATATATATCATCCCTTCCTCTAATAGAGCCACAACCTTTATGGAGGTCCTTATCTAATCATACTTAGATTCTTGAAAGAGTTTTCTGGTTGGTCTTCCTGTCTCATTCCAATCCATCCTCCTCTCAGCTGTGAAAAAGATTTTCCTAAAGTGCAAATCTTATCATGTCTCTCCTCAATTTATCAAATTCCGATGACTCGGGGGGCGGAGCCAAGATGGCAGAGTAGAAACAGCTCCTCCAAGACTCTCTGCCCCCAGATTCTCCACAAACTATGTAAAAAAGGACTCTGAAAAACTTCTGGAGCCCCAGCACCCACAGAACGACACAGAGAAGCTAACCTCCCGCTGAGGACAGCCCAGCACCCTGCAGGAAGGACCAGCGCAGTGGTCTGGGAGCCGGCAGCGCGCAGAGCGCAGGAGCCGAGCCGAGCCCAGGTCCATGTGAGCCGAGGTTTTAGCCCCAGGGCGGCAGGGCCAGCAGCCAGCTGGAGGAACCCCAGAACACCAGGAACTGTGGAGACGCCAGAATTATCAACATAGACTTGCCTAGGACAAAGTAAGAGGTTAGTGTCCTATGGACTTTGGGACCTGTATTTGGGGAATGCGTCAGCTCCCTCCCCTGGGGGCTAGAAGCCGCTGAGGAGACACGCCATTTTGTAGTTTTCAGAGGCATTTCCGGCTCCCAGCCTACAAATCGTGGGGAGATCCAGCGATCAGTCTTGGGGGGTAATCGCTCTTGCTTTAACCTCCCTGGATCTGGATTGTGATCTAGGGTGGAAGTTGTGGGTGGGTTTACAGCTTGCCAGAAACGGAAGTTGCCCCCCACACGTTCGGGACGAAAATTCCTCTAGCTGGCCTTAAAGCCATAGTGTGGCAACAAGCCCAAAAGTTAAGCAATTAAGTGGCAACATGCCAAGGCAAAGGAAACAGAAAAATGCAACCCTAGACTCCTATTTTGGGGGCATAGAGAGGGAAAAGGACTGTGAGGTCAGAAGTCCTGCTCCAAAAGCCCCAGGGGAAAACATGAGCGGGTTGCAGGCCATAGAGGACCTTAAGAAGGACTTTAAAAATCAAATAAGAGAAGTGGAGGAAAAATTGGAAAGAGAAATGAGAAGGATGCAGGAAAAGTATGAAATGAGGGTCAACAGCCTGACTGAGGAAAACAACACCTTAAAAAATAGACTGACTCAAATGGCAAAGGAGGCCCAAAAGGGCAATGAGGAGAAGAATGCCTTAAAAAGTCGAATTTGCCAGATGAAAAAGAATCTCAAAAGTTCACTGAGGAGATTCATTCCTTCAGAGTTAGACTGGAGCAAATGGAAGTTAGTGACTTTATGAGAAATCAAGATGCTGTTAAGTAGATCCAAACAAACGAAAGATTAGAAGGCAATGTGAAATATCTCATGGGAAAAACCACTGACCTGGAGAATAGATCCAGGAGAGACAATTTAAAAATTATTGGACTACCTGAAAGCCATGATCAAGGAAAGAACATAGAAATCACCCTTCAAGAAATTCTCAAGAAAAACTGCCCTGATATTTTAGATCCAGAGGGCAAAATAGAGATTGAAAGAATCCACCGATCACCTCCTGAAAAAGATCCCAAAAAGAAAACTCCCAGAAATATTATAGCCAGGTTCCAGAATCCCCAGATCAAGGAGAAAATACTACAAGCAGCCAGGAAGAAACAATTTCAATATTGTGGAAACACAATTAGAATAGCCCAGGACCTGGCAGCTTCTACACTGAGGGATCGAAGGGCATGGAATATGATATTCCAGAGGGCAAAAGAACTGGGACTGAACCCAAGGGTCACCTACCCAGCAAAACTGAGTATTTTGTTTCAGGGAAAATATGGTCATTCAGTGGAATAGAGGACTTTCAAGCATTCTTGAGGAAAAAACCAGAGTTGAATAGAAAATTTGACATCCAGACACAAGAAGTAAGAGATGCCTGAGAAGGTAATCAGGGAAAAGAAATCAAAAGGAACTTATCAAAGTTGAACTATTTACATTCCTATATGGAAAAGCAATATCTGTGACTGATGATATCTTTCTCACTATGAAAATAATGGAAGAGGGGGTGTGGTCATATGAATACATATGTGAATGTGTGTGTATATGGCTACAGTTATATATGGATAGAGGGCATAGGTTGATTTTGTTGGGAAGGGAGAGTACTCAAGGGATGAAATTATGAGGTGAGAGAGGAAAGTGGCAAGAGGAGATGGGAGAGACATGGTAGGGTAAACTATCTCATGTAGGGGAAGTGGGTGCAAAGGAGGGGGAGAATAAGGAAGGCTAAAAAGGCAAAACCACATTCACATTGAATTTGGTTCAGGGAGAAAATGACATACATACTAAATGGGATATCTCAACCTGCAGCAGGATAGGGGGAAGGGGGATGAGAGGAGGCATGATGGATGGGAGGGCATCCTTGGGGTGAGGGGAGGTTGGAAGTACCCACTATAGAAGAGGGACAGGATCATGTAGGGAATGGACCAGGTGGGGGGTGGGATGAGTGGGAGGGAATTATAAGCAGCCTTGTACAATATATCTACTATGATAATGTTCTGCATAGCTAGACATGTACAACATATACTGAATTATTTATCTCCCCAGAGGGAATGGGTGACAAGGGAGGAAGGAAATGGATCTGAAATTCGAGGTCTTAACATTAAATGTTTCAAATATATATAAATACTATTATTAATACTCTTTTGCTTGTAATTGGGAGATAAGATATGCAGGCATTGGGACACAAAGATTCACCTTCCTCTAATGGAAAAGTCGATGGGGGTATGGGAGAAGGTATGGGAGAGAGCAGATTGGAGGAAGCGATATCTTGTGGGACTGCTATTCTGGGAGGGTTGGTAGGGGAATAATGGGGGGAAAATGATTGTAACTCAAAATCTGGTGGAAATGAATGATGTAAAACAGAAGTTAATAAAGTATTTGTTTAAAAAAAAAAAGAAAAGAAAAGAGCCAGGAGCTTCAGGCAGAGAAGGAGAGTCTGCAAGCCAGGCTCCTGGAAGTATGCCAGAGGGAAAATGCATTAGCCCTGGCCATTGCCCCTCTGTCCACCCTGATCAAAGAGGAACAAGAGGATCGCGGTGAGGGCTACTTAATAACCAAAGTCCTTTTCTAGATTATTGACTTTAGGTCATCCTGGAGGCAAAGCAAAGCCCCCATGCTTTCTCCCTGTTACTTAGGTGGTGTTAGGAGCAGGACATCTTTTAAGTTTCAAAAGCAAAGACCTTTCCTCGTGTTGGTAATCATGAATTTATGCTTATTGGGGACACACAGAATGTCAGTCTATATCTTCTTATAGCCATCTCCACTACCCAGATCCCTTGGGTCTGATAAGTGATATTTTTGCCTTGATGTGGCACGTCCCAAACCTGGGTTACTGCCTTCCCTGCTCTAATCCCACCCCCTTCCACTTTTAGGTCTTATCTTCCCCCATTAGAATGTAAGCTCATTGAGGGCAAGGATACTATACTTCCTTGTTTGTATATATTCCCCCGTGCTCAGCCCACTACCTGGTATATAATAAATGCTTCATCTGTTGCAGGGTAAAAAAAAAAAAAAACCTATTATGTTCCAGGCACTGTTTCTTATGCTGGGTCATGTTTTAGCAGTAGGTATAATATGGGATATATTCCAAAATGAAATTTCTTAAGCTCAAGGCTAAGAATTGTATACAACACATTTCTTTTTTACTTTAGAGAAGTATGAATTCAATAAATATTTCTATTCAACAGTGAAAAAAAAAATTCCAATGACTCCCTGCTTACAAAATTAAAAATAAAATCCTGTTTTGTTTTAAAAGTCCTTCACAAGCTGGTCCTTTTCTACCTTTTTTATATTTGTTAAATTTATTCCTATGCTCTATGATATAGCTATACTGGCCTCCTTCTGCACACATGACACTCCATTTTTCCAATCTGTTCCTTTTCCTTGACTGTTCTCCATGGTTGAAATCCTCCTTCTCTCTATCCTTATCTTGGACCCCATTTTTCCCTTCCATTGTATCTTCTACAAGGGACAGCTAAATGGTGCTGTGGATGGAGTACCAGGTCTGGAGTCAGGAAAAGTTGAGTTCAAATTCAGCCTCAGATACTTACTATTTGTGGACCCTAGGCAAGTCACATAACCCTGTTTTCTTCAATTTCCTTATCTGTAAAATGAACTACAAAAGGAAATGGCAAACCACGTCACTATCTTTGACAAGAAACCCCAAATGTGGTCACAAAAAGTTAGACATCACTGATAAATTACTAAGAAGTAACAAGAAGACTTTCCTATCCCACTTCTAAAAAAAGACTATGCCTTTCCCTCTGAGATTACCTCTCTGGATATGGCTTAGCTATACATGGTTGTTGTATGCATTCTTTCCTATTAGATTGTGATATATTTGAAATGTAGGACCATTTTTTCCTTTCTTTTTATCTCTAGGACTTATCAAATTATCTGGCAGAAAGGAAATGCTTAGCTATTGCTTATTGATATAACTCAATTTCCTGAAACAAATTTTCTCTTCTTTAAACAATATTCTTCTGGTTATAATCTATGGTTTCTAGTAATGGAGTACCACTGTCTCCAAAAAATTGAAAATGAGTGTAAGCAGGTATCATATTGATTTGACTAGGACACAACAAAGTAGAGACAGGAAACTCTTATGAGAAGTAGTATGTATATGATCATTTGAGAAGTACTTGACTGTAAAAAATGTATAAAATTAGAATTACAAATTATCAATAGCTCTAGTGAAAAAATGCAAAGAATCATTATTAGAGAAGTGTATGAAACAACTCTGTGGTTTTATCTCTCTCAATGATTTGATAAAGTTAATAAAATACATATATATGTTAATTATATAAAGTTAATAAAATGCATACATATATGTATACATACATATATACATACATATGTATACACACTTACATATATATTTATATATATATATATACATACATATGTATAATTTATGTATGAGGGTCTAAAAGGAATATAGCACACTCATACACAGTTGATAGAGCTGGGAATTGACTCAACTAATCTAGAAAATGGATCAATATTATGTAAGAACAGGCACTAAGTTGTTCAAACCCTTTGACCCAATGTCATTATCAGCTATTGGAAGGAGATCAAAGACTGAAGTCTCCAATATATGTCAAAACATTCATAAGAGTACTTGTGTCATAGAAAAAATATGCGAAAGAAAAACAATTCACCAAATTTGGAGAATGATTGGGAAAAATAATTGCGTGTGCACATAATTTGATATTATTGTTCCATAAGAAATGATAAATATAAACACAATCACAGAGGCATAGGGAGATTATGTGACTGCTTCAGAGTAAAGTAAGCAAAACTAGTAGAATAATAAATGTAATAAATAAATACAATGGTATGAAGATGGCGGTGTAGAAACGGCACTTCCAAGGTGCTCTCCCCCACTCCACTTCCAAGCAATGTAAAAGGGGACTCTGAACAACTTCTGGAGCTCCAGCACCCACAGAAGAACACAGAAAAGCTAACCTCCAGGTCAGGACAGCCCAGCAGGGAACTGCCAGCACAGAGCTCTGGGAGCCAAGCCCAGGCCCACATGAGCTGAGGTTTTAGCCCCAGGGCAGCAGGGCCAGCAGCCAGGTGGAGGGACCACAGAACACCAGCAGCTGTGGTGATTCCAGAATTATCAACACAGACATGCCTAGGACAAAGTGAGAGGTTAGTGCCCTATGGACTTTGGGACCAGTATTTTGGGAGTGCATTGGCTTCTTCCCCTGGGGGCAAGAAGAAACTGAGGAGCCTTGGCACAGACGCCATTTTGCAGCTTCAGTTGCAGCTTCAGCTCCTGGTCTGCAAAACTTAGGGAGATCCAGCAATCAGTCTGGGGATAAATTGCTCTTGCTTTAACCGCCCTGGATCTGGATTGCAGTCTGGGGGGGAGATCTGGGGTAGGTATCCAGCTTGTCAGAGCATGTGGAGATTTCACAGATGCCACCCAACTAATAATTCCAGAAGTTGTGAAGACGCTAATGATTGGGATGGAAGCTCCTCTGTCTGGTGGCAGAGTCTTACCTTGGCAACAAGCCCAAAAGTCACTTAATTGAGTGGAAATATGCCTAGGCAAAGGAAACAAAATAAACAGAAAAATTCAACATTAGACTCCTATTTTGGGGCAAAGAGGATCAAAGCATGGAACAGGAGGAAGACTATGATGTCAGAAATCCTGCACCAAAAGCCCCAAATGAAAATACAAGTGGGTTACAGGCCATAGAGGACCTTAAGAAGGATTTAAAAAACTAAATAAGAGAAGTGGAGGAAAAATTGGGAAGAGAAATGAGAAGGATGCCGGAAAAGTATGAAATGAGAGTCAACAGCCTGACTGAGGAAAATAACACCTTAACTAACTCAAATGTCAAAGGAGGCTCAAAAGGGCAATGAGGAGAAGAATGCCTTAAAAACCTGAATCTGCAAGATGGAAAAAATCTCAAAAGCTGACTGAGGAGATTCATTCCTTCAGAGTTAGACTGCAGCAAATGGAAGCTAGTGACTTTATGAGAAATCAAGATGCTGTTAAACAGATCCAAACAAATGAATGAATAGAAGGCAATGTAAAATATCTCATGAGAAAAACCACTGACCTGGAAAATAGATCCAGGAGAGATAATTTTAAAATTAGTGGACTACTTGAAAACCATGACCAAAGTAACAACCTAGAAATCATCCTTCAAGAAATTCTCAAGTAAAATTGCCCTGATGTTTTAGACCCAGAGGGGGAAATAGAGGTTGAAAGAATCCACAGATCACCTCCTGAAAAAGATCCCAGAAAAAAAAAAAACTCCTAGGAATATTATCACCAGGTTACAGAATTCCCAGATCAAGGAGAAAATACTACAAGCAGCCAGGAAGAAACAATTTCAATATTGTGGAAACACAATCAGAATAGCACAGGACCTGGCAGCTTCTACACTGAGGGATAGAAGGGCATGGAATATGATATTCCAGAGGGAAAAAGAGCTGGGATTGAGGCCAAACCTAACCAGCAAAACTGAGTATCTTGTTTCAGGGTAAAATATGGTCATTCAGTGGAATAGAGGACTTTCAAGCATTCTTGAGGAAAAAACCAGAGTTGAATAGAAAATTTAACATTCAGACACAAGAAGCAAGAGATGTTTGAGAAGGTAATCAATTAAAATAAATCAAAAGGAACTTATCAAAGTTGAAATATTTACATTCCTACATGGAAAAACAATAACTGTGGCTGAAGAAACCTTCCTCATTATGAAAATAATTGAAGAAGGGTATATGGGCTTATGAATTCATATGTGAATGTATGTATATATGTTTACAGGTATACATGGAAAGAGGGCACAGGTTGAATTTGGTGGGAAGGGATGATAATTAAGGGGTGAATCTTAGAGGTTAGAGAGGAAAGTGGCAAGAGGAGATGGGGAGAGAAAGGGTAGAGTAAACTATCTCATGTAGAAGAAACAAGTGGAAGTGGTTGCAGGGGAGGGGAAGAACAGGAAGGGAAAAAGGGAAAACCATATTCTCATTGAATCTGGCTCAGGGAGAGAATGACATTCATAATAAATGGGATATCTCACCCTGCAGGAGAGTATGGGGCAGGGGGATGGGAGGGGGGATGATGGAGGGGAGGACATCCTGTGGGTAGGGGAGGTTGGAAGTACCCACTTTCGAATAGGGACAAGATCAAAGTAGGGAATGGATCAGGTGGGGGTGGGATGTGTGGGAGGGAAATATACGCAGTCTTTTAAAATATATCTAATATGGCAAAGTTTTGCATAGCTATACATGTAAAACATATACTGAATTGCTTACCTTCCCAGAGGGAGTGTGCGACAAAGGAGGAAGAGAATTTATCTGAAATTTGAAGTTTTAAAATTAAATATTTCAAATATATATATATATATATATTTGATTATATATATATATTTGATTATATATATATGTATATATATTTCAAATATATATACTATTATCGATACTATTTTGCATGTAATTGGGAGATAAGATGTACAGGCATTGGGACACAGAGATTCACCTTGCCCTAATGGCAAAGTCGAAGGGGGTATGGGAGAAGATATGGGAGAGAGCATATTGGATGAGGGGATATCTTGTGGGACTGCTATTCTGGGGTCATGGGTAGGGGAAAAATGGGGAAAAAATTTAACTCAAAATACTGCGGAAATGAATGATGTAAACCAGAAGTTAATAAAACATTTTCTAATAAATGAATGAATGAATGAGTGAGTGAATAAATAAATAAATGAGTGAATGAATTAATGAATGAATAAATAAATACAATGGTATAAATTTTAAAAAATCTTTAACAATAATTAGCAATAATGATCAATATTGGTTCAGAATAACAGATGGTGATCATTTTTTTCCTTTTCTAAGAAAGGTGAGGAATTATGGACATATAATGATAAATATATTGTGATATGATTTTGCTCCATTTATTGGTTTTCATTAATATTTTGTTGGTTAAAAAATAAAAGAATTCAAAGCAAAGTTTATATCATTTTTACAGAAATGGATACAGCATAAACTATACATAGAACAAGATATTTTTTGAAGAAGACAAAAATAAAACCAAGAGTAAGAAAAAATAATTAATGTATAATTTTTAATGGTTGATTACATCATTAAAGTGATTAATAACTTGGAGAACAGATTAAAAGCTCAAATGGTATCTCCCAACATGTCATGAAATCAAGACCATGTTGGCTGCACCCTTTGTAGGAGATTCATGAGAATATGCCAAAGGGTTGCACAGAATGGGCATCTCATAGTGACTGGATTGTGAACTGAATCATTGGAGAGAATATTCACATTAAGGAAATCACAGTAATATTGCAGTAATGTTCCCTTTCCCCACCCCTATCCCAGCCTCTTCTGATGTATTTGTGAGTACAGTTGATCAGCACATGTTGAACTTACTTTCACAACTGATTTTCAAACAACTTTTAAAAATATCTCAAACAGTGGTTGAGAAATCAGTAATGATTTGTCAGAATGGCTTTGTTTTTAGCAGTTTCATACAATGTAAACATTCATAGACATTAGTAATATTCACTCTTTGCTGAAGTCCTACACTAAAACTTCACTGTGGCATACGATATGCTAACTTATAACAAATTCTGGTAAGTCTTCAATCCAAGTCAGAGAGGAATTAAGCAAAGATGTGTGTGTGTGTGTGTGTGTGTGCGTGTGTGTGTGTGTGTGTGTATAAGTCTTTACTTAAATCCTTTCTCTTACATACATGTTTTGTTGTTATTGTTGTTGTTTTGTTGTTTTTAACCATTGGTTAGAGGACCAAATTCATAATAATTGGGCTACTCAATCTGGATTACTTCCATCATTATTCTTCAAATATTGCCATTATATGTATTTTACAATTGCCTTTCCAGTGCCAAATAAATAGACTCAAATCATTAATCCATTTTTATTTTCCTTCTCAAAAATCTAAATAGTAATAATATCATAAATTTATTTATATGACCTTTTCATATGAGAGCGAACTTTTACTATTAGAAGTAAATGAAGTGGTCAGCTAAAGTGATCCTTACTTGAGTAGAAATCCTCTTTGTAATATTGGGAAAGAGCATGAAACCATAGGAAAGACATAAAAATTAAAGTTAAAAGGTCTGGGTTTGAATTAAGGCTCTTACTTACTATCTATGTGACTCTATGGGCAAGCTACTTAGGCTTTCTGGGCTGTGGTTTCTTCATATGTAAAATAAAGGATTGGGTGACCTCTCATCACTTCCAAGTCTATGACTATGTTCCTTTGAAGAATTTGAAAACTAGTAAATTCTATTTAGAGTTTTAGTAACTTTATGAACACATTCAAAGTCATTTCTTCATTTAATTTTCAAAGGGATAGAATTTTATAAATGAGAATTCTGATGCCCGGAGATGTTAAATGAAAATAGCACAAAAGAAACACATGAGAAACACAGGATTTTAACCTAGAGTTTGGGTGCCAGATCAAGAGCTTTTCCTGTGGCTTTCAATGCCTCTTTTAAATACTTCCCTTGATTGCACTAAATCAGTACCATAACAAATAATTCTGGTTCCTGGCATAAATATCATCACATAAACTTATGGAAAACAGTGGAAAAGAGATAATCAAACAGAAATTTAAAGACAAATTCAGTTGTGGGATTTAGAATAGCTCTGGGTGAATCTTTCACTTGGGATGCAAGGACCACTGGAATATAATTATGGGATACCTTGATTACTATGGATGTTGCCACCAAGGGGCAGAAGAGACCACAGCTAGTCTTAAAGGAACCAAACTGAGATTTTGCCTTGGGAAGGGTAGGGATTGGTGGGGATCATAAGATCAAAGATTCTGAGCTAGTGGAGACTTTTAAATAATATCTAGTATAATCCTAATAGTCCTGAGATGAAGAAAATTATGTTTGAGAGAATTTAAATGATTCACTCAAGGTCACAGCAGGAATTCAAATCTAAATCATCTGGCTATAAATTCAAAATTTCATTTGGTAACTTCCATTTGGTGTGTTATTAATAGACTCTATCTGCCAAAGTTGTACAAGAGCTATGAGTACCCTCCAAATCTCATCACAGGAAAAAAAGCCTGGTTACTTTTCCTTTAATTCTAGCCAAGTTCTTCCTTTGACAAAACATTTCCCACCCCTCACCTTTGTCCCTAATTGCATTTGGGTACACTTATGTCTTTTGACCCTCATCCCAGTGTCCTATACTTCCAATATTTTATTCCTAAATATCCCATACCCTGTTTTAATACTAAGCCTGATTAATAATTCATGAAATAGTCCTCCTCGCAATCTTGCACTTTTCACTGAATACTTATTGCAAAATTATTTTTCCCCCTAGACGAATTCTTATTTTAAATGGATCCACTTTTAAATAGACCACAATCAACATAAAATATCACAAAACTTATAGGTGGCATATGAAATGTTATAAAAAATTCTAATTAAAATACCTTTTAAAAATATGCAACTGGTACATTTACATAATTCTATTAATTTAAAAATAAAAGAGACAAATGCAATTTAAAAAAATAATTGGCAGAGCCAAGATGGTGGAATAAAAGTACAAACCTGACATGCACTCCAGCTACAACCACTTTCCATACATGTTAAAAAAAATAACTCTAAACAAATTTATAGCAACAGAACCCAAAAAGTGACAGAGAGAATCAAACCTCCCACTGAAGGCAGCCTGGAAGGTGGACAGGAAGGGTCTATCAAATGGGGTTGGGTGCCAAACAGAGTCCACAGTGAACTGCAGTTTGGGCCCCAGGGCAGCCCTGACAAGCAATAGCTATAGCAGGCTTCAAAACAGTGAACCACCAGCAGCTGTAGCAGTTTCGAAACTTCTCAACCCATAAACACCAAAGAGGTCAGTGTGGAACTCTGTTGGAATGGGGTGGGGGGTGGAAGAGCACAGTCTAGCTTCTTCCCCCAGGATGAGAAGCCACAGAGGTGTGGTTATTATGCAGCCACCACTCCATGGCTGCATCAGGAGCAACTGGCC
The DNA here is from genome assembly GCA_011680675.1 of Gymnobelideus leadbeateri. NCBI lineage: Eukaryota > Metazoa > Chordata > Mammalia > Diprotodontia > Petauridae > Gymnobelideus > Gymnobelideus leadbeateri. Next base: position 242,807 of record WOXC01003002.1, on the reverse strand, counting down.
TGGAGATCTTAGGAGGACCAAGTGATTACTCAAAGGGTGAACCAGAGTTTGTGGGGGTCATAGAGAGGGTGCCCTCCTAATAACTCTGGCATCTGTGAAAACCCCAGCTATTTGGGAGAAAGCTCTCTCCATTCTGAAAACAGTATTCTACCTTGGCAAAGAGCTCAAAAGTCAAATAATTGACTGCCAATTTGAGCAAGGGCAGGAAGCACAAACAGACCATAGAATCCTTTTTTGGGGACAAAAAGAAGCAAGGCATGGAGCAGGAGGAAGATAACAAAGTCAGAACTCCTCCATCAAAAGCCTCCATGAAAAATATGAATTGGTTACAGGCCATGGAAGAGCTCAAGAAGGATTTTGAAAATCAAGAAAGAAGGGGGCGGCTAGGTGGCGCAGTGAGTAGAGCGTCAGCCCTGGAGTCAGAAGGACCTGAGTTCGGATCCGACCTCAGACACTCAATGCACATACAAACAAAAACCTAGCTGTGTGACCTTGGGCAAGTTACTTAACCCCAATTGCCCTCCAAAAAGGCAAAAAAAAAGAAAAAAGAAAAAAAAGAAAATGAAGAAAGAAGAGTGCAGGAAAAATTGGGAAGAGAAATGGGAAAGATGCAAGAAAATCATGAAAAGCAAGTCAACAGCCTGCTAAAGGAAACCCAGAAATACACTGAAGGAAATAACACCTTAAAAAAAAGATTAACTCAAATGGCAAAAGAGGCCCAAAAAGCAAATGAAGAGAAGAATGCCTTAAAAAGCCAAATTTGCTAGATGGAAAAAGAATTTCAAAATCTTACTGAAGAGAATAACTCCTTCAAAATTAGACTGGAGAAACTAGAAGCTAGTGAATTTATGAGAAATCAAGATATTATAAAAAATATCCAAACAAATGAAAAAATAGAAGACAATGTGAAATATCTTACTGGAAAGAACACTGACCTGAAAAATAGATCCAGGAGAGATAATTTTAAAATTATTGGATGAATTGAAAGCCATAATCAAGAAAAGAGGCTAGATACCAGTTTTCAAGAAATTTTCAACCAAAATTGCCCAGATATTCTAGAACCAGAGGGCAAAATAGAAATTGAAAGAATTCACAAATCTTCTCTTGAAAAATATCCCCAAAAGAAAACTTCTAGGAATATTATAACCAAATTCCAGAGTTCCCAGGGAAAGGAGAAAATACTTCAAGCAATCAGGAAGAAACAATATGAGTATTATGGAAAAACAATCTGGATAACACACAACCTAGCAGCTTCTACATTAAAGGACTGAAGGGCTTGGAATATGATACTCAAGAGGTGAAAGAAGCTAGGACTAAAACCAAGAATCACCTACACAGCAAAACTGAGTATAAAGCTTCAGAGGAAAATATGGTCATTCAATAAAATAGAGGATTATCAAACATTCTTCTTTTTCATTTGCCAAAGATTCATATGCTTATTTTTAAATAAATTTTATGTTTATTTTTAGTTTACCGCATTCATTTTCACAAGATTTTGAGTTATACATTTTCTCCCCATATTTACCCTACCCACCATCCAAAAACAATGATTCCACTTAATATCCCCTCCTCCAATCTTCTCTCTCCTATATACTCCCCCATTACCCTTCTGACTTTCTGGTAAGGCCAGATGGATCTCCTTACCTCAGTGCTCTACATCTTATTTCCAAGTCGCATGTAAAATAATATTAATAATAATACTTTTAACATTTGATTTTAAAACTTTGAGTTCCAGATTCATTTCCTTCCTCATCTTGTCACCCACCCTTACTAGGAAGATAAGCAATTCAATATAGGTTGTACATGTGTAGCTACACAAAACATTTCCATAGTGCATGTATTGAATAAGACTGACTATATTTCCCTCCATCCTATCACTCCCTTACTTGTTCTATTCTCTACTTTGATCCTGTCCCTTTTCAAAAGTGGGTGCTTCCAATGTCCTTCCTCCTCCAACCTGCGTTCCCTTTTATCATTCCCCTGTCATCCCCTTCTCCCCTACAGTCCTGTAGGGCAAGATACCCTCTATTGTATGTATGTCTTTCCCTCCCTAAGCCAAATTCAATGAGAGTAAGATTGTCTTATTCCCTTTTGCCTTCCTGTTCTTCCCCTCCATTGTAACAGTTTTCCCTTGCCTGTTTTTTATGAGATAATTTACCCCATTCTGTCTGTCCCCTTTGTTCTTCATTGTATGCCTCTTTCACCTCTCAATTTCACCTTTTAAGTATCATCCCTTCCTATTAAATTGGTTCTGTGCCCTTTGCCTCTGTATATGTGTACACATATATACACACACCCACATATGTATTCATACATCTATGTACTCTCCTATATAGACATATATATATGTATATATGTATGTATGTATGTATGTATACACAAATATATAGATACAGATGTATTCCCTTCAACTATTCTCATACTGAGAAAATTTTGATAAGATAAAATTATAGTTTTTTTTTTTCCATGTAGGAATATAAATAGTTTGACTTTGATAAGATCCTTATGATTTCTTTTCCCTGTTTACCTTCTCATGCTTCTCTTGTTTCTTGTATATAAATGTCAAATTTTCTATTCAGCTCGGGTTTTTTCATCAAGAATACTTGAAAGTTCTCTCTTTGATAGAATGACCATATTTTCCCCTGAAATAAGATACTCAGTACTCCTGGGCATGTGATTCTTTGTTTTAATCCCAGCTCCTTTGATCTCCAGAATATTATATTCCAAGCCCTTTAACCCCTCACTTCAGAAACTACCAGATCCTGTGTTATCCTGATTATGTTTCCACATTATTCAAATTGTTTCTTCTTGGCTGCTTGTCATATTTACTCCTTGATCTGTGAAAACCCCAGCCACTGGGGCAAAGCTACACTTTCTGGTAGCAGAGTTCTACTGTGGCAAAAAGCTCAAAAGTCAAGTAATTGAGTGGCAACATGAGCAAGCAAAGGAAGCAAAGCAAGCAAAGCAATCCAACATTAGTCTCTTTTGGGGGGACAAAAAGGATCAAAGCATGGAAGAGCAAGGATACAGAAAAGTCAGAACTCTTGCACCTGTAGCAGCAAACACCCCAAAATCCCCAGGGTGGCTGCCAACACAGGTTCTTAGATCTGCTTTTCAAAAGGAAAGCAACTCAAATTTGATTAACAAGCTTACTTTAATCAAACAAACATATATTACCTAGTTCAGGGGGAAAAGGTCAGCACCCCCAACTTCAGAGTATACAGACAGATCAAACAGACAGGCTTCCAAACTGTCCAACCATTATATCAATACCAAATCACAGTTACCAGAGAGGGAAGTATCAACATCTGGGTTTTCAAAGCCAGAGGGCTCTCAACAGCTGCCCAGAGTCTCATCTGGTCAAATCACACAATACTCCTCAAAGTGAGCCCCAAAGCAAAGCCTCACATCAGGAATTATATAGCCTTCTCCTGGGTCAGAGAATGTAACCACCCTCTTGATCTACTGCCCAATCACACAGCATCAAAGTGTGGTCATTCCTGAAAACCAAGCCTCCTACCACAGGCTCCATGTGACCACATTCAGCCTATTAGGGGGTGTAAGGGTTATGGGATTTAAAAATCTTCCATGCCCCATTGGACTTGCTGACATAGCAGGAAGGGGAGGGGCAAGAGGAAGCGGAAGAAGAGTTAGAGTTCCGTTGGGGACTGTTGGTGGCCACAGCAACAGCAGTAACTGCCGAGGTAGAGGTGGAGGCCCAAGTCTCTTTTTAAGCCAGCCAGAATTTCTGCTAAGGACTCTTGTTGGGGGCTGCCGGGAACTGGAACTGCAGGGGGCCGGAGCTGTTGTGAGCACGCTTCCTGGACGCTGAGCAGTTGCTGAGAGTCGGGAGAGAAGGACCTTTGCCTGAAGTAGCCTGTTCTGTTTTGAAGGCTTAAGAATGTGGTTGTTTACTATGTTAACTACTTGTGCCAATTTCATAACTATCCTGATGGCTTTGACTTTATGGTTTTGGGACTCGGGTTATTTGGTATTTTAATAAATTCTCTGGCTTTATCCCCCATATAGAGAGACTGATATATTTTGTGATTAATAACCACATAAGCCTATTTATAATTGCCATAGGCATAGTGAATATTGCATTGTTAATACATTTGGCGACGAGGATGGGATCACAAAATATCAGGCCTCTATTTGGAAGCAGGGGGCTTTAGAGGGAGAAATGGCTATCCCAGGATGGGAGGATTTGCCTTATTCCTCTCTAGCCAGAGAATGGGCCAAAAGTACAGGGCCCTGTGAAAACTGGGAACCAAGACTAAAAGAGGGAGAACCTGGAGATTTGGAAAGATGTTTGCAAGGAATACCCATAGAACCAGGCAAAGAGTTGGCAGGAGTGTGCAGGAGAGGCTGGGTCCTGCTAACAAGTTATCGCCTCATGTGTAAAAGTAGGGATAAGCTGCTGGAGGAAAGAGCTCAGATGGCTAGGGAGTTGGCTGGTTTGCTTGAGGATTCTTCTGTGTCACAGCATTCAGAAGAGCAAACAGGAGGGACTCAGGTGGTCCAGGAAAAAGCTACTGTTCATGTAGCTAAAAGGAAGCAAAAACCTAGCAGAAGAAATGTGCATGCAGCTTTTGTACAGGCTGGGCAGAGTTGCCTAGACAGCTGCCAGGAGAATGTGTGTGTGGAGAATACAACAAGGTTAGATGAGGAGTCTTATAACATAGAAGTTCTCCCCATACGAAGAAGAAGACAGGAGAAGTGCCAGGGCCAAACAGAATCCAAGGAGATAATTGAGGATTTCACTCAACAGGAGATTACTGACATATTGAGTACATTCACCCAAAGAATGGGAGAGACTTTAGTGTCTTGGATAGTAAGAATCACTGATGAAGGCGCTGGAGGAATAACACTGGACAGTGAGGATTGCTTAAAATTCATAAGTGTCAGTCAGAATCCTTTTGTCCACCAAGCTTTTAGGGACTACCATGTGGGAGGAGGCCTCAGAAACACTACTCTGTTAGCTTTAGTTGCACAGGGATGCAGAAAGCAATATCCTACTGTCTCTATGTGGCCTAGTGGAGACAGACCCTGGTACTCACTTAGAGATTGTATGAGGAAGCTAAAGGAAGAGGTAATGAAAACTACCATCATGGTTGGAGATGCAAATGCATATTATGAAACCCCCCTAGGAGTTCCTCATAGAAATATCATAGTGAAGACTGCTCCTCCTGCTTATAAGCACTTAATTCTGACTTTATTAATTGGAGAAATAGGGCACCCTTTTTCAGAGGTGCTGGATAAGATTTCACAATTAAGTGACCTAGGGGAATGGGGACAAGATAAATTGCCTAGAGAGAGAAGAGTAAATAGCCAGAGGATTCAGAGACAAAATAGACCAACTAGAAGGGAACTGTTTTTTGCTCTATTGAGAGCAGGGGTGGACTTTAGAAGAATAGATGGTATTCCAACTGAAGAACTGTATAAGTTGTACCAAGAAAAGGTACTTAACATTAGAATGAATAGGGAAGCAAGAACTACCCCTGCAGGTACTCCTGAATCAGAATCTTTGTATCCAAGTTTGCCCCACCTTCAGGGTGAATAGGAAATAGGCCAGGCCCCAGCCCAGATTAAAGAAATATACAGAGGAGATTGTAGACCCCATATCGGTTTAACAATATATTGGAAGAATGGATCAACTACTGTGACATTCCGTAATTTAGGTGAAGGGCCCATAGAGATTCGTAAAAATTATAGGATAGTCCAAGTGATTATTGTTCCTTGTAAAACAATACCACTTGTAAAAACTGACCCTCCTTCCAAAATAACTGTCAGAGGAACTGAAGGATTTGGTTCTTCTACTGATAGAATAAAATCGGGAGCTAAAGTATGGGTAAAAAGGAAGCCAGATGATATTCCAAAGGCTGCAGAGATTATAGCACATGGGAGGGATAACACTGTAACTATTGTTTATTCTGGAGAAGATGATTACAAAATTGTACCCTTAACTCATATGTTCTACCGTGAGTGAGGCTACAGTAGTCTGGTTATTTTCTCTTTGCTTTTTCTTGGCTTTTTGTCTGTTTACCTTGTTTGCTAGATTTGTTTCCACAGGCTTGGTACCCTCCACCTATAGATGCCCGATAGCTTAAGCTGGATGTCACCCCCTGTCTGCAACTGTGATGTGTCACCCTTGGACTTGGCATCAAGCACATTAAGAACTGACCTCTCAAATGGGACCCTTGGGACAGGGACAGCTCTACATCTGATTTCAGCAGCAAGTAGCCATGGAAGAAGAGATCTTCGCCCCTTACCCCAAGATTTCGGGGCCCCATTTGTTCGGGGGGGATGATGGGGAGCTTGTGCTCAAACCCCACCCTGAAATATTGTTTTCTGTTTTCTGTGTTTATTGTGTGCTATCTTTGTTATATTGTTGTAAAATTCTGTTGACACCAGTTATTCCTAATATACTTTTGCCAAGTAAGGGACATGAAAGATCTTGGGGCCAAATGTAAGGCTTATGGGATTTAAAGATCTTCCATGCCCCATTGGACTTGCTGACATAGCAGGAAGGGGAGGGGCAAGAGGAAGCGGAAGAAGAGTTAGAGTTCCGTTGGGGACTGTTGGTGGCCACAGCAACAGCAGTAACTGCCGAGGTAGAGGTGGAGGCCCAAGTCTCTTTTTAAGCCAGCCAGAATTTCTGCTAAGGACTCTTGTTGGGGGCTGCCAGGAACTGGAACTGCAGGGGGCCAGAGCTGTTGTGAGCACGCTTCCTGGACGCTGAGCAGTTGCTGAGAGTCGGGAGAGAAGGACCTTTGCCTGAAGTAGCCTGTTCTGTTTTGAAGGCTTAAGAATGTGGTTGTTTACTATGTTAACTACTTATGCCAATTTCATAACTACCCTGATGGCTTTGACTTTCTGGTTTTGGGACTCGGTTATTTGGTATTTTAATAAATTCTCTGGCTTTATCCCCCATATAGAGAGACTGATATATTCTGTGATTAATAACCACATAAGCCTATTTATAATTGCCATAGGCATAGTGAATATTGCATTGCTAATACAGGGGGCAGAGTATATTTTCAAATTAAGGAAGGTTCTCAGAGTCACTTAAGCCAATTAAAGGGCCTAGGATCAGGGAAGATCTTCAAATCTACATTTCCATTACAGCACCACAAACTTCCAAGAAAAATATGAGCTGGTTACAGGCCATAGAGGAGCTTAAGAAGCATTTTGAAAACCAAATAAGAGAAGTGGAGGAAAAACTGGGAAAATAAATGAGAATGATGCAAGAAAATTATGAAATGAGTCAACAGCCTGACTGAAGAAAATACCACATTAAAAAATAGATTAATTCAATTGGCAAAAGAGACTCAAAAAGCCAATGAGGAGAAGAATGCCTTAAAAAGCCAAATATGCCAGATGGAAAAAGAATCTCAAAAGCTCTCTGAGGAGAATAATTCCTTCAGAATTAGACTGGAGGAAATGGAAGCAAGTGAATTTATGAGAAATCAAGATGCTGTTAATTAGGTCCAAACAAATGAAAGAATAGAAGGCAATCTGAAATATCTCATGGGAAAAGCCACTGACCTGGAAAATAGATCCAGGGGAGAAATTTTTAAAGTTATTGGACTACCTGAAATCCATGATCAAAGAACGAACCTAGAAATCATCCTTCAAGAAATTCTCAAGGAAAATTACCCTTATGTTTTAGAACCAGAGGCAACAATAGGTGTTGCAAGAATCTACCAATCACCTCCTGAAAAAGATCCTAAAAAGAAAAGTCCTAGGAATATTGTAGCCAGGTTCCAGAAATCATAGATCAAGGAGAAAATATTACAAGCAGCCAGGAAGAAACAATTTCAATATTGTGGAAACACAATCAGGAAAGCCCAGGACCTGGCAGCTTCTACACTGTGGGACTGAAGGTTTTGGAATATGATATTTCAGAGGGCTAAGGAACTGGGATTAAAACCAAGAATCACCTACCCAGTAAAACTGAGTATCAAGCTGAAGGGGAAAATATGGTCATTCAGTAGAATAGAGTACTTTCAAGCATTCTTGATGAAAAGCCAGAGCTAAATAGAAAATTTGACATTCAGATTCAAGAAGCAAGAGACACTTGAGAAGGTAAACAGGGAAAAGAAATAATAATGAACATATCCAAGTTGAATCCTACATGGAAAAATGATAAATGTAATTGATAAAACTTTTCTCAGTACTAAAATAGTTGAAGAAGGGTATATGGGCATATGAATACATATGTGAATGTATGTATATCTGTGTACAGGTATACATAGATCGAGGGCACAGGTTGAATTTAATAGGAAGGGATGATACTTAAAAGGCAAAATGAAGAAGTGAGAGAAGACTATAACAAGAGGATACGGGGAGAGACAGAATGGGGTAAACTATCTCATATAGAAGAGGCAAGGGAAAATGGTTACAAGGGAGGGGAAGAACAGGAAGGCAAAAAGGCAAAACCTTATTCTCATTGAATTTGGATCAGGAAGAGAATGACACACATACAAAATAGGATATCTCACCCTACAGGAGAGTAGGGGGGAAGGGGATGAGAGGGGAGATGATAGAAAGGAGGGTGGGAGGGAAGCTGGGAGAGAAGTTGGAAGCACTCACTTTTGAAATGGGACAGGATCAAAGTGGGGAAAAGACCAAGTTGGGTTGGTATAGGATAGAGGGAAATATAATTAGTCTTTCACAATGCATCCACTATGGAAATGTTTTGCATAGCTACACATGTACAACCCATATTGAATTATTTATCTTCCCAGTAAGGGTGGATGACAAGGGAGTAAGTTAAAAATCTGGGATTCAAAATTTTAAAATCATATGTTTAAAATATATGTATTTTATTGTTATTGTTATTGTTGTTATTATTATTTTAAATGTAAGTTATTATTATTATTATTTTAAATATATACAGCATCGAGGCATAGAGAACCAGTGTTTTCTACCGCAAAGTAGGAGGGAAATAGGGGAAGATATGGGAAATAGCAGATTGGAGAAGGGGATATTCAGTGGCATCACTGTTTTGGGGTGGTGGGTTGGGGAAATATGAGGAGAAAATTTGTAACTCAAAATCTTGTGGAAATGAATGATGCAAACTAAAAAATAAAAAAGAGAGAAAATAATAATAAAAAAAAACGCAATCTATCTTGACCTACTAGAAATTTAGGGAGAGGGGGCGGAGCCAAGATGGTAGAGTAGAAACAGCTCATCCAAGCCACTCTGCCCCCAGATTCCCCCCAAACTATGTAAAAGGGGACTGTGAACAACTTCTGGAGCCCCAGCACCCACAGAACAACACAGAGAAGCTAACCTCCCACTGAGGAGAGCCCAGCAGCCCTGCAGGAAGGACAAGTGCAGAGGTCTGGGACCTGGCAGTGTGCAGAGCATGGGAAGCTGAGGTCCCCATGAGCCGAGGTTTTAGCCCCAGGGCACCAGGGCCAACAGCCGGCTGGAGGAACCCCAGAACACCAGTAGCTGTGGCGACTCCAGAATTATCAACATAGACATGCCTAGGACAAAGTAAAAGGTTAGTGTCCTATGGACTCTGGGACCTGTATTTGGGGAATATGTCAGCTTCCTCCCCTGGGGGCTAGAGGCCGCTGAGGAGACACACCATTTTGTAGTTTTCAGACGCAGCTCCAGCTCCTGGACTGCTGAACCATAGGGAGATCCAGCGATCAGTCTTGGGGGGTAATCTCTCTTGCTTTAACCTCCCTGGATCTGGATTGTGATCTAGGGTGGAAGTCGTGGGTGGGTTTACAGCTTGCCAGAAACGGAAGTTGCCCCCCACACGTTTGGGACGAAAATTCCTCTAGGTGGCCTTAAAGCCATAGTGTGGCAACAAGCCCAAAAGTCAAACAATTAAGTGGCAACATGCCAAGGCAAAAGAAACAGAAAAATGCAACCCTAGACTCCTATTTGGGGTGCATAGAGCGGGAAAAGGACTGTGAGGTCAGAAGTCCTGCTCCAAAAGCCCCAGGGGAAAACATGAGCGGGTTGCAGGCCATAGAGGACCTTAAGAAGGACTTTAAAAATCAAATAAGAGAAGTGGAGGAAAAATTGGAAAGAGAAATGAGAAGGATGCAGGAAAAGTATGAAATGAGGGTCAACAGCCTGACTGAGGAAAACAACACCTTAAAAAATAGACTAACTCAAATGGCAAAGGAGGCCCAAAAGGGCAATGAGGAGAAGAATGCCTTAAAAAGTCGAATTTGCCAGATGGAAAAAGAATCTCAAAAGTTCACTGAGGAGATTCATTCCTTCAGAGTTAGACTGGAGCAAATGGAAGCTAATGACTTTATGAGAAATCAAGATGCTGTTAAGCAGATCCAAACAAATGAAAGATTAGAAGGCAATGTGAAATATCTCATGGGAAAAACCACTGACCTGGAAAATAGATCCAGGAGAGACAATTTAAAAATTATTGGACTACCTGAAAGCCATGATCAAAGAAAGAACCTAGAAATCACCCTTCAAGAAATTCTCAAGGAAAATTGCCCTGATGCTTTAGATCCAGAGGGCAAAATAGAGGTTGAAAGAATCCACAGATCACCTCCTGAAAAGGATCCCAAAAAGAAAACTCCCAGGAATATTATAGCCAGGTTCCAGAATCCCCAGATCAAGGAGAAAATACTACAAGCAGCCAGGAAGAAACAATTTCAATATTGTGGAAACACAATCAGAATAGCCCAGGACCTGGCAGCTTCTACACTGAGGGATCGAAGGGCATGGAATATGATATTCCAGAGGGCAAAAGACCTGGGAATGAACCCAAGGGTCACCTACCCAGCAAAACTGAGTATTTTGTTTCAGGGGAAAATATGGTCATTCAGTGGAATAGAGGACTTTCAAGCATTCCTGAGGAAAAAACCAGAATCGAATAGAAAATTTGACATCCAGACACAAGAAGCAAGAGATGCCTGAGAAGGTAATCATGGAAAAGAAATCAAAAGGAACTTATCAAAGTTGCACTATTTACATTCCTATATGGAAAAGCAATAACGGTGACTGATGATATCTTTCTCACTAAGAAAATAATGGAAGAAGGGTGTGTGGTCATATGATTACATATGTGAATGTGTGTGTAGATGGTTATAGTTATATATGGATAGAGGGCATAGGTTGAATTTGTTGGGAAGGGAGAATACTCAAGGGATGACATTATGAGGTGAGAGAGGAAAGTGGCAAGAGGAGATGGGGAGAGACAGGGTAGGGTAAACTATCTCATGTAGAAGAAGCAAGGGGTAGTGGTTGTAAGTGGGGGAAGAATAGGAAGGCAAAAAGGCAAAACCAAGTTCTCATTGAATTTGGTTCAGGGAGAGAATGACATACATGCTCAATGGGATATCTCAACCTGCAGCAGAATAGGGGGAAGGGGGATGAGAGGAGGGAAGATGGATGGGAGGGCATCTTTGGGGGGAGGGGTGGTTGGAAGTACTCACTATAGAAGAGGGACAGGATCGTGTAGGGAATGGACCAGGTGGGGGGGTGGGATGAGTGGGAGGGAATTGTAAGCAGCCTTGTACAATATATCTAGTATGATTATGTTTTGCATAGCTAGTCATGTACAACATATACTGAATTACTTATCTCCCCAGAGGGAATGGGTGACAAGGGAAGAAGGAAATGGATCTGAAAGTCGAGGTCTTAACATTAAATGTTTCAAATATATATAAATAAAAAAAAATTTAAAAAAAAGAAATTTAGGGGGGTGATTGAGGAGGATATAAAAGAGAACAGATTGGTGAATGGAGCATTCTGTAGGCTGGCTATTTTGGGGTGTGCAGTAGGGAAAAGATGGGGAGAGAAAAAAATGTTACTCAAAATCTTCTGGAAATCTATGTTGAAAACTAAAAATAAACAAAACAATTTTTAAAAACCCTCAGTCATCACTGCTCTCATTCAAAAGAGAATATAGCTCAATAGAGATCACTCACAACTTTAGTTCTTCATCTTTTTTCAACACACTTTTAAAAAAGCACTTTTTGTATAGAGAATATCAGATTACATGTTGTATATTATGCAGTTTAAATGAGTCACTGTTCTTGGTGTCAGGAAGTTTTGATATATTTCTTCAATCAATAATCAATTAAAGAAATTCATCAAAGATCCACTATGAGCCAGATCCTGTGCTGAGGGCAGAGGACCTAAAGGAAAAAAAAAAGTAAAGACCTTCCTTGCCATCTCTGATTCCTCATTCCTAGATGCCCATTAGTCATTTTTACTTTTATACCTTGCTGTCACTTGAAACTCAAAATATTTTGAACATACCTAATTTCCTCATGGAATAAACAAGATTTTCTAACCATTTTATTCTGTTTATTGTTGTAAATTTTTGACTTGATCTTTGACATAGATGTCTCCCTTCTGCCCTAGCATCTTACTTACTCCCAATTGTCATTTTCTAAAATATTGCTAAAAAGTCATTCCTATCACTGAATAATCATTCTAGGCTTGATAGCTAGTCTTAATAAGGGAAGTTGGTGCTACCATAATGAAATTTTTTAAAAATGCTAAAGTTTCACTAAAGGAAGTGACCAAAAACCAGAAGTCCCCACGTTCTATGGGTTTTTGTTCAGTTGTTACAGTATTGTTCAACTCTTCATGAACGCATTTTGGCTTTTCTTGGCAAAGATACTGGAGCAGTGTGTCATTTGCTAGAGATGAGGAAACTGAGGCAAACAGGGTGAAGTGACTTTCCCAGGGTCACCTCAGTAAGTCTCTCAGGCTGGATTTGAACTCAGGAAAACAAGTCTTTCTGACTTCTGCTCTTGTACTTTATCCACTGTGACACCTAGCCACTTTTGTGACACCTAGTTGCCTTTTAATGATAAGGGACCCATTAACCAGGCAAACTATTCCACTTTTAAACAATTCTATATTATAAAACTTCTTGCTTATCCTCATACTGAACTAAAATCTTTCTGCTTTTTTAACCATTTCTCTATTTTGACTTCAGAGAATAAGCAGAATTTTAATGCATCTTCCATATCCTTTTTAAAACAACAATCATGCCCCTCCCCAAGCGTTCTTTTCTCCTAATCTTCTCTCGTGACTTCAAAGGACTCTTACACCTAACAGTTTTGAATTCTCACGCCCTCTCACCTCTTGCTTCCCCAAATTTGTGTATCTTCAAAGAGGTCTATTTGCATCCTAAAAGGCATTGATCAGAATTGAAATAGCATTGTAAATTTAACATGCCACTGGTGGAGTACCACAGAGTGTTCACAACTCTTATTGTAGACACTGCTTATACATTAATAACACTTAAATAATTCAGAATCCATAAAATGTTAAGTTGTGGTCAGGATCTTAGAGTTTGTAAAGTTTAATCTCCTAATTTAATAAATCGGGGAAAAGAAGCTCAGAGACATAAAGTGATTTTCCCAGGTTGTTTACTGGTAGCAAGTCGCAGAATTTGGATATGAATCTAACATCTTCTTAGCCAAAATCCAATTCACTTTCCATTACACCAATCTGTCTCTATGCGTTGCTTTTTTAATTTGTTTTGTTTTGGCTTTGGCTACCTGGTCTTACTAATGAGATTTCAGTCCATGAAAATTCTCAAGGCTTTAAGGCTTCTGTGCATAAACTCTTATTCAATCACCCCCTTTCCATCCTTTTACATGAACAATTATGCTCCTTCTTTTCTTTTCAACCAGTCCTTCATGAGTGTGATCTAAATTGTACTTTTTATTTTTCAAACTTTTATTTCATTATGCATTATTTTTTGTTATTTTCTCTTTTAGTAATTTTAAATTTTTGAGCATTTCTTTTATCTCTTTCACACTTCCCCTCCAAACTTGGGAAAAAAAAAACCATAGTAAGTATGTATAGCCAAGCACAACGAATTCCAATTGGTCATACAGGAAAAAAAAATATGTCTTATTCTGTAATTTTTGTTCTTCACTTCTCTGTCGGGAGACAGTAGCATTCCTCATTATTAATCTGCTGTCAAAGTGTTTTATTTAGATCATCTCATCTGAGGCTCACAAAAATTCTTCGAGGTAGGCACTAAATAATATTATCCTTATTTTGCAGACTCCAATTTGGAGACTATTTTTTTTAAGTGAAGCTCATGGATAAGTCTGTAGTGAGTATAGCATTTATCTACTTTAAATATCATGGTGTCTTCCTGGTTCTTTCAACTTCCCTCTCACCCCCAATATCTCTGGGAATGGATTAGCAATGACAGGTCAAAATTTGCCATTGGCTGCTCAGTGTCTAGCACTTAGCATGATCCGGAGACATGAATAAGAAATGACCAGGCCATGTGGGTAGTTCAAGGAAGAACCATGAGTTCCATTTATTGATTCTTAGGACAAGGTGTTTACAGAGCAAGGAGACAAAGGAAGGGATGGAAAGGATCTCAAGTATTCATATGATTATCTTAATCTATCATATCCTGGAAGTAGCATGGCAGTGAGGCCTTTTGTTCTCTAGGTGCCAGAAAGTCTTAGGAAAAGTCAGTTACTTCCTTTCATATGCAGTCACATCACAAAAGATGCTCTTGAGAGCTGGCTTCAAGGCCTGAAACCAAAGCCACATCATCTAGTACCTATGCATAGGAACTTACCACCTAAGAATTCAAATATTTAGGTTTTGAACAACTAAAGTCTTGGGGCAGAGCCTTTGATCTAGGCCTCAAGTACCTCTTAATGCAGCCACAGTCATAAACAGATACAATTGAGGGGAGACTTCAAAGCTGAAGTGTAACCCTCAAAAGACATCATGTTTAGAGCTGGCCACCCAAAGATACCTGAGTGCAGAATCAGATATAAGTCCTGGCTTAGGCCTCTTTGCCTCCCAACATAAATTATTTCAGTACCTAACATAGAATTTGTAGGTAGATAGATGATAGACAGACAGACAGATAGATAAATAGATATATTAGTATACATTGTGTGTATATATATATATATAGAGTACATATAGTATACGTGCATGTATGTATGTATGTATGTATATGTGCATATGTCCATGCCTGTATTTGGTATATTAATATATTGTACATGTGTGTATGTGTTAAATATGTATACACATATACATATGTGTGTATATGTTTGAATGTGTATATATGTATGTATATGTATATATGTGTATGTATGTGTTTATGTATGTCTGTGTGTTTGCATGTATGTGTATGTGGAAGCTAGCTATTAGTTTCCCTTCTCCTAGCTTGTGTTTAATTCTCGTTTAATTGATTTTCTTTTATACCTTGATATGAAGATCATTCTTCATGGTACAAAAAAAAGGAATAGAAACAAAATTCAATTTAAGAAGTATTTATTCATTTCCTGCTATGTGCAAGACACTGCTAAGCTCTGTTGGTTGTGCAAAAACAAAACAAACAAAGACAAAAATAGTCTCCAGAAGGACCTAGCTCCTGGTCATCTCTACGCCAAACTACCAGGTCTCTAGCTTCCTTATCCATCAAAACTGAAGATCCTACCTCTGTGACCACGGGCTCTGATAGAACAGGTTCAACCTTATCTTCCCTGGTTTTAGGGACACCTCACCACACACTACCCCCACACTCCCATCCACATGCACCCCACCACTGTTTGCTTTTCTACTCTAGTAACAACAACACTGTTCTTGAGAAGGACATGTCAATCAGTGGCCTGATGGATTCAATCATTATCCACTCTACTTTTCCTACATAAAACACTTATCCTTGGATGGCATTCTTTATATGCTATCTTCATCTAACCAATTGCAAGTTCCCTGGAGGAAAGAACTCTCTTGTTTACTTTTATTTATATCTCCAGAATTTGACACAATTCCTGGCACATAATAAGCACTTGTTATTTTAATACATACATACACACATACATACATGCACATACACATATGCACATGCATATTTCATTTGTTTATTCATTCATAGTGGGGATATACTGCATTTATACAGATGTGTAAATGCAATTTAATTTCAGCAGGGGGATGGAAGAGAGAGATCTCAAGGTATCAGATTCCATTTCCTCTCATATAGTTGAAGTTTACTTTGATCTGGATATTGAGTAGAGCTGACAGTTCCATAAGACATTGAAATAGATGTAGCAGATGCTATAACATAAATTGTTATATCTCTGAAATGCTGGTATTTTAAAGATTTCTCAGGGTCTCTCACATTTTTAGTTCAAAGAAAAAATAAAAGACCTTATAAATTTTATACAATTGTATAGCTCAGAGTCCTGAGCTCTGGACTTATATATACCACATCAAATCCCCCAAATATCCGCATTTCCTTGGCTCAATTTCCTCACCTAGAGTTAGCTCTGTAAAATTTCAGAGTTTTATCTCCTATATTGGACCACATGGATAGGGATAAAAGCACACCCCCATATTCCATACAAGTAACAAATGTTACTGTTTATCTTTTGATTTCAAAGAATACCAATGACATCATGGGGTGATGTCTTGACTTTCCATGAATTAAATTTAAGTGGAGCAAAGTTGCACAAGTCTCACTCTCTCTTCCAGAGTCATTGTAGTCCAATGGCAAGAGAAAAGTCAGGACAACTGACAATGTCTCAGGTTGCAGTGGATGTCCATGTGTAGCAGCAAGTACCCCAACATCCCCACAGGGTGGCTGCCAACACAAGTTCTTAGTTCTGCTTTTCTAAAGGAAAGCGACTCAAAATGGGTTAACAATCTTGCTTTAATCAGTCAAACATAGATCATTTACCTAGTGCAGGGAAAAAAGGTTAGTACCTTCAGAGTATACAGACAGTAGTTTCAAAACAGAGAAACAGATCAAACAGACAGGCTTCCAAACTGCCCAACCATTACCCCAATACCAAATCACAGTTACAAGAGAGGGAAGTATCAACATCTGGGTTTTCAATGCTGAGGGGCTCTCAACGGCTTCCCAGAGTCTCATCTGGTCAAATCCCACAACACTTCTCAAAGTGAGCCCCCAAAGCAAAGCCTCACATCAGGGACTATATAACCTTCTCCTGGCTCTGAGAATGTAACCACCCTTTTGGCCCAATGCCCAATTACACAGCACCAAGGTGTGGGCATTCCTGAAAATCAAGCCTCCTGCTACAGGCTGCAGGTGAGCACATTCAGCCCATTAGGAGGCAGAGTATATTTTCAAATCAAGGAAGGTTCTCAGAGTCTGTTAAGGCAAGCAAAGGGCCTATAGGCAGGGATGATCTTTAAATTTGCATTTCCATTATACCATGCATCTTTGATATCTGACCAAGCTCTAAATACTCCATAGTGCCTTCTTTGGATGCTTCTGTGGTCATTGGAACAAATTGTTGTCATCTACCCATTCCACCAGGGAAATCTTCACATGCTTGGGGTAGACATCCTCCTACCTCACTGACAAATCTGAGGCTTGCTTACCCTCAATTGTTTTACCTGAGTGTGGCCACTGCACATTCTACAACTTCTTGGAATCACAGGTAAGAGTTGTGTGAAAAGTGAATACCAAAGGTTGGGTGAGAAATCCTGAAAAGGGCTGGGCAAGCCCTCACACCAGAAATGCTAGTCTTCCTTGAATACTCCTATACCTTAAGAACAAATGAATTCATTCATTAGTTGTAGGACAACCTTTATTCCATCTCATATAAAATACAGAAAATCCAAAGTACTCTCGTAGGATCCCACAAACAATGAAGAAAATGCATACGGGATAATAATAGCTCATAAACAATTAATATATTAATCCCATTCTGGTGATTCCTATCATTCACAAAGGTCTTAAAGTGCTCTAAACTAATAGAACCTCATCATTATGAAATCTTATCATCCTAGGAGAACCAATGAGCCTCACGCTTCAGAGTACCCACTCTTCATATACTCTACACCTCTCTTTGGAGGGTAGAGCAATGAACTGTTCGTCCAAAATTCAAGGAGATGAAACAGGAGACTTCCCAGGCATCTCATTTCCTACTCAGCTGTATCTCTTAGGGATTTCTTTAACTTCTTCACCATGTCAGTTTTCTTTTATCTCTTGCCTTCCTCCCTGGGATTGTAGCTCCTTGACGACAATGGACTATCTATTTTTCCATGTTTGTATACCCATCACTTAGCTCAGTGCTTATAATAAAGGCATTTAATAAATGTTTTTGATTATTGACAATTATTTACATTGGCAGAAGAGTGGGAATAAGAAAGGAAAAACATAAATAAGTAGCACCAGACATATGACTAGTGATAAGACGAGAAGACGGATGCATGGTATATTTTTAGAAAGGTATTCATTATGATGATGGTGATGATAGCAAGAGCTGACTGATATATGAATTTATCATTTACTGCACATGGATGTTCTCATTTGATCCTATGCACTGGCATGTGAGGCAAGGCTTTTGCTTTTTAATGAAGATCTGTGATTTTTTTATTATATGGGAGTCTCAGTTCACTGACCCTCTCTGCTTACTAAAGATCAACAATGTGTCTTTAGCCTATAGTCTTAGAGAGTTGTCTGACTTGGGTTTAACATTCTCAGAAATCTAATCATTGTTGGAAGCTAGATTCAAACTCAGCTCTTGACTGACCCATAATCTAGTACTTACCTCATCAAGCTCATTTTTCTCCCTTCTGTATCTGCTCCTCTACTTTCCAAAGCAGGCCCCTGAGACCATATATGAGACTAATGAAAAATCTTGGCTTGAACTCCCTGGAATAATCTATCCTCATCTTCATCCTGGCCATTTTGCATATCCAAGGGTGACATTACTTTTCCTCCACATGTACATTATTTTTTAACTCGATCTAAGAATTGTATATGAATCAAAAATATCATTGCCTGTGAAAAGGGTATATTAATGAATGGCCATATTGTTCTCAGCATTTCTTTTGCTTCCCAGGTGTAATGCCATGCACAAGCAGCTTTCCAGAAGAATGCTACTGTGAACAGCTTTTAAGGTTCTCATTATACAGTCTAGTGAACACTCTATTTATTCAATAACAAATCAAAGCAAAACATTCACAGAAAATCAAGGTACAAATTCACAATATTACAGTTTATCACAGAAAATCACAATATTGTTTTCACAACAACTTGTCATTAAAATGGCCACATAGTTTTCACCAAAGTGGTCACAATATTTAGAACAAAGAACAATTATCTTAAAGTCCAATAGTCAAAGTCTTCCACTCATGGGGCACACTTGATTAACTCAATCAGTCACTTATTTAACAATCAATTACTAATTATCATACACAAACCCTCCACCCCTAGGTTACTAGTAAACTATATTTTCATCATTACTCAGAACCCAGGGAGAGGTCTTTTCATCTTGCCTTGGGGCCAGTTTTCAGATTCCCTGGATCCTCTTCCATGGTCGCAGATTTTACCTGGATTCACCAGACTGGCACCTGGGTTCAATGGCAGATAGCTCCCCGTTCCTTGTCCAGCTCCCTGGGTAGGCGATGCTCCACACTGAAGTTCACAGGATCCAGTCCATCTCAAATCCTTCACAATTTCTGCTCCCGGGAATTCATGGCTCAACCAAGCCACAAACAGACAAAGTCCCTGCATCCTGGTCATGCTTCCTCAGTCTTCTCCTTCCTCATTCTTCTCCCGGGCTCCTGGCTCCTGGGCTCCTGGGCTCCTGGGCTCCTGTTCAGAAGAAGCTCCACCGCAACAAATTCTCAGGAAATTCTGGCTCAGTTCTCGATTCTCTCTTCTGTAGCTGCTCTGCTAACAGATGCTGGTCCCAAGAAAATCTGACCGTGCCTCAGTGGAGGTTCTCTTATGTACACATAGTATTTGCTACTTCCTGCTTCAGCCAAACCCTGTTACATTGGCAACAGGAGAAAGGAGCTCATACCTTCTGTTCCCCCAACAGAGACTTGATCAATTGCTAAGTGATAAGTACCTGCTACCTTTGTCAGCACAAAAAGATATTAAAATTCAAATTACATTATCATCACACCAGGACAAAACATTCATTTCCTGGATATTACTCACCTGTCTGTATTTTCTCTCACTTTAGAACATAGGCTACATGAAAGCAGGTACTATTTTATATATGTACCCTCAGCTTTAGGGTAGTAATGCATAAGTGCTTTACAAACTTTTCATTCATTCATTCATTCATTCATCAATTCATTCATTCATATATATGTACCATTACATTACTAAATCTCAAAACAAACTGGTATGGAACCCTCTCCTTATTGATGGAGAGCAATGACCTGTACTGGGTAAGGGACAGGGTAGAGTTGTTGAGAATAAGAGAGAAGAGAGTTCCAGTCTCTTCAAGCATTTTGATTTTTTCAAGTGTCTTTGTTATCTTTGGGGTCAATGGTCACTTTGGATACTTCTGGCTTCCAGTTTTCAAAAAGAAGATAAGTGATGCCAACCTCATTTCAGGTTGTTGAAGGAAAAAAAAATTGGAAAAAGCTGATATTAAAGAAGCTGGAATTCTCCATCTTGTATTTGCCTTCAGCTTGCTACACTAGAATGTTAAGGGAACTTCCCTTTACGTAAGATCCAGGACTCTCTCTGGTCCAGCTGAATTACCTTACTTCCTTCTCTCTGTATTGTCTGGCATATATTTTCCTATATATACCTATGTATATCTTCTCTGGTTTCTCTCTTTTTTTTTTTTTTTGCTTTTTGGAGGGCAATTGGGGTTAAGTAACTTGCCCAAGGTCAAATGGCTAGGTTTTTATTTGTGTGTGCGTTAAGTGTCTGAGGTCGGATCCGAACTCAGGTCCTTCTGACTCCAGGGCCGACGCTCTACTCACTGAGCCACCTAGCTGCCCCACTGATTTCTCTTTTGCTACAGACTTGGATGAATTATTTTCATTGCTACCTTTTATGTATGTTCATTGAGGAACTGACATTAGATGGGAAAGGGGTAAAAGCTCAGATATCAAGCTTGCAATACTCCTTTTTCCTCATTAAAAAAAGACATCATGGGCAGTTAGGTGGAGCAGGGAATAGAGCACCAGCCCTGGAGTCAGGAGGACCTGAGTTCAAATTCGACCTCAAACGCTTAACAGAAAAACTAGCCATGTGACCTTAACCCAAGTTACTTAACCCAAATTACCCTCCAAAAAGCAAAAAAAAAAAAAAAAGACATCAGAAATTTTGTTGTTGGGGCAGCTAGGTGGTGCAGTGAAGAGAGCACCAGCCCTGGATTCAGGAGGACCTGAGTTCAAATTCAGCCTCAGACAATTTACACTTACTAGCCACCTGACCTTGGGCAAGTCACTTAACCCCAACTGCCTTGCCTTTCCTCTCCAAAAAGCAAAAACAAAAAATGTTGTTACTGAGTTATTTTCAGTGATATCTGACTCTTTGTGAACCCATTTGAGGTTTTATTGGCAGAGATACTGAAGTGGCTTGCAATTTCCTTCTCCAGCTAATTTTGCAGATGAGAAAACTCAGGCAAACAGGGTTAAGTGACTTGTCCAGGGTCACAAATCTAGTAAGTGTCTTGAGGCAAGATTTGAACTCAGGACAATGAGTCTTCTTGACTTCAGAACTGTTATTCCGTACATTGCACCACCTATTTGCCCTAACCAGAAGTTTATCTTGAACCTATGAAAATAACATCTCCTAGACTAATGATATTTAATGGAACAGATATAATTCTAGCACCCAATATTCCCTTTCTTTGAGGAACATAGAATGGTCAAGTTCTTGGCCCTAGCTTTCTGTTTTCCCTCTTGGCAGAAAATAAAGTATCCCTCGTAGAAGAGTCTAGAAATGTCAGTTATACTATACATACATACATACATGCATGCATACATATATACATACAGTGTATATATATATATATATATATATATATATATATGTAACTGCCTACCATTTGCAATTTTTACTGTTTTTTTTTACAAATATCACACTTTATCTCAAAACAACTCTTTAAAGGAAGTGTTATTATTGCCCTCACTTTACATTTGAGGAAACTGAGGTAAATATGAAATGACTTGCCCAGGGTCATACAACTAGTAAGTGTCTGAGGCTGGATTTGAACTTAAGTTTTCCTGACTCCCAGCCTTGTTGTTGCTCTTTTGTCTCTTTCAGTCATGTCCAACTCTTTATGACCCCATTTGAGGTTTTCTTGGCAAGTATACTAAAGTTTGCCATTCCCTTCTCCATTTTATTTTGCAGATAAGGAAACTAAGATAAACAGGATTAAGTGACTTATCCAGTGTCACAAAGCTAACAAGTGTATGAGGCTGGATTTGAATTCAGATTTTCCTAACTCTAGGCCCAGTACTCTATTCACTGGGACAACTAGCTGCCTGATTTAAAGCCTAGTATTTGATCCACTGAGACACCAACTAGCTTACAATTGCATGTACCCTTCCAAGTACCCTAGGAAAATGAAGTACCAACTTTCATCAAAATGAATATCTATCCATGCATATATGCAAAGATGCACTCACATATGACACATATATTCATAAGTAGTTTAATATCATAAAAGTTCTAGGATAAAGGCCAGTCTTGGTTTGCTTTTATTAGTCCATTGCTAACTACTGGTTTATGCTGGATATTTGTGCTTTATCTTTGTCTAATTAGTTGCTAATTCTCATCATATGGTAACTCCAGTAAAGGCGGGCTGGTCATTGTTGCCAACCAAAAGATTGTGTTTTCTATTGAAAGTAGTGTGTGTGTGTGTGTGTGTGTGTGTGTGTGTGTGTGTGTGTGTGTGTGTGTGTGTGTGAGAGAGAGAGAGAGAGAGAGAGACAGAGACAGAGAGAGAGAGACAGAGACAGAGACAGAGACAGACACACAGACAGACAGACAAAGAGACAGAGAGACAGAGACAGAGAGAATGGTACATAAAAATAGCTTGTTCAATTTGACCAACATGTAGCATCACAAATCCTGGAAGTTTCTAATGAATTCTTCATCTCCCTTGTGCTTTGTAAGAAAGAAATATTGATTATGGGTGATCCTATTATTGTTAAGTAAATCTAACATTGAGTTCATTGATGATTCCCTTTCAGGCTCTAACTGCTTTGGGAACTACACAGCATGATGTTAAATTCATTTCTTTCTCAGGCACTTGCAACAACAGTATATTCATCTCTTTTATCATTTTAACATTGATCTCAAACTCACATGCATTCTCTGTCATGTAATGCAGCTTTGCTTTCAAAGCCTGTGAGCTATAGACATTAGAAGACAATATCTTCCTAAATTACTGAATGCCCCTTTGTGTGGACATGATGTTATCCCAGTGCATTACTTGTCCTAAATGCATATTGTCTCCAGTTTTTTAGTGATGGACTACATAAGGAGTATCAAACAACTATCTTCCTCCTAACCTCAAATTATGACCAGATTGTATTGAGAAGTTTACTATCATTTTCATTTTTAATATTCCCCAAATAATATAATAATTCAGGGTATGACATAACTCTTCTAACAATCAAATTTAAAGTCAGCTTTTCCAGTTCTTTCTATTTCAAAATCAAGTGTACCTAAAACTATTAAAATATTTTTAATAGCCATTCCCTTAAAAACAGTCCCCATAGTGGGGTGGCTAGGTGGCACAGTGAGTAGAGCACTGGCCCTGGAGTCAGAAGGACCCTGAGTTCAAATCCGACCCCAGACACTTAACACAAAGACTAGCTGTGTGACCTTGGGCAAGTCACTTAACCCCAATTGCCCTCCAAAAAGCAAAAAAAAAAGATGCCAGTGGCAATAGTTTTGGGGCAGCTAGGTGGTGCAGTGAGTAGAGTGCCGGCCCTGGAGTCAGAAGGACCTGAGTTCAGATCCAGCCTCAGACCCTTAACGCACACACAAACAAAAACCTGGTTGTGTGATTTGGGGCAAGTTACTTAACCCCAGTTGCCCTCCATAAAGGAAAAAAAACAGTCCCCATGGGAAACAAATATTGTAACTCTGCATCTTTCATTTGCACCACTATTCTGATTTCGAGTTATGGTTAGCTGAAATTCCCAGCAGAGGTAGAAAAATTTCATAAAGAAGGTATTATTAAATTCATGTTAAGAATGAAGAAACAGGGATACTGAAGCTAAATTAATAAGATATTTCAAGGTCACATAGCTATTTAATGTCTGAAATGTGACTGGATCTAATACTGCCCAAATATCATGCTTAATATCTCAAGGTTTCAATTTTATAATCTTTGAAATGGGGCTTAATAATATTCACATACCTCCTAGTGTTGGTGATCAGTTTAATGAAATAAGATATAAAATATCTTGGCAAACTTGAAGGTACTTTATAATTGTCTGTTGTTGCTGTTAATACATTAATCCATCTGTTCCAATAGGTTATAGATAGAAATTGTTTTGAAGTAAGTCACTATCCTGCTATTATTCTTTTACATTTAAGGGTCTCTGAATAATTGGAGCAGCAGATAGAATAGCTACTTTATGTAACTGAATAAAAGTAGCAGTATGTAAACATGTTTTAAGCTTGTTAAATCTTCCTAGGTATAATTCCACTAGCAGATAGAACAACAGTAATGATATTTGCCTTATCCTAATCCCACATAATATTTTTTCTTATCAGCTGTGATAACAAACTCATTTTTCATGAATCCACATCTGACACTCTCCACCACCATGAAGTCACACTCAGTATGTGACTTCTCTCTTGATGATTCTTTCTTCACTTCTATTTCTGTTCCTGATATGTGTCTTTGCTCTTACCTGGATCCCTTATACTTCATTGTTTCAGCAGTTTGAATGACATTGCTGATTGGAAGAAGGGCAAAGGGAGACATTTTCTTCTCTAAAACTGCTTCACGACACTCAAATTCTTTCAGAATCCTAGGGATATTTTGAAAGGAAATATACTCCCCTTACTCCTTAACCTGACTGTAGATCTCCACCTATGTGTTACTATTTACACAAACTCACCACACACAATAACGACCCTTTAGTCTTTAGCATTTATTTAGAAATAATTAAAATAATAATAATATCATCAATACCCATATATTAATGTAATTCATTTTTCAAAACCACAATCAACACATGATCTGAATCACATTTTCCTTTCAACCCACTCAGGATCTGTGAGGAAGAGCAGTTATACAGTTAATTACAAGAAACTGCAAAGGAGTGACACGAGTGGGGAAAGCATGCGTGCTTGAGTTAACTCAACTCTGGACCTGTAAACTGTGGTGTCCTATTTCTGTCCCAGGAAATGTCTACAAATGTATTCCTTGATGAATGTAGCTTCTGTGTTTATTATCTGTCTCCAATGGTAAGCTGAGTTGATCTGTTGTCTGTTTGCCCAACACAAACTGGGCAGAATGTCTCAGCCTATGGTGTTGATCTGCTGAGTAATTTGTTTTTCCGTTCCCTACCCATCTGTTCAATTGTAATTACTCATCAAAAGCAACTGTAATCTTTATCATCTCCATCTTCAAACTCAGAAGACATAGCCTCTCCCCCCTATCTTATTGGGTTCACATCTATAATCATACAAATTATAATTATGTCATGACTGTAAAAAAATTCTGATATACATATCTCTTTAGTACGAAACAGCTTGTTATACAAGGTATTCAGGAAGGATTAGTATCTGGAGTGAGGGCTTGCTGAGCCTTTTTCAGGTCTGCTCATCGACCTTTGGTGGCCACCTTTCACCAACTCTCACCTGTGGTTCTAAGAAGTTGTGGAATACACAGTGGCTATACCCTGTAAAACCTTCTTAGCAAGTGGATTAAACCAGGCTGAGGGTAACTAACACATCTCAAACCTGTTAATGACTTAGGGAGATGTCTATAGTACTTCCCCGGGCAGAATTAGTAGATGAGGACAAATTTGTTCTAGGAGTCATGAAGGAGGCTGAAACAGACACAGCAGAGTGTTTAGAACTTGGTCAGACACTGAAGATGCCATGATCATCCACTGCGTCATGGGTCAGTGTCAGTTGTCCTGACTTTTATCTTACTAATAGAATTTGTTTACTCTGAGAGTGCGAGAATGATGACTTTGTGAAACTTTGCTTCACTTAAGTCCAATTCATGGCAATTTTCAAAATCAATCAACAATTACAATTACCTCTGAATTCTTAGTCAGACTTAACCTTTGGTTACTGTTTTCTTAGAAGGAAAAGAAACCCAAAAAACTTTTTCTTAAAACTTTGAACAATGCAGATTTAAATCAACAGCAGATTTTTAAGGGGACAGTAAATTATACATAAAATTAAATAGCTTTTGTAGAAAAAAATAATGCAAATAATATAAAAAGGAAAGTTTTTAACTGGAAAAATAATCTTTGCATCAAATATCTCTGATAAGGATTTGACATTTGAGTTAAAGAACTAACCAAAACATAGGAGACCAAAATAATTCCCCAGTAATATGAACAAATTATTCACAAAAGAAGAATCGCAACCTACAGACAACCATATGAAAGGACGCTTGAATTGGAATAGGAAAAATGAAAATAAACAACTGATACCACTTCCTATCCAGCAAATTGGAAAATATGACTAAAATGTGGATAATAAAGGCTGAAATATATCTATATCTATATATATCTATATAGATATATATGGAAAGATGGGGATCGTATTTTACCAGTGAAGAATTTGTGAATTGTTACATTTATTCCTGGAAATAAAAATGGAGTTATATAAAGTGTTTAAAATGTCCATCCCATTTGGATCAGAGGTTTTATTACTAGGTACATATCCAAAGGAGGTCAGTGATAAAAAGAAATATTCTATTTGGCACAAAAATTTATAGTAGTTCAATTTGTAGAAGAAAAGAAATTAAAATAAGATAAATGTTCATTTACTTGGTAATGACTAAACAAGTTGTAGTAAAGAATAATAGAATTTGACTGCTATAAAAAATGCTAAATATAATTTGCTGGCTAGGTGATGCTATGGATGGAGGGCCTAATTTGGAACTGGAAAAAGTTACTTTCAAATCCAAATTTGCGTGATTCTAGATATGTCACAACTTCTTAGTACATTAGTTTCCTCATCTATAAAACGTTGATGATAATGATTCCATCTACCCTACAAGACAGTGGGAATAAAATGAGATAAAATGTGTCAAGAGATTTCTAAATCTTTAAATTTGTAGAATTCTAGAAATTCTATAAAGACTAGATGTTGCTGTTACATACAGAGCAACCCAGAAGACTTATCTGAACTGATTCAAAAGAAAGTAGACAGAACTAGAAAGCAAAACATATGTGATAGAATTAGCAAAGCAAATAGAATGAATAGCAAAACCAAATGACTAAAACAGATTACTGTGAAATGACAAAGTGAGAAGAAAGCTTCCCTCACTTGTTGGAAGGTACATTGTTTCATATAATTTTTATAAATTATGGGTATGGAGCACAACAGATAACGTAAGGTGATTTTTTTTTCTTTTTTAAATTTTATGTTATTTTATTTTTTACTTTCATTGAACAATTGCTTTATCAACTTCTGGTTTACATCATTTATTTCCACCAGATTTTGAGTTACAATTTTCCCCCATTTTTCTCTACCCACCAGTCCAGAATAGCAGTCCCACTAGATAGCCCCTCATCCAATCTGCTCTCTCCCATATCTTCTCCCATGCCCCCTTCGACTTTGCCATTAGGGCAAGGTGAATCTCTGAGCCCCAATGCTGGGACATCTTATGAAACATTTAATTTTAAAACTTCGATTTTCAAATCCAATCCCTTCCTTCCTTGTCACCCACTCCCTCTGAGAAGATAAGCAATTCAGTATGTGTTGTACATGTATAGCTATGCAAAACATTACCATAGTAGATATATTGTAAAAGACTGCTTATATTTCCCTCCCACCCATCTCATCTCCCACCTGGTCCATTCCCTACTTTGATCCTGTCCCTCATCAAAAGAGGGTACTTCCAATCTCCCCTCCCCCTAGAATACCATCCCCTCCATCATCCCCCCTCTCATCCCCCTTTCCCCTACTCTCCTGCAGGGTGAGATATCCCATTTAGTATGCATGTCATTCTCTCCTTCAGCCAACTTCAATGAGAATATGGTTTTGCCTTTTTGCTTTCCTGTTCTTCCCCTCCCCTGCAACTACTTCCCCTTGGCTCTTCTACATGAGATAGTTTACCCTACCCTGTCTCTCCCCATCTCCTCTTGCCACTTTCCTCTCTCACCTCTTTAATTCCCCCCTTAAGTATCATCCCTTCCTATCAAATTCAACCTGTGCGCTCTATCCATGTATAACTGTAAACATATATACACACATTCAAGTATGCATTCATATGACCATATACCCTGCTTCAATTATTTTCATTATGAGAAAGGTTTCATCAGACATAGTTATTGTTTTTCCATGTAGGAATGTAAATAGTTCAACTTTGATAAGTTCCTTTTGATTTCTTTTCCTTGATTACCTTCTCAAGCATCTTTTGCTTCTTGTGTCTGAATGTTAAATTTTCTATTCAACTCTGTTTTTTTCCTCAAGAATATTGAAAGTCCTCTGTTCCACTGAATGACCATATTTTCCCCTGAAACAAGGTACTCAGTTTTGCTGGGTAGGTGATTCTTGGTTTTAATCCTAGCTCCATTGCCCTCTGGAATATCATATTCCATGCCCTTCAGTCCCTCAGTGTAGAAGCTGCCAGGTTCTGTGCTATTCTGATTGTGTTTCCACAATATTGAAATTGTTTCTTCCTGGCTGCTTGGAGTATTTTCTCCTTGATCTGGGAATTCTGGAACCTGGCGATAATATTCCTGGGAGTTTTTTTTTTTTCTGGGATCTTTTTCAGGAGGTGATCTGTGGATTCTTTCAACCTCTATTTCCCCCTCTGGGTCTAAAACATCAGGGCAATTTTCCTTGAGAATTTCTTGAAGGATGATTTCTAGATTCTTTCTTTGATTGTGACTTTCAGGTAGTCCAATAATTTTTTAAATTATCTCTTCTGGATCTATTTTCCAGGTCAGTGGTTTTTTCCATGAGATATTTCACATTGCCTTCTATTCTTTCATTTGTTTGGATCTGTTTAACAGCATCTTCATTTCTCATAAAGTCACTAGCTTCCATTTGCTCCAGTCTAACTCTGAAGGAATGAATCTCATCAGTGGCTTTTGTGATTCTTTTTCCATCTGGAAAATTTGGCTTTTTAAGTCATTTTTCTCCTCATTGCCTTTCTGAGCCTCTTTTGCCATTTGAGTTCATCTATTTTTAAGGTTTTATTTTCCTCAGTCAGACTGTTGACTGTCATTTCATATTTTTCTTGCATCTTTATCATTTCTGTTCCCAATTTTTCCCCCACTTCTCTTATCTGCTTTTTAAGGTCCTTTATGGCCTGTAGCCAGCTTGTATTTTCATTTGGGCCTTTTGGTGCATGAGTTCTGATCTCACAGTCCTCCTCCATGCTTTGATCCTCTTTGCCCCTAAAATAGGAGTCCAATGTTGAATTTTTCTGTTTATTCTGTTTCTTTTGCCTAGGCATGTTGCCACTTAATTACTTGATTTGGGGGCTTGTTGACACAGTAGGACTCTGCCACCAGACAGAAGAGCTTACATCCCAAACGTGGGGTCTTCACAACTTCTGCAGGCCTCTGTTAAGCCTTCACTCACTCTGGCAAATTGGATACCCACCCCAAACCTCCCCCCCAGACCACAATCCAGATCCAGGCAGTTTAAAGCAAGAATGATTAACCCCCAGACTGATTGCTGGATCTCCCTACAGTTCGAAGACTAGGAGCTAGAGCCACCACTGATGCTGCAAAATGGCTTCTGTGCCGCATTTCTTCAGCAGCTTTTCGCCCCCAGGGGAGGAAGCCGATCCGTTCCCCAAATACTGGTCCCAAAATCCATAGGGCACTAACCTCTCACTTTGTCCTAGGCATATCTGTGCTGATAATTCTGGAATCGCCACAGCTGCTGCTCTTCTGGGGTCCCTCCTGCCAGCTGCTGGCCCAGCTGCTCTAGGGCTAAAACCTCAGCTCACAAGGGCCTAGGCTCAGCTCCCGGAACTCTGCGCTGTCAGTTCCCAGCACGCTGTGCTGCCTGCTCTCAGAGTGCTGTGCTAGCCGCTCCCTGCAGGGCTTCTGGGCTGTCCTCAGCAGGAGGTTAGCTTCTCTGTGTTGTTCTGTGGGTGCTGGGGCTCCAGAAGTTGTTCATATTCCCCTTTTACTTTGTTTGGAAGGTGTGGGGGGCAGAGCACCTTGGTAGCGCTGTTTCTACTCCACCATCTTGGCTCCACCCCCAAGGTGATTTTTTTTCATGATGAATTGTTAATTTTGATAAATCCCCCTACCCCATTAATTTTATTATAATTTTATTATAAAGGATGACTGAGAGGGAGTTAGGAAATGTTACTTTGGGAAATAAAAGAAAAATAGATAAATAAAAAAGTACTTAATAAAAAGGATCAGGATTACATCTTAGATGGGTGTTGATAAAGTGTTTTAGTATTGTGGCACCATTTTCAGTAAATACCTCCATAGAAATTAGATAAAGTTAATGTATCTTTTTTTTAATGGAATCCTGAAGTGTTATTTTTACTATATTCCTTGAAGATTTTTTTGATGAGACAAAGAGCATAACTATAATTCTGGGGAGGTGTTTAACTGTAGTAGTTGAAGGAAGGCTAAAGCAAAAAGGACGAAGAATAATAATTTCTTAAGAGAACTGAGTTTAATCCATATCTTGTAAAGAAACAGAGAAGAGAATTTAATTGGTATCCTTATGACTAGTAAGACTTGTTCCAGAATTCAGCAGTTGTAGTGATGGTTAAAGATTACTTTTCCTGTAAATGTTCTCACAGCTCACACAATAAAAATACTTTTCTGTATTTGTATTATTATTTTTCAAAATGTAAATTATCAGTATACCAAGTAATCACAATGACTTTAAGTAAAAGGTATTAGTAAATATATATGGACATTTTGATGAACAGAGTATTATGGGAATATGTTTCTTTTTTTATTAAATACTTTATTAAACTGAAATGGGAATTTAGATCTTATTGTTCAATAGTGGGAAATATGTTGTAATTTTAGTAACCAACACAGAAATATGTAGATTGGTATTGGAATGAATAAGGAAATGATCTAGTAACACCTAAGAAAAGGAAAGATCACTCCACCTAGGACATAATTTATGGTGCTTAAAGCTACTTCTTGCTAGACTAGTAACTCATATATGATGTGAACTGTAATAGCTAATTATAGATCACCTCTGGATACACAGTTTTCTAGTTTTAAAAAAGAGTTAGAATTTCATCCATATTGATTCATATAACTGATGTTCATTCTGACAGCATTCATGCAAGATCTTTTATATCTGATACATGTTGCTTTTTCTTCATACAACTTCTTTGAGTATTTCCTACTGTTATTTCTTTGCTTTCCCTACTCTTAGAGTATATTTTTTGGTTGAAGTTGAGGGTGATTTTTTTGGTTTGGTTTTGTTTTTTGGGGGGGTGAGGGAGAGATTTGCAATATATTGTCTCCTTATATCAATTTGACCTTTAGGATATCTTTTTCAATTTTTGATTAATGGTGTCAATAATATACATTTATTTATGCATTATATATTTTTTCTAGGTTATGTGTAATACATTTCCTTTTCAGTGATTTTTTTTTTGCTTTTTTTGGAGGGCAATTGGGGTTAAGTAACTTGCCTAAGGTCACACGGCTAGGTTTTTTTTGTTTATCTGAGGCCAGATCCGAACTCAGGTCCTTCTGACTCCAGGGCCGGTGCTCTACTCACTGTGCCATCTAGCTGCCCCTGAGACTTTCCTTTTTAGTGATTTTAATTGGGTAATGGAGCTATCAAGTATTCTACCAGACATACCAAAGATACATTAATTCAATTTTCCATTGCCTTTTCATATGTATTCAATTGTGTTCTCAAAATACTTCTGCCATGGTAATATTTGATTTCTGTCACTGAAAATATTCCTAGATAATTCCATTATTTTTCCTCCTCTTATCCTTAATCAGCTATGCTAGCACATTGTATTTAAATAATGTCAGTTAGTCACACACACCCTTTTACTCAGGGATTCCACCATGAGACATCTACTCCAAAGTGAGTTCATGAGATTACCTAGTAAGGTAGTAGGGGAAGAGTCCAGTTTGTGATGGACTTTTAGTGCCAAACAGGGCATTTTATATTTACCCTGGAGGTAATAGGGAACCATTCTACTGCAGTATGAGTGTGCAGTGTTTGTGTGTGTGTGTGTGTGTGTGTCTGTGTGTGTGTGTGTGTGTGTGTGTTTGATAAGGATGTTGTTTCATAGTGAGTGGTCAAATAAAAACAACTTATTTGACAGAGGGCAGCACTGTTTATTGGAAAGAATACTGTTTTTTTTGTTTTTTAATTAAATTTTAATTAATTTTTAAATGTTAACAATATTTTTTCTTCTTCCTGTCTCCCCTTCCTCCCAAAATAACAGCAACAAAAACACACTTATGACAAATATACATAATCAAACAGAAAATTTCCAAAACTGAATATGTACAAAAATGTGTATCTCATTTTACCTGTTAAATCTATCATCTCAGGAAATTCTTCTTTATCTATATTCTATAGTCATGGTTGGGCATTGTGTTGATCAGATGCAGATCTTAAATCTTTTAAAGTTATTTCTTTTTTTACAATGTTGTTTTTATATACATCATTCTCTTGGTTCTTCTTGGCACTGTTGTGTATAAATGCCCAGTGTTTGAATGAGTAGATGTTATTTTTCATCTTATTCTAGTATTGTTGTCTTCAAAGGTAATGGGATATTAATCTTTAGCATTTTACTCCCAGTATTAGAAGGGGGAGGGGTAGGCCATTGTTGTAATTATAATATATGGGGGTGGGGGACTGAACACAGATTAAACATTTATATTCATTTTTAGCTCAAAAAAGAACTACTATTCCTAGAATTTAGATAAAAATGTTCCTCTGTTGTTATTTAGGTCTCAAATATCTAAGTGAGAACCTCCCACCAGATGAAAAGAGGTATTTCTCAGAGGTAAGTGATAATTACAACTAATGAATGAATATTATATATTTTGTCACGTTTTTAGTGCATATTTAATGCAACAGGTTTGTAGCAAAAATTAATTAATTTAATTTCATTTATTCACTTCTATATTGCATTAGTCCACCAAATGGTCAGGTATATTTTCCTATTATCCCTTCTTTTCTTTAAAAAAAATAATTTTTTATTTTTAGTTTTCAACATTCATTTCCACAATATTTTGTTAAAATCTTTTTCTCTCTCCAACTTTCCCCTACCGCAAAATATCAAGCCAACTGAATACCCCTTCCCCCAATCTGTTCTCTTATATCTTCCGCCTTTGTACCCTCAAACTTTCTATTAGGGCAAGATGGGTTTATATACCCCAATACCTATATATCTTATTTCCCAGTTGCATGTAAAAAACAATTTTTAAACATTTATTTTTAAAACTTTTGAGTTCCAGATTTTTTTCCTTCTTCCCTCCTCACCCACCCCCACTGGGAAGATAAGCAATTCGATATAGATTGTACATGTATAGTTACCAAAATCATTTCCATAACACTTATCTTGTGAAAGACTAACTATATTTCCCTCCATCCTATCCCCCTCACTTATTCTATTTTTCTCCTTTGACCCTATCCCTTTTCAAAAATGTTTGCTTCTAACTACCCACTCCCCCAATCTGCCGGCCCTTCTATCATCCCCCCTCTCATCCCCAATCCCCTTATTTTCTTGTAGGGTAAGATATCCAATTGGGTATGTATGTTATTCCCTCCTTAGGCCAAATTCAATGAGAATCGGGTTGTCCCATTCCCTTTTACCTTCCTGCTCTTCCCCTCCTTTGTAACACTTTTCTCTTGCCTCTTTTATATGAGATAATTTACCCTACTCTATCTCTCCCTTTCTTCTTCTCCCAATAAATTCCTCTTTCACCTCTTAATTTTATTTTTTAGATATCTCTTCATATTCAACTCATCCTGTGCCCTCTGTCTATGTATATGTGAACATACAGATGCCCATATTCACATGTATATTTATGTACACATAAATCCTCCTATACATACATATGCATATACATATACACATACACATACACATATACATACATATACATATACATATGCATATACATATTCCCTTCAGCTATACTCATACTGAAAAATATCTTGAGTTATAATTACCATTTTTCCATGTAGGACTGCAAATAGTTCAACTTAAATAAGTTTCTTGTGATGTCTTTTTTCCTGTTTACCTTCTCATATGCTTCTCTTGCTTCTTGTATTTGAAAGTCAAATTTTCTGTTCAGCTCAGGTGTTTTCATCAAGAATGCTTGAAGGTCCTCTATTTTTTTGAATGACCATATTTTCCCCTGAAGCATTATACTCAGTTTTACTGTGTAGGTGATTCTTGATTTTAGTCCTAGCTCCTTTGACCTCCAGAATATTATGGTCCAAGCCCTTTGATCCCTCAGTGTAGAAGCAGCTAGGTCTTATGTTATCCTGATTGTGTTTCTACAGTACTCAGATTGTTTCTTCCTGTTTGCTTGCAGTATTTTTTCCTTGACCAGGGAACTCTGGAATTTGGCTATAATATTCCTACGGGTTTTCTTTTAGGGATCTTTTTCAAGAGGTGATCAGTAAATTCTTTCAATTTCTATTTTGCCCTCTGATTCTAGAATATCAGGACAATTTTCCTTGAGAATTTCTTGAAGGATAATGTTTAGGCTCTTTTTTTGATCATGGCTTTCAGGTAGTCCAATATTTTTTAAATCATCTCTCCTGGATTTATTTTCCAGGTCAGTGTTTTTTCCAGTGAAATATTTCACATTGCCTTCTGTTTTTTTTTTTTCATTTGTTTGGATCTGTTTCATACTATCTTGATTTCTTATAAAAATCACTAGCTTCCAATTGCTCCAAACTAATTTTGAAGGAGTTATTCTCTTCAGTTAGTTTTGAAATTCCATTTCCATCTGGAAAATTCATCTTTTTAAAGTGTTCTTCTCCACATTGGCTTTTTGGGCTTTTTATTGCCATTTGAGTTCATCTTTTTTAAGGTGTTATTTTCTTCAGTATTTTGGGGGGTCTCCTTTAGCAGGCTGTTGACTTGCTTTTCATGATTTTTTTTGCATCATTCTCATTTCTCCCCCTAATTTTCCTCCACTTCTTCTATTTGATTTTCAAAATCCTTCTTGAGCTTCTCCACAGCCTGCAAGCAGTTCATATTTTTCTTGGAGGCTTTTGATGTAGGAGTTCTGACTTAGATGTCTTCCTCCCACTCCATGTCTTGATCCTTTTTGTCCCCCAAAAAGGAAACCATTTTCTGTTTGTTCTTCCTTTGCTTGCTCATACTGGTAGCCAATTACTTGACTTTTGAGCTCTTTGACATGGTAGAATTCTGCTTCCACAATGGAGAGAGCTATGTCCCAAATTGCTGGGAATTTTTCAGCTGCTGAAGCTATTAGATGGGTACCCTCTCTACAGCCCCCAAGACCACCACCCAAGACTGCATTCCAGATCTAAGCAGGTCAAAGCAAGAGTGCTTACTGTCTGAATGGTCGCTTGTTCCCCCTACAATCTGCAGGCAAGTAGCTTCAGAAGCAGCCATGTGGCAGCAGCTGCAGCCACCATGCCTCCCAGCTTCTTGCTCTGAAGGTAGCAGCTGGACTGCCCACTCCCTGTTTAAATAAAGTTCCACACTGACCTTTTACTTTGTCTTTGGCATTTGTGGATTGAGAAGTCTGGAAAAAACTATAGCTGCTGGTGATTCTCCAGATGTACACTCCAGAAGAGGCTGGTAGGGGGCTGCCCTGGGGCTAAAACCACAACTCA
Source organism: Gymnobelideus leadbeateri (assembly GCA_011680675.1). Classification (NCBI taxonomy): domain Eukaryota; kingdom Metazoa; phylum Chordata; class Mammalia; order Diprotodontia; family Petauridae; genus Gymnobelideus; species Gymnobelideus leadbeateri. Next base: position 207,118 of record WOXC01003002.1, on the reverse strand, counting down.
GTCTGAACTGTGCTTCACTCCTAGCACTCTTCAATGGACCCTTGCTGTCTACCTGCCAGGCTTCCTTCAGTGGGAGATTTGTTTTTCTCTATCACTTTGTATGTTCTGTAGCTCTAAAGTTTGTTTAGAGTCATTTTTTGCATGCATTGAAGGAGCTGGAACCTGGAGCCACACAGAAGTCCTGTTTCTACTCTGCCATCTTGGTTCTGCCCTAAGAATGCTGTTTTAAAAGATTTAAATTCTTTTTGTGAGATTTAATTATCTGTGCAATTTTGATCAAGACACCTAATCCCTTCAAGCCTGAGTTTCCTTATTTATTAATTTGTCAAATTGCTAATAACCTTAAGTCTTATACTACATTTCTTAGTTGTTTTCAATTAAAGGTCACTAAACTGATTGTCAAACCTTCAACTGACTTAAGCAAAATTTACCCTGAATACTCCTTGGTTCAATAATTTCGATGAGTGACAATCTAGTATCTTACACAGAGGGCTGATCTCATTTCAAGTCTTATCCCAGATACTTATTGGCTGTATTACTCTGGACATATTATTTAACCTCTTAATGCTTCAGGTAACTTTCTAAATTGCAGAATAGCTTTAAATAAGCATTGCTAGAGAGAGTTTCCTCTTAAGTAGCTTCTTATACTATGTATTAAATCATAGATCTAAATAGAACAAGCAAAAAAAAAAACTTTAATTCATGTATATATTTCATAGCTCTAAATTATTATTCATGTAGTATGATTTAGAGTTATGAAAACCAATGGATCATTTTCAAAAAAATGAAAGTAGTTTATCTCTCAGGGTGTCTAATAAAAAAACCTAACCAAAGAAAGTAAGGGGAAAAAATAGAATTTTATTGATAATTTTATAGTCCTTTTATATTCCAAGAAATGTCTGTGAAACATTTCTCTCCGTTGATAATTTCTTTGTAAACCTAAGAATATTTATTAATTCCAGTTGCTGAATTTATTAGCATAGTACTAAATATCTTAGCATATGAATATGGGCATTTAAGGTGGTTTAAGTACCATTTTATAGAGCAAAAGCTGTATACCAAATTGGATCTTTATTGCACTGTGTTTTAACAAGCTGCTAATTATCTTCCTAATGGTTTGTTAAAGTTTTACAGTGCCCTATTTGCTCTGTGAGCTGGCATTAGAATGCCATGGAAAGAATAGACTCTCTCATGCTTGAGGAAGAAAAAAAAAAGACAAGGTTAAGCAAACCACATTAAAAAAATAAAAAGTCTAAGCCTGGATTTGATCCAAACATTAAAAAAAAAAAATAACACCTTGGTTCATGCTAGTGTCCCTATATAATTCTATTAGATGCACATGTCATCATTCATTCTAATTTGAACTAAGCCTGAAATAAAGGACAAATGTTAAATAAGCAAACATATGCAAACACACAGTTTCACCTAATGAAATCTGAGATGTGAAAAATACTTTCAGTCTCTGCACAGTGATTATAAAGAACACATATTCAGCACTGAAATACCCAGGCATTGTGTATTGCATGGTTCTTTACCTACATTTTTTGATAGATAACCACATAAACAATTTACATAAAATACTTTCCAGATAAATCAGTAAAATTCTTTGCCCATCTATCCCTCCCCTGCTACCTGGTCTTTTTTAATGTTAGAATTCCTTCTGTAACCAGAGGAACAGGAATAAAGGAAGGAAGGAAGGAAAGAAATCATGGAGACCCAGGGATGTTAAGTACTTTACTAAGGTCAGAAAGTTAATTACCTACTTGATCCCCCTTCCCTTGTTTCTATGTGTTTAAATCCTATCCTTCCTTTAAGCTCTACTCCTGCCAATACATTTAAATTCTATATCTACCAAGAAAAAAAATCAGAAATTACACCTGAGTTCCCATAATATTCTAGAGCTTATTTCACCTTAAGAATGTATTCACTATCATGCATTTTTATTTATATGCCTTTCCACACCCCAATATTTTAAAACTTTCAGCTAGAGAGTCTATCCTTTATATCACCACTGCACAGGATACTTCCAGAACATAACAGGTGTCCATAAATCACTGTGGATAATAATTCTTTATAAAATATTGTTTGCATATTTCATCAAACTTTGAGGTGATCTTTCATTTTTTGAAACACAAAATTTGATAGCATTATATCATTCTGAAAAGTATCATTGGATCATAAGATTTGGAAACACACCTTGTCCAACCTGTTTTTTGTTGTTGTTTAAGATAAGGAAACTGAGGCCCTGAAGGTTAAGTGGCTTCAACAAAGTTACACAAGTAGTTCCATAGCAAGGATGGATTTCAGATTCATTACCAATATCTTAGTGATAAATTGGCCATAGAAATCCATGAAACATCCCAAAATGGCAAAATGATTTCTATTGCCATGAAATCCCTTTTCACTTTTCACTGGTTATGACAGTTTAAGAAAAGGAGATTAATATTGAGAATCAAAGAGGTTTTTTTTTTATTCATCTCCAGAAAATAATTTAACTATTCATATCCCAAATCAGAGTTATTGCTTCAATGACCAATAAATTGTGCAACTGAAATAGATCCATATGTACATTTTCAATATATGTTAAATTAGAAGAATGAACATGATTGTGTTGGTAAATGTTTAACAATCAGCTTTGCAGGGGGCGGAGGGTAAACATGACACCTTTAAGTTTAAAATGCATTATTCCCATTTTCTTAATCAGTTCTCTAAATCCAGACAATTAATAAAAAGGCAAGCCCTGATTTGTAGAGTTTACCACTTTCCTGGGTGTAAACTCTCACACTAAAAATTTAACAATAAGCTCTTGTGAGCTATTTTGAAATAACTCCAACTCAATCTATGAAGGTTAGCTTACATATTCTCCCTGAGAGGTAAATAAAAGTATAGGCTACCAAAAAAATAAATACATAAATAAATAAATAAATAAATAAATAAATAAATAAATAAATAAATAAATAAATAAATAAATAAATAAATAAATAAATAAATAAATAAATACATAAATAAATACATAAATAAATACATAAATAAATACATAAATAAATACATAAATAAAAACAAAACAAAACAAACAGACAAATGCTTAATCATGTGGGATGTTAGTAATCTAAAAATCTCTCACATTTCTACTCTTCACTCACACCTTCCACTAAAATCCATTGTCTTCAGAACTTCATTTCCTCTGGTTTTTAATATTGCAATAGCCTCTTTCTTCCATACTTATCCATTTGTAATCCATCATCAGCACAAGTACCAAAATAATATTCCTAAAACACAGATTTGATCATGCCACTCCCCTGCTCAAGTCTTCAGAGTCTCTATCTCACCTCTTGAACAAAGTGTAAATGCTTCTATTTGATGTTTAAAATCCTGTACAATATGAATCTAAGCTGTCTCTTAGGCTTATATAAAATTATTTCTTTGCATTCCAGTAAAATTAGCTCAGGTGCTATACCCCGAACATGTCCTTTGTATAGTCTATTCCCTATGCCTGGATGGTCCTCTCTCCTCACCTTAGTCAGAAGTCACCTCCTATAGGAAGCTTTCCCTGACATCCTAATGATTTGCTCTTAATTATCTTGTATTTTCTTAATCTCTGTAGTACTCAGGGAAAATAGTTTAAAGTATCTGACCCAGTTCAGTAGTAGGAAGAACCAAACATTGTCAGTTAAACCTTCATCCAATCTGCTATGTTCATCATTTGACACAAGAAAGCATCTGGGGTAACTCTGAAGCCCTCTCTGACTCTCAGAGAGCTGCGTACCTCTTTCCACATATCCCTACAATTTTTGGAATTTATCACTTCTGTAGCCTAGGATTTTTTCATTGGTTTGTTTATTGAATTAGATCTTGACTACAATTCTCACCTACTTGCGAAATTCCTTACCTTCTTTATATTACTGCCTGACTCTGTGTTCATTTGAGGATTTATAAAATGCATCCCATAAAATGTTAACCAACATGGTAGGAACTGTTAAAGTAAAATACAAACAAACAAAAACTAATGTATGCAGGGCAGCTATCATCTCAGACAGCATGATCTCCCTCAGACCAGGCAGTGACCCCCTTATACATCATGCAAGCAAAGAAAATTCAGAAGCTCAATGGCATTCCCACTTATTCTTATAATAAATTAAGAAGGCATCAGCTTAAGGTTTTTCTGCTGGGGACAAGATACCCCAAGGGTCAGTGTCACATCTACAAGAGTAACTCAAGTTGCGAATATTTTTAGAGACTAAGAAACACAGAATTTCAGAAATTGGCTGGATATCAATAGCCCTCTAGTCTAACTCATTATTTGTACAGACTCTCCTTTAAAATAAATACCAAAAACTATCATCAAACTTTTGCAAGAATACATTAAATGAGGGGGACACCCACTCCTCCACCTTGGGGCAATCTTTTCCCTTTTGGCGTTGTAGTAATTCTTAGGGAATTGTTGCTTACAGGTGGGCAGCCAGACAATACAGAAGAGAGCATCTGATCATGGGTCACATGTTAGCTTATATTGGGAGGAGGGAACATACTAGGGAACACATATGTAATGGGCAGGTCAGAAAGATCGTAACACAGAAGAGCTGGGAGCAATCCCAGTTCTGAAGGGAGGAACAAGCCAGGAATAAGCCTGGAATCAGGAAGATCTAAGTTTAAAACCAGCCTCATAAACTTACTGTCTGTGTGATCCTGGGCAAGTCACTTAACCTCTTCCTGCCTCAGTTTCTTCAACTGTAAAATAAAAATAATAATAGTGTTTACTTCCTAAAGTTGTGGGAATCAAATAAAATAATTCAAGATAATCAGATATTTGTAAAGCACTTAGCACAGTGGCTTCCACATAGTAGACATTTAATAAATGCTTATTTCCTCTTCCTCCTTCCTTATATAACACCTAAATTTGTCTTTTTGCCACTTCCCCCTATTGCTGCTACTTCTGCTTTCTAGTCCCAATCATATAAAATCTAATTTCTCCTTCACATGATAGGTCTTCAAATACTTGCCCACCCCTCCAGCAAGGCTTCAATATCACTAGTACCTTCATATGTCATGAGCCAAAGACCCTCCAAGTTGCTTTCTTTTGTGCGCTTTCCACTTTTTCCAATGTGTAATCTCCTATGTATTCCCGGATGTCATATCTTTCTTGAAATCTAAGACTGCATTTAGGTCCTTGTCTCAACCATATCATTCATAAGGTCAATGCCAGCTCCAGTCAACTTGTAAGTCAATTGTTAAATTTTCACTTCGTGAGCCTTTGCACCTTGGAAACTGGCAAATGTTAAATCAGAGCTTGGTTTATTATTTTCTTGATTGCCTATATTTGAGAAAGTGATGTTGAAAATTATAATCAGATTAAATTCAAAAGGGTGTCCCAAGTAAATATTTTTTTTTCCTTAGAGAGATAGTTGTTAGAAATTTACCAACACACCCCCACTTAGAATTCCAACTTCCTCATTTTTAATTGAGAACTGAAGTAATAAGAGTTGAAATGAATTTCTTAAGGTGGCACAAAATAGTATCTGAATTGGGATTTGAAGCCAATTCCTCTGACTTCAAATGAAGGAAACTTTTACCTATATCACATTGGTTTCCTACTGACTCGTGAATAATTTATTTCAATCATTCTCATTTTGTAATTTAAAAATCTAAGGCCTGAAGCATCAGAATAACTTTCTCAAAGTTCATTGGAATTATAAATACAAAGGTAGAATTTGAACAGAAGTCCTCTGAAACCAAATCCAAAACATTTTCTGCAGAAATTTCTGCCCTTTGTCCCCTCATCCTGATTTATACCTTCCTGCATGTCCTATGCAGAGTTCATTGTTCCTTCAGAATCTGTGGAAACCAAACTATTAGCATTTCTCATTGAAATGGACACTCTGACAGAATCAACAGGCCAAGACCACCAGTAATCGAATCAGAAAGCGTTAATAGCCTGCCGGTGGCAGACCTAGGAATCAAATCCCAGGAGCTGCCCTGAACCCCAGTTCACACACAGGTTATATAGTCAAAAACCACCATCGTATCAGGAGTAACAATCAGAATGGGGTAAACTGGTCAGGCAAGATGCAGCTAGGACAAGATATCGTGCAGGAGCAGGATGTTGGCTGGGGCACACTAGATTAAGCAGCAACCAAGCAGACTGGAGGAGTTTTGGGTTCCAGGAATCCAGGGTACAAAGATGGGCCCCTTGTAAGTGGGTGAAATGTCATGGCTTACTACTTCATCATAGTGTCAGCTAAAATCAAAAGTTCTGACCAGTTTTCTATAGCTTGTCAAGGGAATAAGCACTATACCCATACTGTTGAAGTAGTATGCCTTGACATTTCACTGGCCTAGGAGGGGCCCATCTTTGTATCCTGAATTCTTGTAAACCCAAGAATCCTTCATTCTTCTAGGTTATCGGACAACTTTAACCCAGTGTGCCCCAGCCCACTCTTATCTCATCCGGCTAAAGTAGTAAGCCTTGTAAACCCAAGAATACTCCCTTCAGTCATTGAACAACCTGCATTATCTAAGAGTGCCCCCCGCCCCATATCCTGCCCAACCAGCCTGCCCCTGATATGATGGTAGCTTTTGGACTATTTAAACTGTGTGTCTACTGGGGTTCAGGGCAGCTCCTGGGACTTTTCCTAGGACTGCCGCTGGCCAGCTAATAAACGCTTCCTGAATTCGATTACTGATGGTCTTGGCCTGGTGATTCTGTCCGAGTGTCCATTTCACTGTATGGAGGAAGGGCAGAGTGACCCTATCAATTCATATAACTGGAAGAAATCTGTAAGTTTACCCTTGGAAGGGGCCTGAGCTAAGCTGTTTCAGACCATCTGGGAGTCAAGGGATGGTCACCAACATTTCATTAACAGGTATGCTTAACTAGCCTTATGCATGGCTGGGAGCAATCCCAGTTCTGAAGGAAGAAACAAGGCAGGAAATTTGAATAGGAGCAGCATAAAAGGGCTTGAATTTGTCTGATTCTTTGTAGACTTTTGAGGAGACTACCCATTTACTTAGGAAAGAATAAATGTAAAATAAGGAAAAAGAAAAAACCTCCCTGGCTTTCCAACAAGTATTGTTTATTCCTAGACTGAGCATATTTATAACAACAGTAAGGTGTCCAGGAAAACTGGCAAATGGTTGTTGTATCTTTCCTTTGTTCCTTGTTTTGTTTGTTTAGCAAATTGGAGTTGAGTGACTTAACAGGATCTTACAGTTCAAATCTGAGGCCAAATTTGAACTCAGATCTCTATCCACTATGCCACCCAACTGTTCATGCCATGTATCATGAGAAGACTATAGCCTAATCAATTCAATTCAATTGATCACCATTGCCTATGTCCAAAATTGACTTCATTTCCTTCTGGATGTCTAAAGTAGGTGTTAGCCTACAGGTCAAATCCAGCCCACTGACTGCTTTTGTACCAACTGTAAGAGCTGAATGATTTTCATTTTTTTTTCTCAAATATAGTAGCTTTTTTTTTTTAAGAAATATAAAAACTATTATCTCATTGGCCAAACAAAACAAAACAAAAAACAGATGTCTATGTTTAGCACAACTCCACCTTCTCCTTCCCCCTAATTGATATGTAAGCAGGCAACTCCACCCTTCCCCTCCCCTAATTGACTCTTGGGTGGGAGTTGCAGCCTCAGGTAAAATCCCTGTTCCATTCTTTTCCTTGCCCCCTTCACCCCCCTACCAGGTGTTTCCCATCTCCACCCATTCTGGGTTCCCTGTCCCTCAGCCTAGTGTAAACTTACCCTAGGTAAAATGTACACTGACCAATCATTGATTGTAGTTTAGGCTTATATAACCTGGCCATTGAATCTCTTTAAAAACCGTGAAAAGGTCTGTGCCAGCACTGTCTGATTTCAGTAACAATGTAACCCTGGCAGTCCTGTGGTAATAAAATCTACTTCCAAATTGTTATCTCGAGGATCTCCTGTCTCACTCAGTGATGCTCTTTATCTAGCTGGTTTGCTCTGTAGGTCATAGTTTACTGACCCCATTCTAGAGTAACTAGCTAAAGTGAAATATAATCACAAACAGGAGTAAGTCAGTGAATAGACAAGTAGTATTCTTAAGAGTAAGAAACGGGGTGGCTAAGTGGCATAGTGGATAGATGTCAGGTCTGATACCAGGAAGACTCCACTTCATGAATTCAAATCAGGTCTCAGATACTTACTAGCTGTGTGACTCTGGGCAAGTCACTTAGCACTGTTTGACTCAATTTCTCATCTGTAAAAATGAGCTGGAAAAGGAAATGGCAAAACACTTCAGTAGGTTTGCCAAGAAAATCCCACATGGAGTCACAAAGAATTGGACACAACTGAAATGACTACAACAGCAATAAAAACAGACTGTAAGAGGCAAGACCATATCTCCATACTTCTAAGCCAATCTGATTCTGATCGCATGAACCAAGACAATCACCACAGAGATTTCCTGGAGAAAATCTAAACCTCAGGTAAATGTCTGACAGCATTTATGTCTCTTAGAGAAGTTCTGAATGGATATAACTCATAACCATATCCAATCATCCCAGAAAACTAGACTGGAAAGAAGACTCTTAATCCTCAAAATTCTCCATGATATTTGGCATACTATCTAGCATGTATCTCCATCAGGAAGTGAAGGTCTTCCCTCTGTAGATATGGGTTCTAATTGGTGAGTGTTCCACATCATGTTATATGGATTTAAACATACTATGCTACTTCTAGGCTTTGTGCAGGCAACACCACCTTCCTTTTCCCACTACCACTTCCCCTAATTCTCTCCCCCAGAATAGTAATCAAATCAACACTGTCACTCCTAGTAAAGACAATTTAATCAATATCCCTATTACTCTAATATCCATTCACTCAGACATCCCTTTCAAAAACATTTCTCCCTGGCCACCAATCTCCTCCACTTGTTATCTTGCCCTATTTAATTGTAAATTCTTGAGGGCAAGTACTGTCTGGCTTGCTAGTATTTGTTTCCCTGGTATTTAGCAGGGTGCTGGCCTCTTAGCAACCTCTTAAAAAGCTTTGTCTTTCATTCCTTCACTTAATTTATCTGCTTGATTTCTCCATTACCTCCTCAATATACTCCCTAAAATAGTTATCTAATCCTCAAAAAATGATATATTCAATAGTATGCAATTGAGAGTGAATTATGCTTATATAATTTGTGTATATTTCTGATAGCTGGATACAAGAAGAGTCAAATATAACTTCAATATTAGAAAAAAGACAACATCCATTAATTTCTAATTTTCCTTTTCTGACAAATGGATTTTATTATTACCACAGTAAATGTATTTTGTTGCAATGAAATTGGATTACTCATTCAGCCAAGCCCCACCTTCAGAATAATACTGAAGTACCTGAAAATGTATTTAAAAATAAACCCTAATTCAATGAAACACCTATGCATGCCTAACTTGATCTGTTAAAGACTCCTGATTACATGATAATTTCTATTTAGGAAGTCTGGTTTACTTTTATGATTAACAATATAATAAAAATAGAATAAAATAAAATAAACTGCTATTTATCCAATGGTTATTTCTATTGAGCTTGAGATAAGAGGGGAAAAATGAAGATTCCAAAGCATTCTACTTTTTTTAAAATTAGAATATACTGCAACTTTAAAAAAAAAAAAGCTCTTTTTATACACTAAAGTTGTAATTAGATTTCAATTAAAGCCAAATGTATAATCTCACTCTACTATCGATTTGGTGAGCTTTTTTCCTGGCCATCTCTGGGGGGGATAAAAATCTTTAGCAAATCCACTTAAATGAAGAGTGGGACATTACAGAGGAAACTGAATTAACAGTAAGAAAAGTGAATTCTGCAAGACTTGGAATTTATGTCCCCCAAATGTTCCTTTTTTAATTAAAACTCCCAAATAAGTATTTGTGGCGGTAATATAAAACATTTCCCTACATATTAGATCACTGCTCATTTTGTACATTGCTCCATGTTTAGCTCTGGGTGAGATTGTATGGTCAGTGAAGCTTGTCTTTCTTATTGTCCCTTTCACCCCTCCATTCAGTTTTAATCCACTTTGTGTAATATCCCTTCTTTTAGCAACCAAGGTGCATATACTTCCTTCTTCTCCCTAGAATCTTACACACTGACATCTCAGGAAACAGATATTTTGAGGAACAGTCTATTCCTATGAAGATTACACAAATGACTATATATTCTGAATGTGGAATCACTAGGAAGATAGTAATAACCTGTGCTCTTTCCCAACTCAATATTTAATGCATTGGGAACCAAACTTTTTAAAGATTCTGATTTCTGTTAAAATGCAATTAGCCCTTATGTGAGTTCTTAGGAAAAGTTATCAGCTATTTAAAACTGTGAATGAAAGATACAGGACTTTGATAATGAATTGAGTGTGCAAGTAAGTAACAAAGATCATCAATATATGGGGAATCACTTTCTCCTCCTCACCCCCCAAAAAAAAGTATTAGGGGAGCTTAGAGGCTTCCCAGGTTTGAGGGAAGTCAAGAGAAACATCTGTTACAATTTTAGTGGAGTTGATCCTGCTGAACCTCTCATTCTTTTATTTGCCCTTGTTCTATCTTACTTACCAAATTATACCAGTCTTCTTTTCCATTACTGCTCAGCTAGCTATTAGAATAGAAAGCAATCTGATAAACAGATCTCTAAATGAGGTACTGATAACTGATAATGGCTTAGTGTCATACCTCCTAAGGGTATTAAAGTCAAGAGAACCTTTGTTCAAGAAAACCAGTGAACTGAGGGTGGAATTAAAAGAACTTTGGATTACTTTTTAATGGAGTACAAAGGATAGCCATCACAGGGCTTACCATCAAGCAAAATTTGAGTTCAAATTTGACCCCAGACACTTATTAGTTGTATGACCCTGGGCAAGTTAGTTAACCCCTGTTTGCCTCAATGGTGAAATGGGGATAATAGTACCTATCTCCCAGGGTTGTTGTGAGGATCAAATGGCATAATTATTGCAAAGTGTTGACAGTGGCTGACTATAGAAATACTATCATTATTTTCTCAGGTATTTACATGAAAAAAAATCACATTCAAAACCTTTTGTATATACAATTATAAAGCATGCTTTTAAAAATGAAAGAGAATAAACTAAGAAGCTGGAGAGATAGTGCTCAAGATTAGGAAATATACATATAAACAAAAACTACATTACTACCAATGTTAGAGTTTTGATGCTAATCAAACTATCAAAGGAATACTACACAGAGCTCTATAAAATAATAACAAAATTAGGTTGGAGACACAAAAGATCTAGAATATAAAGAGAAATAACAACAAAAAAAAAGAAGGAATGATCTTTCCACAGTGCCGATTTGCAATAGATTTTCTAAGGTGTATGCATCAATGCATGCAATACTAACTTTTTTACTTATTTCTGTGGCCCATACATGATAAGATGCTTTTGTCTATGTTGCTATTGAGCTTCCCTGCTAGAATTCCTCATCCTAACTATACACCTATCATATATGTCACATAGTAGTTTCCTTAACAGATGAAAATGTGCTTTCATTCATTGTGTATCAAAAATGCATGTCTGTATTTGGGTCACATGAACAAGATAGACACTAGACATTTTCTCTCATCCTTATGACCTCTCAGACCTCTTCAAAACTTAATATATATGCCAAAGATAAAGCAACTTTAGCTGATACCTGGAGTCTAAAAAAATAAATGAAAAAAAAAAACCCAAAAACTATGAACTGAATCTCACTGACCCAGAGTTTACTCAGTACTTCTCCTCCACCTCCCTTGCTATTAGCAATGAAGCTGCCCAAGAAGATCCAAGGATGAGGCAGGCTAGGTGGCACAGTGAATAGAGCATGAGCCTTGGAGTCAGGAGGGCCTGAGTTCAAATCCAATTTCAGACACTTAACACAAAACTAGCCAAGTGACCATGGGCGTCACTTAACCCCAATTGCTCTATCTTCCCCACTCCAAAAAAGAAGAAGAAAAAGATCCCAGGGCCTGACAAAGGCTTACTACAAAACCCACCCATAGACCCCACTCTTCCTTCCTTCTTTATAGGCACATGAAGACCATGGCTCCAGACTACAGAATTTTACTTGAGCTGTGACACATACAGTACTCATAGCCTTTTGTATGAAAAAGCCTTCTATGGGCTACAGCCCTCAAGTACTAGTGCTGAAAATCTCTTAATTGCTAGTGTCAGGGTTAACAAACCCATGGTGCCAGCATGGTGAAGCTTTGAAATCATAGTGCAAGACCAGAGAACTAACATTCAAAGGAGCAAGAGAGGACCCTAGGATCTGACACAATGTTGACAAATGCTAACAAAATGTATATTGGGGTGGAGGTGGGAAAGCAACTTTCTACTCAGCCTGAAGTAAAAGAGCAAAGCATACAGTTGGGGTCAGTTCTGTCTCCCTGAAAGTCTTTTAAGGCAAAGACTTAGTCTAGTGAACTGTGACTGATCCAGAATGGAAGAAGATTGAGATACTTTGATTCCTTGAGAACTCAAGGAAACCACTATCAGAGGGAATAATGTCAGGAAGTGAATAGAGAAAAATCAGAGGAGAAAAACAAAACTTTAATTATCATAAGGAAATATGGCCTTCAAAATATGAAATACTCAAATTGCCAGGTAACCAAATACAGATGTCAAAAATGCAGTTTCAGATAAGAAAATAGATGTAGCTGTAAAGAAACTACCAAAGCAGGGGGCAAACAAAACACTTTCTGGCCTAATGATTTACACAGGAAAATTCTCTAAACTTTTAAAGAATATGTAACACCCTTATATCACAAATAATTGTTAAAAATTGAACAAGAGAGCAGCCAGAGCCAAGAGAGCAGAGAAAAGGTAAGAATTGCCTGAACTTTTCAAATTTCCCTCCAAAAAAACTTTAAATATTGTTTGAAAACTAATTCTGGAGTGACAGAATCCAAAAAGGACAAGGTTAAACATTTTTCCAGCCCTAGACAACTTAGCAGGAATGCAGGAAAGGTCTGTCTCACTTGGGTAAAAATGGAGTGCCGCCCAGTGTGGGCAGTTTCCAGGGAAGCCAATAGGAGATTTCTAGCCCTAGTATAACTCAGCAATCTAGGTCCCATGGCCTAGTGCAACAGGCAGAGTGTGTGTCAACTGTGAACTTTTTAGCCCCTGGGAAAACAGGTGAGTGGCCAGCCCATGTAGATCTGGGAGCCCGTGCAGCAGGTTATCATCCAGGCCTGGAGGACCCAGAAATTGAAAGAATGCACCAGTCACCTCCTAAAAGAGAGCCCAAAATGAAAAATACCAAGAACATTATAGTGAAATTCCAGAACTCTCAGGTCAAGGAGAAAATACTGCAAGCAGCTAGAAAGAAACAGTTCAAATATCATGGAACTACAGTCAGGATCACACAGGACCTAGTAGCTTCTACTTTAAGGGGTCAAAGGGTTTGGAACAGGATATTCTAGAAGGCAAAAGAGTTTGGATTACAACCAAGAATTACATACACAGGAAAACTAAATATAATCCTTGGGGGGAAAACAAACAAACAGACAACAACAAAAACAGAAATAGGGGACTTTACACATTTCTGACAAAAAGACCAGAGCTAAACAGAAAATTTATCCTTCAGATACAAGACTCAAGTGGAGAGTAAAAAGGTAAACAGGAAAGAGAAAACATAAGTTATTCAATAAGGTTAGGCTGTTTACATCCCTACACAGGAAGATGATATTTGTAATTCTTAAGAACTATATCTATTAGGAAAATTAGAAGGTGCATATATAGACAAAATGTTTAGGTATAAATTAACTTTGATGGGATAGTATTTTTTTTTAAATAAGAGATGAAAAACAGGGTGGCACTGGGAGAAGAGTAAGGAGAGAGTTACAATGGGGTAATTATTTCACATGAAGAGGTACAAAAGACTTAGTACAGTGGAGGGAGGAGCACTGCTGGAATTTAACTCTCATTGGATTTGACTCAAAGAGGAAATAGCATACACACTTAGTTGGGTATAGAAATCTATATTACCATATAAAGTAGTAGATGGGGAGGGTGACAAGAAAAAGGACTCAGGGCTGAGAGAAGAGAAGGCAGATTGAAGGAGGCAGTTACTACTGGTGAGAAGTAACATAGTGAAAGGAGAGAGAAAGAAATGTATAAACCAGGGTAACATAGGATAGAGGGAAATACAGAGTTAGTAAACATAACAGTGAATGTGAATGGTATTAACTCACCCATAAAATGAAAATGGATAGCAGGGTGGATTTAAATCAGAATTCTGAAATACATTGTTTAAAAAAATACATTTCAAGCAAAGAGTTACACAAAAAGTGAAGATAAAAGATAAAAGACTAGAGTAGAATATGTTATGCATCAGCTGAATTAAAATGAAAATGAAAATGAAACAAAAACTAAAAGAATAAAAAGAGGGGGAGCAGTCATGATCTCAGATGAAGCAAAAGCAAAAATAAATCTAATTTTTTATGGCTCTAATTTTTTTTTTGAAGGGGGGAAGGCAGGGCAATTGGGGTTAAGTGACTTGCCCAAGGTCACACAGCTAGTAAGTGTCAATTATCTGATGCCGGATTTGAACTCAGGTCCTCCTGACTCCAGGGCCGGTGCTCTATTCACTGCACCACCTAGCTGCCCCAAAAATAAATCTAATTTTAAAAGATATGAAAGGAAACTACATTTTGCTAAAAGGTACTATGTAAAATGAAGTAATGTCAATACTAAATATAGATGCACTCAAGGGGATAGAATTTAAATTTTTAAAGAAGTTAAATGAGGTACAGAAGGAAATAGGCAGTCAACTATACTACTGGGGAACCTCAACTTTCTCTTGCTACAACCAAATAAATATAACCACAAAATAACCAATAAAGAAGTCAAGGAGCGGGGCAGAGCCAAGATAGCAGAGTAGAAACAGCACTTCCATGGAGCTCCAGCCCACACCACTTCAAAATTATGTAAAAGGGGACTCTGAACAACCTCTGGAGCTCCAGCACCCACAGAACGACACAGAGAACCTAACCTCCCACTGAGGACAGCCTGGCAGCCCAGCAGGGAGTGGTCAGCACAGCACTCTGGGAGCCCAGCCCAGGACTCCATAAGTCTGAGGTTTCAGGCCCAAGGTGGCCAGACCTGCAGCTCGCTGGAAGGACCCCAGAACACCAGCAGCTGTGGCTTTTCCAGAATTATCAATACATATATACCTAGGACAAAGTGAGAGGTATACATGGATGGAGGGCACAGATTGAATTTTGGGGGAAGGGATAATACTTCAGTAGTGAATTTAAGAGGAGAGAGGAATGTGGCAAGAGGATATGGGGAGAGAGAGGTAGGGTAAACTATCTCATATAGAAAAGGCAAGGGGAAGTGGTTGCAGGGGAGGGGAAGAACAGGAAGGAAAAAAGACAAAACCATATTCTCATTGAATTTGGCTCAGGGAGAGAATGACATACATACTAAATGGGATATCTCACCCTGTGGGAGAGCAAGGGGAAGGGGGATGAGAGGGGGGATGATGGAGGGGAGGGCATTCTGGGGGGAGGGGAGGTTGGCAATACCCACTATCGAAGAGGGACAGGATCAAAGTAGGGAATGGACAAGGAGGGGGTGGGATGGGTGGGAGGGAAATATAAGCAGTCTTTTACAATATATCCACTATGGTAATGTTTTGCATAGCTATATATGTACAACACATACTGAATTACTTATCTTCCCAAAGGGAGTGGGTGACAAGGGAGGAAGGGAATGGATCTGGAATTTGAAGTTTTAAAATTAAATGTTTCAAATATATATAAATAACTATTATTAATACTGTTTTGCATGTAATTGGGAGATAAGATGTGCAGGTATTGGGGCACAGATATTCACCTTGCAATAATGAAAAAGTTGAAAGGGATATGGGAGAATATATGGGAGAGAGCAGATTGGATGAGGAGATATCCTGTGTGACTGCTATTCTGGGGTGGTTGGTAGGGGAAAATGGGGAAAAATTTGTAACTCAAAATCTGGTAAAAATCAATGATGTAAACCAGAAGTTAAGGCAAAAAAAAAGTACAAAAAAAGAAGTCAAGGAGGAGACAAAGTCAAGATGGCCGAGTAGTAACAGCGTTTCTGCACTGCTCTTCATCCCATCACTTCCTCTTTATGTAAAAGGAGACTCTGAACAACCGTCTGGAGCTCCAGAACCCACAAAATGACACAGAGTAGCTAACCTCCTGCTAAGGATAGCCTGGCAGCCCAGGAGACAGTGGCCAGCTCAGCACTCTAGGAACTAAGCCCAGGCCCATGTGAGTCAGTCGTTTTAGCTGCAGGGTGGCCAGACCAGCAACTAGTTGGAGGGACTCCAGAACATCAGGAGATGTGGTGTTTCCAGAATTATCAACACATAGATGCCATGGACAAAGCAAGAGGTTAGTTTAGTATGTACTTTGGGACTCATTAGCTGGGAGAGCAGGTCAGCCTCTTTCCCTGGGGGCAAGAAGCCACTGAGACGCCTCAGAGCAGCAACAGTCACACAACATCTTTAACTGCTGGCCCGGGGACTTTAGGGAGACAAGGCAATCAGTCTTGGGGGTAATCACTTTTGGGACTAGTTGGGAGAGTGAATCAGCCTCTTTCCCTGAGGATAAGAAGCCTCTGAGGAGCCGGGCACAGCCCACCATGTTGCAGCTTCAGTTCTTGGCCTGTGAACTGTAGGTGGATACAGCAATCAGTCTTAGGGATAAGTTCTCTTGCATTAATGTTTTGGGATCTGGATTGCAATCTGGGGTGAAGGTCCAACTCACTCGACTTAAAAATTATGTAAAAGGGGGACTCTGAATGACCTCTGAAGCTCCAGAACCCACAAAATGACACAGAGAAGCTAACCTCCCACTGAGGACAGCCCAGCAGCCCTGCAGGGAGAAGCTAACATAGCTCTCTAGGAGCCGCCAGCACATGGCTTGTGAGCTGCCACCCAACCTGCGGAAGTTGTGAAGACCCCAACGTTCTGGATGGAAACTCTTCCGTCTGCTGGCAGAGTCCTACTGTGGCAACAAGCCCCCAAATCAAGTAATTAAGTGGCAACATGCCTAGGCAAAGGAAACAAAATAAACAGAAAAATTCAATATTAAACTCCTATTTTGAGGGGAAAGAGGATCAAAGCATGGAACAGGAGAAGGACTGTGAAGTCAGAAAACCTACACCAAAAGCCCCAAATGAAAATATGAGTTGGTTACAGGCCAAAGAGGAATTTAAGAAGGATTTCAAAAACCAAATAAGAGAAGTGGAGGAAAAATTGGGAAGAGAAATGAGAAGGATTCAGGAAAAGTATGAAATGGAGAGTCAACAGCCTGACAGAGGAAAATAACACCATAAAAAATAGACTAACTCAAATGGCAAAGGAGGCTCAAAAGGGTAATGAGGAGAAGAATGCCTTAAAAAGCCAAATTTGCCAGATGGAAAAAGAATCTCAAAAGCTCACTAAGGAGATTCATTCCTTCAGAGTTAGATTGGAGCAAATGAAAGCTAGTGACTTTAAGAGAAATTAAGATATCATTAAGCAGATCCAAACAAATGAAAGAATAGAAGGCAATGTAAAATATCTCAAGGGAAAAACCACTGACCTGGAAAATAGATCCAGGAGAGATAATTTAAAAATTATTGGACTACCTGAAAGCCATGATCAAAGAAAGAACCTAGAAATTATCCTTCAAGAAATTCTCAAGGAAAATTGCCCTGATGTTTTAGGGCAAAACAGAGGTTGAAAGAATCCAACAATCACTTCCTGAAAAAGATCCCAAAAAGAAAACTCCTAGGAATATTACAGCCAGGTTCCAGAATTCCCAGATCAAGGAGAAAATATTACAAGCAGCCAGGAAGAAACAATTTCACTATTGTGGAAACACAATCAGAGTAGCATAGGACCTGGCAGCTTCTACACTGAGGGATTGAAGGGCATGGAATATGATATTCCAGAGGTCAAAAGAGCTGGGATTGAAACCAAGAATCACCTACCCAGCAAAACTGAGTATCATATTTCAGGGGAAAATTTGGTCATTCTGTGGAATAGAGGACTTTCAACATTCTTGAGGAAAAACCAGAGTTGAATAGAAAATTTGACATTCAGACACAAGAAGAGATGCTTTAGAAGGTAAAAAAGGAAAAGAAATCACTATGAACTTATCAAATTTGAACTATTTATATTCCTACAGGGAAAAACAATAACTGTAACTGATCAAACTTTTCTCAGTATGAAAATAGTTGAATAAGGCTACACGGGCATATGAATACATATGTGAATGTGTGAATACATGATTTCAGGTATACATAGATAGTGGGTGCAGTTCAATTTTAATAGGAAGGAATGATACTTAAAAGGTGAGGTTAAGCGGTGAGAGAGTAATGTGGTGAGGGGGAATGAGGAAAGACAATGGGGTGAACTGTCTCTTGTAGAGGATACAGGGGAAGGTGGTTGCAGGGGAGGGGAAGCACAGGAAGGCAAAAAGGAAAAACCTTATTCTCATTGAATTTGGACCAGGGAGAGAATGACATGTATACTAAATAGGGGGTGCTGCCCTACAGGAGCATGGGAAGAGGGGGAAGGGGGAAGGTGGTGTAGGGGAGGGCAGGCTTGGGGGACGGACGTTGGAAGCACCAAGTTTTGAAAAGGGACAGGATCCAGATGGGGAGTGGACAAGGTGGAAGTTGGGATGGGAGGGAGGGAAATATAGTCGATCTTTTAAAATATATCTACTAGGGTAAAGTTTTGCGTAGCTACTCATGTACAGCTTATACTCAGTTGCTTGTCTTCCTTTACAAATCAATTTAAAAATATATATAAAGATTATGATTAATAGTATTTTGCACCTAATTGGGAGATAAGATGTGCAGGCAATGGGGTTCAGGGATTCACCTTGCCCTATTGGAAAATTCGAAGGTGGTATGGGAGAAGAGATGGGAGAGAGCAGATTGGATGAGGGGACATCCTGTATGACTGTTATTCCGGGGTGGTAGAAATTTGTGGAAAAAATTGTAACTCAAAATATAATGGAAATGAATGATGTGAACCAGAAGTCAATAAAGTATTTGGGAAAAAAAGAAAAATGATAAAAGAAAATAGATCCACGAAAGATAATTTAAAAATTATTGGACTACCTAAAAACCATGAACAAAGAAAGAACCTAGAAATCATCCTTCAAGAAATTCTCAAGGAAAATTGCCCGGATGTTTTACACCCAGAGGGCAAAATAGAGGTTGAAAATATCCACCAATGCCCTCCTGAAAAAGATACCCAGAGGAAAACTCCTAGTAATATTGTAGCCAGATTCCAGAATTCCCAGATCCAGCAGAAAATATTACAAGCAGCCAAGAAAAAACAATTTCAATATTGTGGATACACAATCAGTATAACACAGGAACTGGGAGCTTCAATCTGAGGGACTGAAGGGCTTGGGATATGATATTTCAGAGGGTAAAGAGCTGGGATTAAAACCAAGAATCACCTACTCAGCAAAACTGAGTATTATGTTTTAGGGGAAAATATGGTCATTCAGTGGAATAGATGACTTTCAAGCATTCTTGATGAAAAGCCAGAGGTGAATAGAAAATTTGACATTCAGATACAAGAAATAAGAGATACTTGAGAGGGTAAACAGGGAAAGGAAATCATAATGAACATATCCATATTGAACTATTTACATTCCTACATGGACAAATGATAACTGTAACTGATGAAACTTTTCTCAGTATGCAAATAGTTGAAGAAGGGTATGTGGGCATATGAATACATATGTGAATGTTTGTATATATGTTTACATGCATACATAGATAGAGGGCACAGGTCGAATTTACTAGGAAGGGATGATAATTAAAAGGTGAAATTAAGAGGTGAGAGAGGCATATAACAAGAGGAGATGGGGAGAGACAGCATGGGATAAACTATCTCATATAAAAGAGGCAATGTTACAAGGGAGGGGAAAAACAGGAAGGTAAAAAAGGAAAACCCTATTCTCATTGAATTTGGATCAGGGAGAGAATGACATACATGCTAAATAGGATATCCCACCCTACAGCAGAGTAAGGTGAAGGGGATGAGTGGGGGGATGATGGAAAGGAACACAGGAGGTAAGGGGGGTAGGGAAGTTGTTAGCACCCACTTTTGAAAATGGACAGGATCAAAGTAGGGAATAGACCAAGCAGGACATGGGATAGGAGAGAGGGACATATAGTCTGTCTTTTACAATATATCTACTATGATAATGTTTTGCATAGCTACACATGTACAACATATACTGAATTGCTTATCTTCCCAGTAAGGGTGGGTGACAAGGGAGGAAGGGAATGAATCTGGAATTCAAAATTTTAAAATCAAATGTTTAAAAATATAAAAATACTCTTGTTAATACTATTTTACATATAAATGGGAAATAAGATATACAATCATTGGGACACAGAGATTCACCTTGCCCTACTGAAAAAGTCGAAGGGGGTATGGGAGAAGATATGGGAGAAAGGAGATGGGTTGAGGTGATATCCTGTGGGATGGCTATTCTGGGGTGGGGTGTAGGGAAAAAATGGAGAAAAAACTGTAACTCAAAATCTTATGGAAATGCATGGTGTAAACTGGAAGTTAATAAAGCATTTGGAAAAAAAAAGTCAAGGAAGTGAATAGACTTTTAGAAAAGTGCTGGAGACAATGAGGTGACTGGAAGCAGCAGTGTGGCAGTGAGAATGCATTATTTTTTGAGCCAGCCAGAACTTCTGCTCAGGACTCCTGCTGAGGACTGCTGAGGATGGGAACTGCTGGGGGTGGGTGGTTGGGGAGGTGGAGCTGCTGGGAGCAAGACTCATTGAGGCTGAGCAGTTACCATGAGTGGGGAGAGGAGGATCTTTGCCTGAGGGTACCTGTTCTGTTTGGAAGGCTTGAGAATGTTGGTGTTTACTGCATTAACCATGTGTGCCAACTCAGTGGCTACTGTGATGGCTTTGACTTACTGGTTTTAGGACTCAGGTTTCTGGTATTTGAATAAATGCTCTAGCTATGCCCCCATGTAGAGAGCCTGTTACATTTTGTGATTAAAAATCATATCAGTATATTTATAGTTTCCGTAGGCATTGTAAATAATGCATTGTTGATACACAGACCCTTAAACAAAACTGAATCGGGATAAAAAAGAATATACTCTGTTTTTTAGTATTACATGACACCTACTCAAATAATGCCTATGTGATAGGGCAAAAAAAAAGTCTCAAGTGCCGAAACACAGAGATACTAAATTCATCATTTTCAGATAATAATACAATAATTATATTTAACAAAGACACATGGATATATAGATAAAAAAAATTAATTGGAAACCAAAAAATCCTAAAAAGTGAGTGCATGAAAGAACAAATCATAAAAATAATCAATAATATCATTAAAGAGAAAAACAACAATGATACAACATACCAAAATTTGTCAGATGGATACAAAGCAATATTTAGAGGAAAATGCATACTTCTAAATTAGAGAAAGAGCAAATCAATAAATTGAGCATGCAATTAAAAAATAAAACAGCAACAGCTTAAAAAAAAGGACAAATTTAAAACCTTCAATTAAACATCAACTTAAAAATTCTTAAAATCAAAGGAGAAATTAATAAAATTGAAAGTTAAAAAAATTGGACTAAAAATATCCTAGGATTTGATTTTATGAAAAACTACAATAGTTAAATCATTGGTAATTTGGATTTTAGAAAATAAAGACAGAAACCAAATTAACAGTGTCAAAAATGAAGAGTCAGTTCACCACAAGCAAAGAGGAAATTAAAGCAATAATTACAAGCTATTTGCCCAATTGTATGACAATAAATCTCACATTCTAAGTAAAATTGATGCATTTTTACAATAAAAGAAATTGTCCATATTAACTGAAGCAGAAATAGAATACTTCAATATCCCTATCTTAGAAAAAGATGTTAAACAAGTAATCAAAGTACTTCTTAAGGAAAGAACCCAATGCATTTACAAGCAAATTTTATCAAACACATATAGAACAATTAATTCCAAATACTATATATATATTATTTGGGGAAATAGATGAAAGAATAATAACAAATTTCTTGATATCTAAGCTAGGAAAAGTCAAAACATGGAAAAGAAATTTATAGACCAATTTCTATATTGAATATTGATGCAAAAATAAATTAATATAATACTAACAAGAATAGATGGCAAAATATCAGTATGATCATTTATTATGACCAGGTAGAACTCATAGGAGTCAAGCAGAGTTGATTTAATATTAGGAAAACTATCAATATAACTGACCATATCAATAACAAAATAGAATCAAATCAAAATCTAATCAAAAACAAAAGAAATCATATGATTATCTCAATACATAGTAAAAGCCCTTGACAAAATACAACACCCATTTCTATTAAAAATACTTGAAACACAGGAATAAATTGAGTTTTCCTTCACATGTTAAGTAGTATCTATCTAAAACTATCAGCGAGCATTTTCTTTAATGGAGATAAGCTAAAAAACCTGAATAAGTTCAAGGGAGAAGCCACAATGCCCCTTATCACCCATATTTTTCAATAATTTACTTGAAATGTTAGCTATAGCAATAAGAAAACAAAGAGAAATTGAAAAATATAGGATAGGTAATGAGGCAACAAAACTATTATCGTTTTCAGAGGATATGATGGTGTACTTAAATAATCCTAGAGAATCAACTGAAATTAAAAAAAAAAAACAACTGCTTGAAATAATTAACAACTTTAGGAAAATATCAGGTTATAAAATAAACCTATATAAATAATTAATATTCCTATATATTACCAACAGAGTTTGGCCACAAGAGATAGAAAGAGAAACTCCTTTTAAAATAACTTTAAACAGTGTAAAATATTTAGGAGTCTATTTGCCAAGGTAAACACAGGAACTGTATAAACACAATTATGAAATATCTTTACATAAATGAAGTCAGATCTAAAGAATTAGAAAAATACAAATTGTTCATGGGTGGACCAAACCAACATAACAAAGATGGAAATAATTCCACCTAAACTAGTTTACTTATTCAGTGCCATACACATCAAACTACTAAAAATTATTTTGTATTAAAAAAATCATAACAAAATTCATCCAGAAGAAAGGACTATCAAGAGAATTTATAAAAAGAATGTGAAAGAAGTTGATCTAGCAATACCAGATTTTAAACTGCATTAGGAAACAGTAATAATCAAAACCATCTGCTGCTATCTAAGTGATCAAGTGATGGATCAATGGAATAGATTAGGTACTTCAGACTCAGAAATAAATGACTGCAGAAATCTACTATTTGATAAACCCGAAGACCCCAGTTTTTCTGCAAAAGAATTCATTATTTGGCAAGAACTGCTGGGAAAACTGGAAAACAGAATGGCAGAAATTAGGTATAGACCAAATCTTACAAGTCATACCAAGATAGGATCAAAATGGGCGTGTGATTTAAGCATAAATGGTGATACCATAAACAAATTAGGACAAGGAATAGTTTACTTGTTAGATCTATGGAGAAAGGAAGAATTTATGACCAAATAAGAAATAATGACATTATTTGGTATAAAATGAACAATTTTGATTATATTAAAGTAAAAATATTTTTTGCACAATCAAAATCAATACATCCAAGATCAGAAGGAATAGATCATTCTTGAGTACCACTATTTCTTTGCAGGGCTGTTTCTATACCCACTTTTCAGTTTTTTGTTTTGTTTTGTTTTGTTTTGTTTGTTTGTTTGTTTGTTTTTTGGAGCAGCAATTAAGGTTAAGAGACAAGGTGACATGGCTAGTTAAGTGTTAAGTGTCTGAGGCTGAATTTGAACTCAGGTCCTCCT
The DNA here is from genome assembly GCA_011680675.1 of Gymnobelideus leadbeateri. Classification (NCBI taxonomy): domain Eukaryota; kingdom Metazoa; phylum Chordata; class Mammalia; order Diprotodontia; family Petauridae; genus Gymnobelideus; species Gymnobelideus leadbeateri. The sequence continues at coordinate 183,283 of WOXC01003002.1, read as the reverse complement.
GACTCCAGGGCAAGTGCTCTATTCACTGCACCCCTATACCCTCTTTTCAACACAAGTCAAGAACTCAGTTCCTTTGTGATGAACAGGAAAATGACTAACTGCAGCAAACGCTTCCAATAGAGTCTCATCATCACTGAATTACCTCTCTAAACTTTGAAATATTCATGGAAGGTGATAACAGAATGCTTCGTCATCTAATTCTCCTGTGGTCCTCTGTTTCCTTCTCAGACTTAACATCAATAAGTCTTCAGTAAGTTTATTAGAGGAATGTAAGGGTAATAGGAATTTGAAGATATTCCCTGCCCCTAATAGGCTGAATGTAATCACATGGAGCCAGTTGTGGGAAGAGTTTGCTGAAGGGTGGAGCAGAATCCAGAGGAACCTGGGAGTCAGAGCAGTTAGACAGAGGGAGGAGAGAAGACTTAAGCAAGAGATACATAGGCTTTTAAGTGATTGTTTTCAGGAAGGCTAAAGGATAGTGTGACTCTCAGCTGTGTTATGGTATATTAACTTCTTTTTTTTTCTTTTTTTTTATTTAATTTTTTTTAAACAAATGCTTTATTAACTTCTGTTTTACATCATTCATTTCTGCCAGATTTTGAGTTACAATCATTTTCCCTCCATTATTCCCCTACCCAACCTCCCAGAATAGTAGTCCCACAAGATATCGTTTCCTCCAACCTGCTCTCTCCCATACCTTCTCCCATACCCCCATCGACTTTTCCATTAGAGGAAGGTGAATCTTTGTGTCCCAATGCCTGCACATCTTATCTCCCTATTACAAGTAAAAGAGTATTAATAATAGTATTTATATATATTTGAAACATTTAATGTTATGACCTCACATTTCAGATCCATTTCCTTCCTCCCTTGTCACCCATTCCTTCTTGGGGGATAAGTAATTCAGTATATGTTGTACATGTCTAGCTATGCAAAACATTATCATAGAAGATATATTGTACAAGGCTGCTTATAATTCCCTCCCACTCATCCCACCTCCCACCTGGTCCATTCCCTACATGATCCTGTCCCTCTTCTATAGTGGGTACTTCCAACCTCCCCTCACCCCAAGGATGCCCTCCCATCCATCATCCCTCCTCTCGTCCCCCTTCCCCCTATCCTGCTGTAGGTTGAGATATCCCATTTAGTATGTATTACATTTTCTCCCTGAACCAAATTCAATGTGAATGTGGTTTTGCCTTTTTAGCCTTCCTTATTCTCCCCCTCCTTTGCAACCACTTCCCCTTGCTTCTTCTACATGGGATAGTTTACCCTACCCTGTCTCTCCCCATCTCCTCTTGCCACTTTCCTCTCTCACCTCATAATTTCATCCCTTGAGTATTCTCCCTTCCCAACAAATTCAACCTATGCCCTCTATCCATATATAACTGTAACCATATACACACACATTCACATATGTATCCATATGACCACACCCCCTTCTTCCATTATTTTCATAGTGAGAAAGATATCATCAGTCACTGTTATTGCTTTTCCATATAAGAATGTAAATAGTTCAACTTTGATAAGTTCCTTTTGATTTCTTTTCCCTGGTTACCTTCTCAGGCATCTCTTGCTTCTTGTGTCTGGATGTCAAATTTTCTATTCAACTCTGGTTTTTTCCTCAAGAATGCTTGAAAGTCCTCTATTGCACTGAATGACCATATTTTCCCCTGAAACAAAATACTCAGTTTTGCTGGGTAGGTGACCCTTGGGTTCATTCCCAGTTCTTTTGCCCTCTGGAATATCATATTCCATGCCCTTCTGTCCCTCAGTGTAGTAGCTGCCAGGTCCTGGGCTATTCTGATTGTGTTTCCACAATATTGAAATTGTTTCTTCCTGGCTGCTTGTAGTATTTTCTCCTTGATCTGGGGATTCTGGAACCTGGCTATAATATTCCTGGGAGTTTTCTTTTTGGGATCTTTTTCAGGAGGTGATCTGTGGATTCTTTCAACCTCTATTTTGCCCTCTGTATCTAAAACATCAGGGCAGTTTTCCTTGAGAATTTCTTGAAGGGTGATTTCTAGGTTCTTTCTTTGATCATGGCTTTCAGGTAGTCCAATAATTTTTAAATTGTCTCTCCTGGATCTATTTTCCAGGTCAGTGGTTTTTCCCATGAGATATTTCACATTGCCTTCTAATCTTTCGTTTGTTTGGATCTGCTTAACAGCATCTTGATTTCTCATAAAGTCATTAGCTTCCATTTGCTCCAGTCTAACTCTGAAGGAATGAATCTCCTCAGTGAACTTTTGAGATTCTTTTTCCATCTGGCAAATTCGACTTTTTAAGGCATTCTTCTCCTCATTGCCCTTTTGGGCCTCCTTTGCCATTTGAGTTAGTCTATTTTTTAAGGTGTTGTTTTCCTCAGTCAGGCTGTTGACCCTCATTTCATACTTTTCCTGCATCCTTCTCATTTCTCTTTCTAATTTTTCCTCCACTTCTCTTATTTGATTTTTAAAGTCCTTCTTAAGGTCCTCTATGGCCTGCAATCCACTCATGTTTTCCCCTGGGGCTTTTGGAGCAGGACTTCTGACCTCACAGTCCTTTTCCCGCTCTATGCCCCCAAAATAGGAGTCTAGGGTTGCATTTTTCTGTTTCCTTTGCCTTGGCATGTTGCCACTTAATTGCTTGACTTTTGGGCTTGTTGCCACACTATGGCTTTAAGGCCAGATAGAGGAATTTTCGTCCCGAACGTGTGGGGGGCAACTTCCGTTTCTGGCAAGCTGTAAACCCACCCACAACTTCCACCCTAGATCACAATCCAGATCCAGGGAGGTTAAAGCAAGAGCGATTACCCCCCAAGACTGATCGCTGGATCTCCCCATGATTTGTAGGCTGGGAGCCGGATCTGCCTCTGAAAACTACAAAATGGCGTGTCTCCTCAGCGGCTTCTAGCCCCCAGGGGAGGGAGCTGACGCATTCCCCAAATACAGGTCCCAAAGTCCATAGGACACTAACCTATTACTTTGTCCTAGGCATGTCTATGTTGATAATTCTGGAGTCGCCAGGGTTCCTGGTGTTCTGGGGTTCCCCCAGCCGGCTGCTGGCCCTGTCGCCCTGGGGCTAAAACCTCGGCTCAGGCGGACCTGGGCTCGGCTCCTGCCCTCTGTGCTCTGCGAGCTGCCAGGTCCCAGACCACTGCGCTGGTCCTTCCTGCAGGGCTTCTGGGCTGTCCTCAGCGGGAGGTTAGCTTCTCTGTGTCGTTCTGTGGGTGCTGGGGCTCCAGAAGTTGTTCAGAGTCCCCTTTTACATAGTTTGAGGGGAATCTGGGGGCAGAGAGGCTTGGAAGAGCTGTTTCTACTCCGCCATCTTGGCTCCGCCCCCCGGTATATTAACTTCTTTGTTGCTATGATGGATTCAGTTTCTTGGTATTGAGATTTGGTTTTCTGGTGTCTGAATAAATGTTTTGCTTCTGTATTCTATATATAGAGCCTGCTATATATATATATATATATATATATATATATATATATACATATATATATATATATATATTTTTTTTTTAATTCAGAACTGTTCCAGCATATTCATATTCGTATTCATATTCATTGCCATCAGTGGCCATTCCCTAGAGTAGTATTGGGTTTTTTTGGTCCTATGAAGGTTGCCAGGTGGGTCTTACTATATCCCTATATAATATACTTAGTCTCTTCAACTGGCATTATTTTTCTGTATAAGTCTGAGAAAAAAGAATAAATAAGCACTTCCTTTACCCACGTGTATTATTTCTTTTTATTGGAAAGGATCTTCTTTTTTTCTACCCTAAATCTATATTAAAACTCCTTGATATCAAATTTCCTTATTGTTCCTTAAAGCCTTATATCTTCACCAACTTGTGCTACTTCAAAAGAGGGTGTATTTCATGTCCTATCTCCTAATCTTAGTGTCCCTATATTTTGGCAAGAACTAATAGACCCACAGGGCAGCAAAGTGGTATACTGAATAGAGCACTGGGCCTGGAGTCAGTAAGACTCCTATTCCTTATTTCAAATCTGACCTCAGACATTCACTAGCTGTGTGGCCCTGGGCAAGTCACTTAATCCAATTTACCCTAGTTTCCTCATATGCAAAATGTACTGGCAAAGGAAATGTAAAACCTCTCTGCTATCATTGCCAAGGAAACCCCACATGGGGTCACAATAATCAAATAATTCACAAAACAAAGTAAGAAAACTAAAGAAAATAATAGCACCACCCCCCCTCAAATCCTGAGTTCTTTGCCTAGCCTTGACATTAATATTAATAACTTTGAAAATTCCCAATCCTTTTCAGTATTCTCATAACATTCTCATTTTGATTTATTTTAATTCTCTTGGATGACACCAAAAATCAAGAGACCCCTGTATGAACATCTAGTTCAAAAATGTCACAATACATATTAAACATGTATTCATTTAAGAATTATGATATAAAATTTTATCTTTACTAAACAATTATACTACCCATGAAATGTGGAATTAAATTATAATAAAAAATGAAATAGTATTTACATTAGATAAAATTAAATATATCAAATAAAACAGTAAATTAGGAAAGTAATATGTTTGACCATAAGAAGTATTATCTTATATTTTATGTTTATAATTGTTTTAAAATTCTTATTGCAAAGTGAGAAATAAAACACTCGAAAGTCTCATTTTCCAGATCCTACTCATATGTCCCTTTTTGAGGATACTCACCACTCAGACTGATGCTTGACTCATTTTACCATTTTTTTTCCTCATCATTCTAAGTTCTATGGTGTTTTGTAACATTTCCTTAATTACAAAACAAAGCAAAACCAAACACACACACACACACACACACACACACACACACACACAAACACACCGCTAATTATCTTCACTAGCTATAATCCAATTTCTCTCCTCCCTTTTGTGGGACTTTGTTTTCTTATTCAAACTATCATTTTGCTTATATTATTTATCTAGAATTAATTTATCAAAAATTAGACTCTGTTTCAGTTGATTAAGTGTTTGTGAATGATCTTCATGTGTCTTTTTTCTTAATGTTTAAAATAGTCCTTTTTTATTCAATGTCTATCTTTCTCATTAATGATTAGGCTGATATATATATATATATATATATATATATATACACATTTTTGTAAGAGGGCAATTGGGGTTAAGTGACTTGCCCAATGTCACATAGCTAGTAAGTGTGTTAAGTGTCTGAGACCGGAATTGAACTCAGATCCTCCTGAATCAAGGGCTGGTGCTCCACTCACTGAGCCACCTAGCTGCCCCAGGCTCATATTTTCAAGTGGGATTATTTTAGGCTTCATTCTGGGCTCTTTGCTCTAGAACACATTATTTTATTTCTTTTTCTGGTTTTTGGTGGGTAAAGAATAATCTGTTACTAGAATTTCCTTTCCTTTTGCCTCTAATATCTTTCCACTTTTCTCTCATAGAATTTGCTGTTTGTCATTACTATTAAAAATTGACAACTGTGTGTCTTGGAGTCTGCAGATTATAATTTTTCATTTTTGTTTTTATTTTTACTGTTGCTGCTTTTGTTACGATTGTATTTTCCCCCCTGGAAGCAATTTATGAATTCTCTAAACTAGTACTTTGTTTTCTTTGTTAATAAGTGCTGGAAAATTTTCTTGTATTATTTCTTAATTATAGTCTTTAGGTTTTTTGACCTATCATGTTCCTCTAGTTAATCTTTTGTTTTGTTTTTCTGTTGTTGTTATGTTGTTGTTTTGTTTTAATTTGTCTCATGTTTCCTATTTCTATCATTAATGTATTTTCTTGTATACAGCTTAAGATTTCTTGTAATGTTATTACATCTTGTTTTTTTTTTCTTTCAGATTTCTTTTTCTTCTAAGTATTTGTATTTCCAATTAGTTGTTCTCTCCTATCTTTGTAAAGATTCGTCACTATGGATTCACATTTTTCTATTCTGAAATTATTTCTGTTGTATAGATCATAAATTCTAATATTATGATGCTTATTTCTCTCCTGAACCGTCTGGAAACATTCTGCTGTGGTTTTATGCTTTACTGCAAAGTCACAGTGTCTTCTGCTTCATAAGATATATATTTATTTTCCTTTATCTTACAATATTTATTCATAGAGGCTTAATTTTGATATATTGAAGATGAACTTTCCTTGTTATTAATATCTTCCAAGTTGATTTTTTTTGTCTTTGCTCAAGATTTTAAACTGTTTTCTTCTTTCTAAGATCTTGAGTAATTTAAGGTTTTTTTCCTTCTCATTTTCCCGTTTCTCACTCTCTGCCTCCTTGCTCTGTGATGTTGGATTCCCTGAAGATTGGCCCTTGAATCTATCTCAGCCTCCTCCTATGCTAAGGAATTCACTTTTCACGTGCCATAAGTGACTTCCAGGGTCCTATCTCCAGGAAAAATAGGTCCCTGAAACTGCCCCCAGCTGAGCATTTTTCCATTTTCCAAACACTGCCCCAGTTTCCTTCATTCCTTAGTTCTCTGGTTGAATAACACTTTTCTGCAGTGAGCTCTGATCCCTGGTCAAGCAAGCTTGACTTTTCTAGTTTTCCTATATGTCCACTTCCTCAAAGGTAGCAACAGGGAAGGGCTAGCAGTAGTAAGTTCCTTTGCTTATTGTTATCTCATAGCGGATCAAGGGAGGGGAGAAATGGGAGGATTGTCCTGGCAGAGTGAACCACAAGCAGCAGCAGAAATGGGCAAACAGCTGAGTGAACCCCAAGCCTTTGGGTCTCATTGTGTAGCCGTGAAAGAGCAGTGTGTTTGTTGGAGGAGGGGGTGCTGAGCGAGCACTTTGAAGGATTAGAGATTAACTTTCTCTGCTATTGATTCGTCAGTTTAGGGATCTTGATGTCTAAGCCTGTGAATATAGTTTTAAGTCTTTTGTATAATTCTTTTTCTGGAGAAGTGGGGATTTTAAAATGAAGTTCTGGAAATTGCTTCTTCAGTAAATTCATAATCAGGAAAGGGTCTCAATTGACTGAGATAGTTTAAAAGTGGTCTTGTCAGCAGTATGTAGAATCTGATAGCCTGTGAAGATTCCTATTAGCTCTTTGATTCTGGCATACTCCTTCAACCGGCTTCTAGTTGGAATGAGATAAGACTGACAACTACAATTATACAATAAAATTCAGTGTTCTCTGTAATTACATAGAGAACCATCCATAGAGGCACTTACATTGAGTATCTTACCCAATTCCATCCTTTCTAATCAGAAGAGTAGATCTTAGGATTTTAGTTACTGTTTAATGATCTCCTAAGTACATCTGAACTCATAACTACTGACTTTTATAGCCATGGTTTAAATAAAGAACAATATTAAACAGAATTTTCAAGAAGTTCTTTTATGTAAAGAAAACTTAGATGTCAAAGTATAATACTTTTGAAATTTCAATAGTTTTCAATTTCAAATTATATTGAACAGATACAATTTAATGATAGGTTTGGGTTGTTTTTTCTTTTTTGTGTAGAAAGGCATCAAAGCACACTAAAGAGAAAGTCAAGCCAAAAATTAGTTATTAAATGCCTACTATGTGCTCGGTCTTGTGCTAATCACTGATGATCAAAAGAAAGGCAGAAATAATCCCTAACTTTTAAGAGCACACAATCTAAAGGGCAAGACACAGAACATACTTAAGAAACTCTCAGAAAAGTGTATTATGGGGTAAGGAGAAAGAACTCTTGCAGAAAGATGGATTTTATTCTTTTCTATACAATTCATTTATTTGAAATGCCAACTATATATAGGAGAAAGTCAATGGTACATGCTTTTCACTCACAGTAGAAAAATAAAATCAGTGAAAAACTTTGTACAACTGCAATGGTACTCAAAAGAGAAATGCATTGCTTTACAATGCATCACACAGACTGGAATTGAAGTGGTTTTTGTTTTGTTTGTTTTAACACTATATACAATTGAAGCATAAGCAAGTTTTACCAAAAAATATGGAATGCTTCACAAATTTTTGTGCCATCCTTGAGTAGGGGCCGTGCTAATCATGTCTGTATCATTCCAATTTTTTAGTATATGTGCTGCTGAAGTGAGCACAGAAAGAGGGATTTTAGCTGAGACTTGAAGAAAGTTCAAGTGTCAAAGATGAGGAGAGAAAGAATTTTGCATATGGAGGATACTCACTGAAAATGCTTGGAGTGTGGAAGTGGAGTTGGAGTGTGTGAGGAACAACAATGAGGCCAGTGTCATTGGCTCATAGAGTATGTAGAGAGGAGTAAGTCATAAGAAGACTGGAATTATAGGAAGGGACTACTACATTTTAAAGGACTTCAAAAACCAGACAAAAGGTATTTGATTGGAGTTTATTGAATAAAGGAATGATATGAGAGAGGCAACTTTGTAGTGAGGAAGACATGAGCCCAAATTCTATCTCTGCTACACAGTAGATATATGATTTTAGACAAGGCATTTAACCTCCAAAGGCCTAAGGCAACTTTAAGAATTTAAACTGAACAGTTATTGATTCTTTTTTCCTTCTCAATATATAACTTTAATTGAGAGTATCATGCATACACACATATCACATACATATTTATATATATACATATATGTATACAAATATACATTTTCTCATGGATCAAATATTCCCTAAAGAGAGTGAACAGGAGAGAGAAAAAGGAAGAGGGGAACTGAATGTAGAATATTATAGAATTTTAATAAAGCTGCCCCCTGTCACAATATTCTAATTTCCTTATGGGTTCCATTGAACAACAGGCATGTCCTTATTTAGCCACATAATCTGGCTTTAACCACACCACAGGACCCTGGACACAACACAGCCATACTTCTAGCTAGCTACTGCCCCCAAATCCAATTCACATATTGGAACAGGTGTATTCTTGTACTCAACCACAATCACATCATCCATTTAGCCCAAGACAAGACCACAATACCTAACGATCCATCTTGATCAGACAAGATCTCAAGAGCTAGCCAATCAGATGGAAGTACAACCAGCATGTTTGACCACCAAACCAAAGAAGGGACCCCTCTTCCTTATCTAATTCCATAACAAATCCCTCTTGATTTTTAAAATATTCATTATTTTTGTTGTGTAGTTAGCATTGTTACACTAAAAATTTGCCTATGTTGTCTACTAAGTTGCTGGTTCTTCCTGGAACCTAGACTGCTTCTGAGGGCCATCAATCCTCAATAAATGCCTGTACTTTGATTAGAGTTGGTCTGACTCTGAATTCTTTAAGATGATGTCACCACCACACACCATGAAATCACAGCAGGTGGGCGTGAGTTGATTAATATTCCAATTTTCCAACCAGATTTTGTAGGGATAAAATCATTTTTCTTATCTTTATTCACAGGAAGAATTTGAAAGGAGTAGAAAATAATTTTTAAAATAATTTGTATTTTTGATTAGAATTGGTAAATTAGTTCTGAACAGGAAATGTGAAGATGTAATTACCACCTCACATAAACATTCAAACTTAGGTCTGTTTTATTATATGAAAAGTCTCACCATTTTCTTTATTTTTTTAATGAGTTTATTTTGAACTTTTCCAGAGTTTTTATGTCTTGACAATCAGTAACCAGTGTTTTAGATATTGTACTTAAACAAATATGTTTAGATCTCAAGTATTTCTCCTGATTTTTAGCAGCCAAAAAATTGTTGTTCCAAAGAAGTACTCCCTGAATTATTGTCAGTACATGATATTCTTACATTTGATTTTTCTTGCAATGGTGGTATTGACTCTGAACCAATGGTTTTATTTGAATTTTCCCAATCACTGCATCTTGGTTTATGAAATTATTAGGAAGGTTTTCATCCAGCAAAGATCAACTAGGTAAATTCCAGTGATGTCAGAACGGGAAATTTCTTGGGATGACAAGTAAGAATTATTGACTACCTTACCAATACTTTCTTTTTCCCATCTTTCCCCAACGTTTAAAAAAAGTTACAAAAAATGCAAATTATTCAGAGGTTACCAATTACCTACTTGCCTTTTGTGTAGGATAGCCCTGAATATGAGGTAGAGACTAGATAAATTCCCTAATCATTGTTTCCCACAAGCATAACTAATTAAGTTTCAGTACTTATAGAAGGTCATCTAGAAGCGGCTAGATGGCAGAGCCGGCCCTCGAGTCAGAAGTACCTGGGATCGGTTTCAGCTGCAGAAAATTAGCACCCACAAATAAATAACTAGCCATGTAAACTTGAGTGAGTTACTTAACCCCAATTGCTTTAAAAAAAAAAAAAGAAGGTCATCTAAGCAACTTCAGGGTTATCAGCAGTGCAATCACTCTTTATGCGGGAATTAGAGACACCAAATATCAACTTTGTAATGATCTTATGACAATTCACAGAGGTAGAATGCTCATTTAAAATCAATCAACAATCATAAAAAAAGGCATGGGACATATTTATGAGGCAAAGGGACAAGATTTGCAAATAGCACCAAATTCATGTAGTCAGTTACCATCACCATGATTTTAATGTGTAACACTACTGAACCTTTTAACAGCACACAGAGGTAACAACTTTTTAGTAATGTTTCTCCATTTCCTACTGATTAAAGACCAGACTTTGTGCCTTTGATTTCATGGTTCTTCCTACGCAACATAAATTTGATCTGCCTTTCTTTGTACAACTAATGGCCTTGCATGTCAGTAATGCTTCTGTCAACCTGAACTACTCTCCTAGTGGCTTTTGCTTTTCTTCAAGCCCTGCAATAATCTGAAATGCTCTTGCCTGAACTGAAACCCTTTAATGATTAAAAAAAGAACATGTTTCATGCACATTTTTGGAAATTATATTCCATGGTTCATGCTTGTAACAAATATCAACAATAACCCACACTCTCATCCTTGGGCAAGAGTGAATTCCAATATTCAACTGAATATTAGAGTGAGCCATTCTCTCTAACTGAACTGGTCTGGTTGTGGGTAAGAACCTCAAATATATCTTAGCCCTGTTTGCCTAGCCTGGCTCCATGACTCCATGGGCTCCTTCCAGGTCTTCTACATGGACCGGGGACGGGACATCCACTCTGCCCCAGCATCAGTTGCAACCCTCTTCTCTCTTTCTTCTACTTCTTTATTTTGTAGAAATGAATAATCAAATAAATAGTACTTTTGTGGTTTTGAGGCACATGACCATCTCCTGTTCTATGATTACACTTAGTTTTACTATGATTCTGACTTACAGGATACCTCAAAGTTTCCATCTCTGACCACTACTCTTTATTACCTCATTCCCAATTATAGTAACCCCAATACTTCAGTGTCCCTATCTCACTGTTCACCATTTTTCCTTCTGAAACGCCTACACCTTTTGTTAAATAAAATTCCCTTTATATCAGACCTATGCCCTCTACACTAAAATTGGTTTGTATATTTTGTATTTTCCTATAAAACAACATATTGTGGTCCTCTCCACACAACTACCTCCCTGATAGAATGTAAGGTCTTTGAAGGCACAGAGTAGAAAAATATCTGTCTTTTTCTCTCTAGTATTTAGAACAATGTATGGCACATAAAAATAGCTAAATAAATGCTTGTTGATTTGAATTCTTGACAGAGTCCTGGTATAGGATCCCTGGTGCTATTATTGACCACTGTTCTTATGCTAGAAAAAGAAGGAAAGCCTGGGAGTGAGCAATAAATGGGTTCTAATGGGTCCATATTATGGCAGTACCATACCTTTGAGATGTTATAAAATAATCATCTATTATATGAGAGAATTATGAAAACTTCTTTTCAATCATTACAACTTCTATTTTTTCTTGAGTAAAGAACTGTTGACAATATTTTTACTGACCTCTAGTTCTCCTTGTATATTCAGCTCAATGTTACATAGATTTCATTTTATATATACAGTGCAAAAAAGTGGAATTAGGAAACTATTGATCATTATGATTACATATAGCAGTTTTCTGACTGTCTGTCACACCATTCCATTGTCATTCAAATCCTTTTTCAGTTTAAAAAGCTAACTGTTAGGTAACTGTAATATGCCATATACAACCGCAGCATTGTTGTTAGGATGTATTGGTGGGATGCCAACATAAAGTTTGTTGTGTGCATACATTGCTTTGTTTTATGATGAAATATCAACTTTAAAGACTCCCCAAAGAAACGTAAACAAATGATATCACAGAAGTATTACTTAATCATTATGAATGCATGGTATTATCCTCCCGTTTTATGTTTGTCTAGATAACAGAAATATTTCAAGTTAATGTCATTTTTTCCTTGAATAAGTACATGGCCCTGGAGGACAAGCAGTGTGGAATTTTGCTATGTAGATGAATCTAAACTATAATGAAATACACATGGTCCAAAAAGTTGGCTGTGATTTTTTTCATTCTCTTGTCAATTAAACTCTTAAATTTTCTTCCATAATTTGCTAGTCTAAAAGGCCCTAGGAAAAGAAAACAACAGTAAGATTTAGCTTCTCATAAGAAATATCAGCTTTGGAAATATTTATCTTTCTCAATAATCAGATCTACAAAATATCCTCAAAATTTCTGCATAGGTTCTGCATAAATTTCCATAGCCTACATTATATAATGGTGTTGGACAATGCCAAATGGGAAAAGAAAAATGCAGAAAAGTCAGATGAGTTGGGATATAGTCTCTCTGTGATAACAATAATATTTTAGGCAGTAATTGAAGGTGTCAACCAAATCAAACTGACCTCTAACCTGTTGGTGGCCAGAGCCAAACAGAGCAGGCTATAGACAGGAGAGTCAGTAATCAAATAGAAGTTTAGTTTCATAGTGATGGAAATGGCTTGCAAGCATCTCCACATGTGCCAGGCTCTTTCCCCTAATAGGGGGACCAAGGCAGTGTGAGGAGATGTCAATACTCATAGCAATTGTTGCACAGTGAACTGTAGCCCTGACAATGAGGGTTAACAGCAGCAATGTGACAAGGTTGAATCACAGCAGAGCTTCATGACCACAACTTGTCTGAGCTTGTCTGGTGCTTGTCTAACCTGAAAGAACACCTGGCAATGGTCAAAACAATACAATAATTATGTGGTTTTAGCAGAGGGTGAGATCATGGAGTGGGTAATCCTAAAGGATTGTTGTTATGTCAAGATCAGGGCACAAGTTATTTGCTGGGCCTTAGCTTTGGAAAACAGGGTATCTCCTAATATATTGACTTGTCCCCCTTTTGGCCAATGGGAGCTGGTTTGAAAGAACCCCTACTCTTCTGATCAAAAAAAAAAAGGACAGGCAGGTATAAGCCAAGATGCCATGCTAAGCCAGTTGGTCCAGGACAAGCATTTTTATCCCAGGAGGGGCTAGAGTAATAGGTCTTATCTAACCATGATTTACTTGCAAGTATAAAATTGAGGGGTGGCAAGAGGGAAAAAAGGACAAGGCATGCTTGAATTAGGGCATTGAGCACATAATGAAAAGGAAAGATGAGGAAAAATCTAGGACAGTATATTTAGCCTTCATCCTAAATCTTGGGACAGCTGTCTCCTCTGAATGTAACCTACTTCTCAGTCTGCACCAGATGAACCTTGAAGTCCCCAGAGGGTTGTGCCATCCACTCAGGAGTGGGAGCTTTCTTCAAATGATCCAGGAGTTCACACCCACAAATTTGGTAGCTTTGAGAGTAATAAGAAGGATCTGATTGGCATTTGTGACTAGATTTTCTAATTGTTCCCTACAGAGACATTATTATTGCAGTTAATGATTCAACATTATAGAGAATTGATAAAAATATTTTAAAGCCTAAGAGGGGAAAAAAAAGAATGAAGTAATGATCTGGTGGGGGCACTTAGAAACAATGACTGATTGACAATTGTGAGCAAACTACTTTCATCAATTTTTGGATCTTTGGAGAGATGGTGCAATTTCCCAGTCACACAGCGCTAGGTTCAAACAATGCAAGTTTTTTTTTTCCTTCATTATCATAATTATAGTAAATTAGGTCACATTACATATCAAACTACTTAAATGACTCACATTGGATTTGACTTGAGGAGGGGGATTTACGTGTCACCAAGGTAAGCAAGAAAATTTAAACATAAACAGCTTGAAACAAAAGACCAAAGTAATACAATGGTTATAATGCATCATGTAGCTATAGGTCCCTAGATATCTTTCCTTGGACAATAGTCTTTATTCTCAGGATGGCTCTAAAGTAAATTTTATTTCTCTGGTTCCAAATATAGATTCTCCTAAATAATTATGACACAGTATAATTTAGTAAGTTTGGTTCTTCAATCTTGAAACTTCAGAGAATTTCAGCTTATATACCATTTGCTATTTCTATCTTTGCCTAAATCCTGCACCTGATATAAGAATCTTTTATAAATTCACAAGGGTGGAACGATAATATGAACTCTTCTGCCTTTTAAAATTATCAGACAGATATCTTAAATGGAGAAAAAGAATTGTACTTTCTTTGCCATTATCAATATAATTTATGTGTAAAGTTCAATTAATAATTAATAAATATTTTACCCACTTTTTGAGAACTTATCACTAAAACATGCTCAAAGCCTGAATTTCAAATACGAACAAAGTTGGGAGTCAATTTCTCAAAATTTATGATTCTATTTATTTACATGACAGCTAAAGAAACTGAGGCAAGAGAGGTTAAATGAATTTTCCCAGGTCATAGATCTATGGAACTTCCTGAGGCAAGATTTGAACCATTATTCTGTCAAACATCACTTACTATGCCACCTAGGTTTTTTTCTTATCCTGGGGAAAGGAACAGTTTTAGTGATACTCTAAGGTATTGAGGTGTTGCATGAAAGAGGTGTTGCATGAAAGCATGTGGAACACTTACCATCTAACTAAATAGGATCCAGCACTGGCAACTTTATCTGAAAAGGAGTATTGTCTGATGGGCAGTCAGGCTCACACTTGCTATTTGACCTTAGCTAGGACAGAAGTGATTTGACTTCCTTCTACTTCTTGTCCTTGCCAATGTGACAAGGACATAGAGATTGACCCAAAAAGAGAAATTAAAGTAAAATCTGGGAAATCAGAAACTGTAACTGAAACCATGGGAAGACTGTAAAGTTTTTGCATCATAGATTTAGAACTAAAAGGAACCTTAGAGACCATTTAGTCAAAACTCTTAATTTTAGATCTAAAATAATTGAAAAAACATCAGTTGCTAGTGGGTAGGCCAAGTTAATGTAATAAAAATGACAATTCTACCTAAATTGATTTATTTATTCAGTGCCATACTAATCAAACTACCAAAAATATTTTATAGAGATAGAAAAAAAATAATATCATAATTCAGCTGATAGAACAAAAGGTCCAGAATATCAAGGGAATTAATGTAAAGAAATGTGAGGGAAGGTAGCCTAGCCATTCCAGATCTTAATTTGTATCATAAAGCAACAATTATCAAAATCACTTGGTGCTGGCTAAGAAATAGAGGGGTAGATGAGTGGAATAGGATAGGTGCACAAGACATAATCTTCAATGATTATATGGATCTACTATCTTTGATAATCCCAAAGATACCGGCTTTTAGGATAAGAACTCACTATTTGACAAAAATAACTGAGAAAACTGGAAAATATTGTGACAGAAACTGGGCATAGACCGTCTGACACTGTATACCAAAATAAAGTCCAAATGGGTACATAATTTAGGTATAAAGGCTGATACTATAAATAAATCAGGGAAGCAAGGAAAAAGTTATCTGTCAGATTTATGGACAATGAAGGGATTTATCACCAACAAGAGATAGCAAGAGATTATGTAATGCAAAATGGATAATTTTAATTACATTTAATTGAAAACTTTTTTACACAAGCAAAGCCAATGCAACCAAGATTAGGAGGGAAGCAGAGAATGAAAAAAAAAATTACAACTAGTGTCTCTGATAAAGGCCTCATTTCTAAAATAAGTAGAGAACTGAGTCAAATTTATAAGAATACAAGTCATTCCCAAATTGATAAATTGGTCAAAGGATATGATCAGGCAGTTTTCAGGAGAAGAAATTTAAGCTATCTATAGTCAGATGAAAAAAATACTCTAAATCACTACTGACTAGAGAAATGCAAATCAAAACAACTCTGAGGTACCACATCACACCTATCAGATTGACTAGCATGACAAAAGAAGAAAATGATAAATGTTGTAGAGAATGTTAGAAAGTAGGAACACTAATTCATTGTTGGTGGAGCTATGAGCTGATCCAACCATTCTGAAAGGCAATTTGGTACTATGCCCAAAGGGCTATAAAAATGTGCATACCCTTTGACCCAGCACTAATGCTTCTAGGGCTGTATCCCAAAGAGATCATCAAAATGGGAAAAGGACTCACATATATAGAAATATTTATAGCAGCTTTTTTTTATGGTGGCCAAGAACTGAAAATCAAGGGGATGCCCATCAATTTGGGAATGGCAGAACAAGTTGTGATATACAAATGTATTGGAATACTATTGTGATATAAGAAATGCTATAAATAAATAAAGAAATGCTATAAAAAGTTAGACTTCAGAAAATGCTGGAAAGACTTATACAAACTGATGCTGAGTGAAATGAGCAAAACCAGGAGAACATTGTACATAGTAATAGCCACAGTGTGAGGACTAATTTAGATAGACTTAGCACTTCTCAACAAAGCAAAGACCTAAAACAATTTCAAAAGACTCATGACAGTAAATAACATCCACACCCAGAGAAAGAACTATGGAGCTATAATGCAAAATAAAAGCAGAATAGTTTCATTTTTGTTTGTTTTGTTTTGTTTTCTTCCTCATGGTCTCTCCCATTTATGATAATTCTTTTATATGACATGACTAATGCAAAAATATGCTTATTATGTGTAGAGCCTATATCATATTTCATGTCATCTTGAGTAAGGAGGGGTGAAGGAGGGAGAGAAAATTCAAAACTTGTGAAATTGAATATTGAAAACTAAAAATACACATATTAGTAAATTTTAAAAAAACCTTAATTTTACAGTGGTGTCAAACAGAAAAAAGATCCTTAACCACATATTGACTTAGAAAACCACAAATTAACATTTCCTATGTTATTTTATATTTCTATTTATTTTTGTTAAACACTTCCCCATTACCTTTTAATCTGTTTCCTTCATAGGAGTTTCTCCCTGCTCCCTATGAGTTTGAGATCTCTGTCTATCCATTACCCCACATTGACTCTTGCACAACTAGTTATAACTATGTCCTGATGGGGTTTTGAATATTTTGTTGATTCCTTTTGGCCAGATCAGATAACAACACTCCCTGTGAAATATTAGTGTCCCTTTAAGTCTAATTCTTCAAGACTATGATTCCTTAACTGTTCCCTCTCCCTCTTGTCCATAAATTGTTAGGTCTTCTTAGTTCAAATGTTATACCAAGTCTTACATGTGCCCCCCCACCCCCATCTTTGTACTCAAAAAGCTGCTAGTTAGTTCAAGCTCTTATTACTACATCTCACTTGTATTCCTTGTTGACTCCACCTGCAATGGTAAGGCTAGCTCAATGCTCCTCTGAGACTATAATCCCCAGCTCCTGGCTTTCAGCAACCTTCCCTACTCCAGCTCCAGCTCTCAAAATAGCCAATGCCATCAGGAACTCCATTCATCTATCTCTTCTAGACATGGCTTTCAGGCTATCCTTTATTTGCTTCTTCTCTTCACCTGCAAGAATCTATAAATATTCATTATGTGAATTGTTTTAGGAAAGGTGATTCTTAAGGTAGCTGTGTGTGAAAATTTAGTACTTAAGCAGGAAAGCAGCAAAAGGTGCATTGGGTTAACAGATTTTTACTAACATCTGTGCTAGTGGGAGATAATTACAAAGTTAGAAGCTTAAGTTGCTAATCAGATCATAGCCTTTTGCCAAGCTATTTACAAGTGTAAATGAGTCAGAAACATATGGACCACATTAGAACTAAAATACACAATACTTTCCTTTGCATTAAGCATCTTGCTCTCTTTACTTTGACAGAAGCAGGATCCTGGGAATACAAACTCTTGCAAAATGACATATAAAACAGTGACTCATGTTATAGTACAATGTTCTCTAAGTAAAAGTGTGATCTTAAGACTTAGGGCCATCACTTCTCACCAGTTAAGATTTTAGAAAATTCCCAGTCTTCTCTTACTTCATTCTTTCCTCTTCAGTGTACACACACAGACACATACACACACACACACACACACATACATAAACACACACTAGTTTTAATATACAACAGGTTTAAAAATGTGTGTGTGTGTGTGTGTGTGTGTGTGTGTGTGTGTGTGTGTGTGTAAATCACATGTATGAACTCAATGCAGCCTCTAAGACTGTGATGTAACAAAGTATCTGCTGCTTGGGATAATTTTGACCTAACATTTAATACCAAGAAAAGAGAGGCAGAGGTTCTCCACTGGCTGGCACCACACAATCCATATGTAAAACCATTAGTTACAGCAAATGGAAAAAGAAATTGGAAGCTATGAATAAGTTCAATTATCATGGAGATATACTTTCCAGGCATGTACACATAGATGATGAGGTTGATGCACACATGGCCAGAGCTAGTTCAGTGTTTGGGAGGCTCCAAAGGAAAATGTGGGAGAGACAGTATCAGTCTGCCTACCAAACCAAAAGCCCATATAATCATTGTGCTGAACTCATTGTTATATGTCTGTGAAACCTGGACAGTCTACAAGCACCATGCCAGGAAACTGAATTGCTTCCATTTGAATTGTCTTAGGGAGACTCTGAAGATCACCTGGCAAGATAAGATATGGGACACTAATATCCTTTCTCAAGCTGAACTGTCAAGCATTCAAACTGTACTGCAGAGAATGCAATTCTGATGGACAGACCATGTTGTTGGAATATCAAAAGCATGTTTGCCGAAAACTTTTATAGGGAACTCAAACAAGGCAATTGCTCCCACAGAGGTCAAAAGGAAGAGATACAAGGAAACTCTCAAGATCTCTTTGAAGAACTTTGGAATTGATTGTGTAACATGGGAGATGCTGGCACAGGTCTGTACAGCAATCTGTGCCCCCATCAAAGAAGGTACTAAGCCCTATAAGCAAACTACAAGCAAAGCAGGATTGTAACTCAAAAGAAACATGATACGTGCAAATCTATAGATATCTATACTCCAAATGTTCATATGGACTATTTCTGCCTGATCTGTGGTAGAGCCGTCTGAGGTTGTATTGGTCTGATAAGTCACAGTCAGACACACTGCATTTTGGCCCCAATGTAGTATGGCCATTATAATTCGCTTTAAGAACAAAAGAGAAGCTACATACACATAACACAATATACATATTTACATACATATACATACATATGAATGCATGCTCACAATTACATATATAACAGCTATATATGGGAGGATATATACATATATACATACACGTGTGTGTGTGTGTGTGTGTGTGTGTGTGTGTGTGTGTGTGTGTGTGTTTGGGAGTGGGAGGCTCTTCCCAATGGACACTTCTACATTCCTATGACTTTTAGGATCTCAGTAAAAATGCAAATAATAAGTAACATTGGCACAGAATCTAGAAAGCTAAAGTAGACAAGAAATTCTTAATTTTCTTAATTGTTTATTGAAAGCAAAATTTAAAAGTTGAATATTATATACTCAAAGTGGTATAAACCAAATAAACATAAAAACAATTCAATGTGCTTACTGCCTTTGTGAACTTGGGCTACTAACCTTGGCTCCGTAGACTTCAGTTTCCTTATCTACAAAATAATGGGGTTGGACAAAATGGCTTCTGATATCCTAGATGTATGATCCTCTGATAATGACACCAATCAAAAATGTTACTACAGACTTGAGAAATAAAGTCATGGGGGAGACACATAAAAATCCTGAAGAAACAATAAGTGGAGACTTTCTGGTCATCTTTATCATCTCAAGAAGTCAAATAAATCCTTGCTATTAATATAACCAGTAATGAAGGAGCTAAATTAAGGATTGTGATTTAAATTCCCTTGTTTTCAAAACTGAATACATGAGGGTTGGATAAGTTTCCTAATTATGTGTTTAAAAGTTTCACAGTGGCATATGATTTGCTACTGAAACACTTTAATAACTTTCCCCCTATACAAAAACCTGATCCCACCTTTTGTTACAGAAGGCACCCTATGTCTACCACCAAAATATAAAAATACCAGAGGCCTCCAAATATAGACTTATTACATGTTTACATACATATAATACATTCACAGTAAAATTTGATCCAAAAAAATCTGTAACGGGTTACAACAAAATAATATGATGGCTAAAAAGCAAAAAGTGTATTTTAAAAAGTACTAGCTGAGTAGAAAACAACTATTTTGATATGATGATAATGGAAAAGTCATGCAAAAATGCTCCAACTTTATACCATCTTTATCATTGAAAGGCCCTTGATTCAGTTCCACATTCAATTCTTTGTTAGTTAATGAGAATATATTAAATATATCTGAACATAATGTGACAGAATATTTGAAAATCATATGGAAATCAATTGCTATTTTAAACACATTGACAGTGCAATAATGTCAATAATCATTAGTATAAAACATGGAACTGTCTAGGAATGCTGTTTAAGCCTATTATGTTTCTGCTGAACCTTAAATTCATTATCATTACTAATACAATAATTTCAAGAAAAATAGATTTTACAATTTTTTTTTTAATAAAAATTTACCTTTTCTCCCTCTCACCTCTGTTTCCCTCCTGCATTGAGAAAGAAAACAAAAAAACATGTGGTCAAGCAGAACAAATTCTTGCATTGTGACATCTGGAGAAAAGGTGTGTCAATGTTCATTCTGAGTCTATTGTCCCTCATTCAGGATATAAGCATATTTCATCATGACTCCTATGGAACTGTAGTTGACCATTATATTTATCAGAGTTGAGTAATCATTCAAGATTGCCTTGCTCTCATCTTTCTGTTCTCTTCATTCAGCACCTGTTCATTCAAGTTTTCCCAGGTTTCTCTGAAAGCAACCCCTTCATCACTTCTTATATCAAAATACTACTCTATAACATTTGCATAATATAATTTATTCAGCACTTTTCAACTAATAGGACGTTATCTATTTCCAGTTCTTTGTCAACATACATAGATGCTATTTTGAACATATAGGTGGATTTCCACTTTCTTTGATCTCTTGTGGTATAGAGTTTATAGGTTGAAAGTCATACACAGTTTATATGTTGAGGACAGAGTTCCAAATTGTTTCCCACAATAGTTGGACCAGTTCACAGTTCTAACAACAATCCATTAAATTTTAATTTTCCTCGAGCCCATTCAAAAATTGGCATATCCTTTATTGAAAAGTTTGACACCAATTAATGAGATGAAACCTCATAATTGCTTCATTTTTAAATTTATATTATTATTAACAATTTACAACATTTTCCCCATGACTATTGATCACTTGGTTTTCTTTTTCTGAACAGTACCTATTCATATACTTTGACCAATACTTCTTTTTTTAATCCAAGTAAACTTTATTGCAATAACATTGGCCAACACTAAATGTCATACTAGATTCTCAAAGTATATCAGCTTTTAAATAAAAAAATGAGCATAGAATTTAACCATAAATTAAATAAATAAGTCCCAGTACTAAAGCACTTAATAGCTAGTGTGAAAAACACCAAGTCCAAATACAAAAACCTCTCCTTGCAAAACAATCCCTTTCAAATGTGTACATCTGTGGCTAGGTGGTGCTGTGAATAGAACTTTACCAACCCTGGAGTCAGGAGGACCTGAGCTCAAATCAGGCCTCAAGAGACTTTAACACTAAACTGCATTCCTCCCTCCAAAAGCAAAATCAAATCTTGTGTATACCAATTAAGGAACCAGTCCAATTCACAAGGCACATGTGATCATTGTTGAATCCTGAGAGAATCCTGAAAGGCCCCAAATGTTGCTTTGTTAGTAAGAACCAAGTTCTCATGTACACATGTAGTTGGAAATTACATTAGTAATATACACAGATGGAAATTGACCAATACTTTTATCAATTATTATACATTTATTATTCTTATGAATTTAACTTTATGTCCCATATAACATAAAGTTAAGCCCTTTATCAGAGAAACTTGTTAAATTGGGGTTTTTTTCTCCTTCGTGTATCTGCTACACTTCTAATTTTGTTTTCATTGGTTCTATTTGTGTAAAACTTTTTTTTTTATTTTAGAAAATTCAAATTAGTCATTTTACTTCCTGTGTTCCCCTCTCTCCTCTTTAGTCATGAACTCCTCCCCATCTGTAAACATCCTTTATTTTATAAACTTCTATTTTTCCCATGATTTGTTTTTAATGTAACTTTTTTATGTCTGTCATGTACTCATTTGAAACGCATTTTGCTATAAGGTACATGATACTTGGTCTATGTCTAGTTTCTGCCAGAATACTTTCTAGATTTTCCAATATGAAAGAATAAGAAAAAAGTTAAGGATCTAAATAGAATTTTAGAAAATTTAGTTATGATGGATCTCTGGAGATTAGCAAATGGAAACAGAACAGAGTACCCAATTCTCCAGTGTGTATGGCACCTTTGCAAAAATTGAACGTATTTTATATCATATGGATCTCATGTATAAATACAGAAAATATTATATGTATACATAATATAATGCACTTTTATATATACTTATGGGGGGATATATACACATTTGAAAGGGGTAACTTAAAGATTCCCTATCATAGTTTTCTTGTCTATTTCTCCATGTAATAATTCCTTTAACTTTTTATTTAGTCTTTTAGGTGCTACATCATTTGATGCACATATGTTTAATAAACAGCCCTGATCATCCACTTTTGGTATTTATATGGCACTCAATTCTCACCTGTCACTACAAGAATCTGTAATATGTTCAGCAACCATACCCTGGTGACTCAATGTCAGCAGACATGCTAAACCAAGTTGAGGGAAACTGACAGGCCTCAAGTCTGTTTGGTCAGATATTGAAGAAACCAAAGTCATCCCCTGCATCCTGGCCAACCTCGGTCATCCTGACTTTTGTCTTGCCACTGGACATCAGTGACTCTGGAAGAGAGTGAAGCTGAGAACTTCACCCAGCTCTGCCTCACTTAAACCAAGTTCATTGGTAAGTCAAAACAACACCCAATAGTGTCACCAATAGTCTTCAAAAATGAAGACAGCAGTATTATGTTTAATAAAGATATAAATTCATTGTTTATGAAGCCTTTCAGTAAAATATTTCCCTGCTCATGTCTTTTAACTATTTTTGCTATTGCCTTACCTTAAACCATGATGCATATCCCTCACTTTTTTTTGCTTTAGTTGAAACTTATTATGTTTTTCCCATTCCCTTACTTTAACTCTGCATATTTTTTCAAGTGCGTTTCTAGTAAACATATTTTTGAGTTCTGCTTTCTAAGACATCCTTTCATTTTTCTGGGTGAGTAAATCCTACTGACATTCACAGTATTTGTTGTTAATTGAGCATCATGTCTTCCTCCATCATCTCCTCTTCTACTTTTGCTCCTAATTGCTTCCCATACCCTCCTTATAACCAATAGGAAGAGAGGAGTGTACTCAGCATCAGTGCTTTGGGTTTGATGAAATCTGTTTCTGTTCTTCTGACCCAATTCTCTTTCTTTTATCCACAGACCAATCACTAGCCCTTATCCTTTGTTTTATTTTAACCAACTCTTTCTGAGATCTTTCTCAGGAGTAAGGCCTTCCTAATCTACCTTCCCTCTTATTCCACCCTTTCTCTTCACCCATTCATTTCTGTTTGCCTATTGAGTGAAATGAATTTCTGTACTATTTTGTGTGTTTGTTTGTGCCTATGCATGTGTGTATTCTTTTTTTTTTTTTGCATTTGGAAGGCAGTTGGGGTTAAGTAACTTGCCCAAGGTCACACGGCTTTGTGTGTGTGTGTGTGTTAAGTGTCTGAGGCCAGATCCAAACTCAGGTGTTTCTGACTCCAGGGCCAGCACTCTACTCACTGTGCTACCTAGCTGCCCCTCGTATATTCTTTTTCTCTTTTAACCAGTTCAGTTGGGAGTGAAGTTCAATTGTTGCCCTCTTCCCATTCCCTTTCTTCCCTGATTAAGTAACATTGTGGAACTTCTACAAAGAAATATTTACTCTAGAAGGTATACTCACCAATATGTCAAAATAATACCCCTTCAACAAGTAAGAGGCATAATCTTCTCCTCTGTCAACTTTGTACTAACTCAGTCTCTGAGGAAGGGAAAAGGATTAGGTTCTTATTTTAGTTTGGTTCCCATAGACCATAGTCCCAGTTTTGAGCCCAAAACTCCTCTGAGGTTTGAGTTCCAAGCACCTTGTTTTCTCAAGCTTTCCATACTGACATGGCCAGTGGCACCACCTTGTCTCTACTCTAATATCACCATGGCTCAAATTCCTGGGTCCCTCAAGCATCAATTCTGAAACCTGAAATTGAAGATAAACAATATACAACAAAAACAAATTAAGTCCAAGCTCATTTCCAATAGCTGGAGTAAAATAGAAGTGAGCAGGGGGGAGGTGAGGCTTTCCCCTCTCACTTGTTCTTTTCATGGCATCCAAACAAAGCAGAGCAGAACAGCCTGAAAGATAGTGGAAAGAGAGTGACCACGTGGTAAAATGTGAATGCTCAAAGGTCCCTCAAGTTCAGGTTAGCAATTTCTCCATTTGAAATTTTCCATCCTGGCAAATAGACAGGTACTTTTTTTCATAGTTGTCTTCCCAAATTCAATACAGTTCTCTATGGTTTCTGAGGAGGCATAAGCAATTACTTTTTACTTCCTTCCCCAGAGCCATGCAATACAGCCTCAAATATATGCAACCCCACATGTAGAGATGAAAATCAATTATCTCCAAATATAAAGGTTTTTCAGATTCATGGAACAAGGAACAGCTCACAAAGGTCTCCAAATAAGCCATCAAAATAAGAAACCTTTTTACAGTATTTATCAAATATCTCTTATTACTTAGCCTTATAGAGGCCTTTCTCAACCAAAAAGCAAAAGAAATAGCAAAGACAAAGAAAATTGGCTTCCATATCAAGCAGATGCCTGCTTCACACTGAGCTTTTGAAACTACCTGGAACTCTTCCCACAGAGATTTGGGACCTGGGGTTAACTTGGCATTGCCCCCTTTGCAAATGAGAAAACTGTCCTGGCTGGAAACTTTCAATGCTTCCCTCAGTGAATAAGGGCGTCTAATTGCAGTCTGCAAAAAAAGTGTCCCTTTAGTATAAGTGATCTTGATCATAGTGTAAGCAATTTCCTTCAGGTCATTTAGCCTAAAGGGTACCTGAACTTACCCCATGGATCTCTGCAACTGGTAGGGTAAACCAGTTGAATGGTTTCTAAACACCCATTGGGACAAGAATTAGGCTCAGTTAGAGGAGTAGCCCAAAATGTGAATTATTTGTGGATTTTCAGCACAGGAGTTCTCATACTAAGAAATTGCAGTATATTTTACTTTCATCAAACCTTGGTTTGCTTATATTCAAAAAGAACAATATGACCATTTCTAAACTAAACAGTAGCAGATGAATCATTCCATATTTCTCACATCAGATTTAATACTAGGGCCCATACGGGATTCAATAATATAGGACATATCAGTATATGTTCTTTTTACAGAATTCAGTAATCCCAAAAAAAGAAAATCAGTACTTAGCCAAGGAGCCAACAGAATAAAAGTTTGCAAAATTACACAAAAAGAATTGACTTGTGAGGGACCAACTGTTAGAAACTAACTAAATAAATAACTACATCTAGAGTGTAAAGAAGCATTTGTTTATTTGCCTTGTCAGATTTCTCCAGGATCTTGCCGTCTAGCTTGTCTCAAAAATCAGAAGTCCAGATCTCTCCAGGGGGTCCCAACAAAAGAAAAGAGCCTGCTTTTTTCCCCAGAATGGCCCCAAATGTAATATAAAACCTTTTACAAAAGCATATTTACTTTAGAATGTATAATCACAAAAATCCAAACTCACTCCCCCAACATGTGGAAAGCATAATCCCCTTCTTGCCAAGTACCACCTCAGTGTCTGGGAAGAAAAAAGGGATTTGGCTCCTACAATAGCTTGGATACTCTAGAGTATATAATTCCAGTTCCAAGTCCAAAACGCATCTTGGGTTCAAGTTCCAGGCACACTGGCTTCTCAGAGATTCCAAGTCTCATAAGGACACCTGAAACTGAGGACAGACAAGACAACAGGAGACAACAAAAACACTTTCAGGCCCATTTCTCAGAGCAATGGGTAAAAGAGAGGTAAGCCAGTGAAAGGCAAGACATACTTCTCTCACAGCCCCAAAAAGAATTCAGGCAAAAAGATGGTGGAAAGGGACAAAAGGGTTACACCGTTGTTGTCTCACTGGATAGAGCCCTGCACATGGAGTCAGGAAGACCTAGGTTTGAATTCAGTTTCAGATACTTCCTAGCTGTGTGACACTGGGAAAGTCACCTATACTCTGATTGCCTGACAAAAGGATCTCCTGGATTCATTGGAGAAGGAAACAGCAAATCACTCCAGGATCTTTGCCAAGAAAATCTCCTGTATATGGTCTGTGGGGTCACAAAAAGTTGGACACAGCAAAATATTCTCAAGTCAGCTAGGTGGTGCAGTGGATAGAATGCTCAGCCTAAAGAAGATTGATCTTCTGAGTTCAAGTCTGACCTCAGGCACTTACTACCTTTGGGACCCTGGACCATAAACCTTTATATCTCAGTTTCCTCATATGGAACATAAGATGGAGAAGGAAATGACAAACCACTCCAGTTTCATTGCAAGGAACAAAACAAACAAAAGGGTCAAATTCAATTGAACTAAAGAAACAACAGCCAGGTCTCATCATTTTTAAAGATGCTGATAGAAAATTCTGATTATATGAGACAATTTTCCCTTCTCTTCCTCTTCTCACCTCAAACTATTGTATTTCTTTTCTCTTCCCTTTCTATTTTTCTTTTAAGGTCATCAAAATATAACAAAACCAGTTCAAATTCTCATTTTTTAAAAATTCCTTCTATGAATCCTAAAGACAACAGAGTTCTAAGGGAACATCTGTGTCATATCCCTATATTAGAATATAAACAATTTATTCTCCTTTAGTCTCTTGCAACTTACTTTTCTTTTTACTCTTATGTTTTGTTTACTCTCATGCTTACTTTTTTCTCTCTTTTTTTATTTTTTAGTTTAAATCATTCATTCAAAATTTTCTCCCCAATTTACCCCTACTCACCACCCCAAAATGGTGATCCCACTGAATATACCCTCCCTTAATCTGGTCTCTCCCATATCTTACCCCATTCCACCTCCAAATTTCCAGTAGGCGTAGTGGATCACTATGCCATTTATATCTTATTTCTCAGCTATATGTAAAATGATAATAATAATAGTAATAGTAATAATAATAATAATAATAATGATGATGATGATGATGATGATGATGATATATTTCAACATTTTATTTAAAAACTTAGAATTACAGATTCTTTCCCTTCCTCCCTCGTCACCCAACCTTACTCTTTTGAAGGTAAGCAATTCGATATAGGTTGTATATGAGTAGCTATGCAAAACATTTCCATAGTGCATATATTGTGAAGGACTATCTTTCCCTTCATCCTATACCACCCCCACTTGTTCTATTCTCTACTTTGATCCTGTCCCTTTTCAAAAGTGGGTGCTTCCAACTTCCCTCTCCCCCAGCCTGCCCTCACTTCCATCATCCCCTCTCTCATCCCCTTCCCCCCTACTCTCCTGTAGGTTGAGATATCCTAATTAGTATACATGTCATTCCCTCCCTAAACCAAATTCAATGAGAATAAGTTTGATCAATTCCCTTTTCCCTTCCTATTCTTCCCCTCCGTTGTCACAGTTTTCCATTGCCTCTTCCATATAAGATAATTTACCCCATTCTATCTCTCACCATCTGCTCTCATTATATTCCTCTCTCAACTCTTAATTTTCAGTACCTTTTAGTATCATCCCTTCCTATTAAATTGGTCTGTGCCCTTTATCTATGTATACCTGTACACATATACATGCTCTCACATATATATTCATATGCCCATATACCCTCCTACATATATGTATGTATACATACATTTGTGTATATATATATATATATATATATATATATATATATATATATATATATACACACACACACGTACATTTCTATTCCCTTCAACTATTCTCATATTGAGAAAAGTTTCATAAGTTATAATTATCATTTTTCCATGTAGGAATATAAATAGTTCAACTTTGATAAGTTTCTTATGATTTCTTTTCCATGTTTACCTTCTCATACTTCTCTTGCTCCTTGTATCTGAATATCAAATTTTCTATTCAACTCTGTTTTTTTCATCAAGTATGTTTGAAAGTCCTCTATTCCATTGAATGACCATATTTTCCCCTGAAACATGATACTCAGTTTTGCTGGGTAGGTGATTCTGGGTTTTAATCCCAGCTCCTTTGACCTCCAGAATATCATATTCCAAGCCTTTCCATCCCTCAATGTAAAAGCTGCCAGATCCTGTGTTATCTTGATTGTGTTCCACAATATTGAAATTGTTTCTTCCTGGCTGCTTGTAATATTTTCTCCTTTATTTGGGAACATTAAAACCTGGCTATAATATTACTAGGGGTTTTCTTTTTGGGATCTTTTTAAGGAGGTTGTTGGTGGATTCTTTCAACTTCTATTTTGCCCTCTGGTTCTAAGACATCAGGGCAATTTTCCTTGAGAATTTCTTGAAGTATGATTTCTAGGTTCTTTTTTTTTTAATCATGGCTTTCAGATAGTCCAATAATTTTTAAATGATCTCTCCTGAATCTATTTTCCAGGTCAGTGGTGTTTCCAGTGAGATATTCCAACATTGCCTTCTATGTTTTCATTTGTTAGGATATGTTTAATAGTACCTTGTTTTCTCATAAAGTTGCTAGCTTCCATTTGCTGCAGTCTAATTCTGAAGGAGTGATTCTCTTCAGTGAACTTTTGAGATTCTTTTTCCATCTGGCAAATTTGTCTTTTTAAGGCATTCTTCATCTCATTGCCTTTTTGAGCCTCTTTTGCCATTTGAGTTTGTCTATTTTTTAACGTGTTCTTCAGTCAGGTTGTTGACTCTCATTTCATAATTTTCCTGCATCATTCTCATTTCTCTTCCCAAGTTTTCCTCCACTTCTTTTATTTGGTTTACAAAATCCTCCTCAAGCTCCTCTATGGACTCTAACCAGCTCATATTTTTCTTGGAAACTTCTGATGCAGGAGTTCTGACTTTGCTGTTTTCCTCCTAATCCATGCTTTGATAATTTTTCTCCCAAAAAGAGGAGTCTAATGTCAGATTGCTCTGCTTGGTTTGCTTCCTTTGCTTGTTCATGTTGCCACTCAATTACTTGACTTTTGTGCTTTTTGCCATAGTAGAATTCTGGTACCAAGGAATGGATTGTTGTCCCAAATTGCTGGGGTTTTCTCAGCTCCTGGAGCTATTAGTTGGGTGTCTTCTCTGAAGCCTCCAATAGCTGTTGCAAACTGGTCATGCACCCCAGGCCCTCTACCCTAGATCACAATTTAGACCCAAGCAGGTTAAAGCAAGAGGGATTACCCCTCAGACTGGTTGCTTGGTCCCCCTTCAATCTATAGGCAGGAGCTATGAAGCAGCCATGTGGCAGTGGCTGCACAGCTGTCATGCCTCAGCTCCTCCTCCCACCAGGGGGCAAAGGCTGGACCACACTTCCAGATTCCTGGTTCCTAAAGTCTACTCTGCACTGACGTCTCACTTTGTCCTTAAAATATGTGGGTTGATAATTCTGGAAACTGCCACAGCTGCTGGTGATCTGAAATCCCTCCAGCCAGTGGCTGGTTGTGGCCCCCCGAGGTTAATACCTGCAGCTCACATGGGCTTGGGTCCAGCTCCCAGAGTGCTGTGCTGGCTCCTTCCTGTCAGCCTGCTGGACTGTCTTCGGCAGGAAGTTAGCTTCTCTCTGTCATTTTGTTGGTTCTGCAGCTGCAAAATTTGTTTAGAATAATTTTTTACATGAATTGGAGGAGGTGGAAGCAAGAGCCCATTAGAAGTCCTGTTTTCTACTCTGCCATCTTGACTCTGCCCCATGTTTACTTTTTAATGATTCTCTTAACTCCCATGTTTGTATTTCAAAAATTCTCCTCAGAACTGATATTTTCCTCAGAATTGCTTAGAAAGTCTCTATTGCATAAAATGTCCATTTCCTCCCTTCTACCCCAACATCATTTAAAAGATTATTCTCAGTTTGGTGGGGTATTTTTTCTTGGTTTTATGACTGTATCTTTCCTTTCTGAAATATTTAATTCCAGTTTCTATCATTCTTTATAGTGGTGACTACTGCTTCCTTCCATGATGCAAAACCATATACTTTAAGGTAACTCTATAAGTACAGAACCTCTCCCTTCCCCCCCGCTAATCCCACTCTACCTGTTATTACCCCTCTCTCTACCTTTAGTGTTTTATTTTTTAATTCATTTTATTTCTTCATCAAGTTATCTAGTTGTTCTTTTTTCCTCCCTATCAGTAAAATGTTTAATTAAATTACCCTTCCTTTACTCCATTTCAACTGTTTGTATTAGATTTTTTCATTAGCTATCCCTTTTCCTTAAAAATAAAATAAATAAAACTGTTTTTTACTTTATTCTCTTTATTAATTCTCTTTCCAAAAAGGAAAAATAATTCTGTTCTGAACTTTTATTCTTTCACTCATGGCCTTCATCAGTATTTATTCTTATTTTAGTTTCTGTGTTGCTCATAGAATCAAATCTTCTTTAGTACCTATTTTGAGTTTTGTCTTTGAAAAAAATTCTGTTATTGCCTTGTGAATCTTGTCCTCTCCCCCATTTTCTGGTATATTCACTCTTGGAATTATCAATTGTTACAGGAGATTAAAATTATAGAAACCTAGTGCTAGAAATTTCCCTATATCTCTGATCAGGAGATACATTTCACTTACCTTGCTCTTCCCACCCCTAATCATTTATTTTTCTATTTGCCATGAAATCTCCACTCTGGATCTATGCATCTCTTCTGCCTGCCACAGGAGTCTCTGTTTACCCTTCTCCTGAAGCAGAACATAATACATAAAGGATTATGGAGTCTCTGAGTCTCTGAGCATTAGATCCCTGAAGATTATATATATATGAAAGGTCTCCATTTCTCTTTACCGAATATAACTGCCCCCCGCCATCTCACTCCCACCATTCACAATAAGGGTATTCTTCAGTAAGATCTCCCACCACTGAACCTGGATTTATTCCTTTCTTTTGCCCTGTTTCAATCTCTCCTCTTTCCACATCACCTTTTCTCCCCCATAGTTCCTCTTCTTCTTTGAAGACTGCAGGAGTTATTTTCCCTTCCTTACTCACCAGTGGTTCAAATAGGGTACCTCAGACATTCCCCTATGTATTCTATTCTCTATATCCTCTGATTTTATTCACCTTCTCATTCTGTAGTTTGATCTTACGAAACAAACCTAAATTTACCTGGATGAGGTCTTGTGAAGTATAAACCATAGCTTTTCAGGATTATTCCTTCACCATCACTTCTCCTATATAAGTTACACTTTCATTTTTATCTCTTTATAAACTTTACAAAAATTTTCTAATAAGCCCTGTTTTGTTGTTGTTTTAATCTATAAAAAGTTTATCCCTTTCTAGAATTTTTCATCCTTTTCAGTAGTCTGTAGAGATGGAGTGTTATATTCTATTACATATGTTAGACTTGATAGTTTCATTTATTTAAATGTCTCTTTTTGCTGTATTCAAAAATAAAATAATCTGTTCATGTGTGTATATGAATATATGTATGTATGTATGTATGTATGTATGTATGTATGTATGTATGTATGTTAGGTAGAGATACTTTGAATGTCTAATTGAAAATCCATCTTGTTAATTTTTTTCAGTGATGATTAGGCTTAGCTTTCCAAGTTACTTAATTCTGGATTGTATTTCAAGCTCCCTTCTTTTTTTGGAACATGTTGCATACCTTTCTGTAGATGAACTTGAGTTGTTTTATTCAAATGGCCTTCCCTTTATATTTGAAGGCGTTTCTCCTCATGATGGGCAGAAATAGTTATTTGTCACTTTAAATCTAACAACTACATTTTTTTTTCAACGTTGAAGCATTAGTTTCCTTCCTTTCACATAGGTAATTTGTAAACTATTTCAATTGGCATTTATTTTCTGCTTAGGTTTTTTATCTTGCATTACAGTGTTGTTATTGTTGTTGTTGTGTTTTTTTAATTTATCATGTGCTTAAGGAACATAGGATCCTTGATTTTTTTCTATCATGGTATCTTTAAGATCAATGAATCTTATATTAAGAAAAATCATTTAGCGTAGAACCAGGAGAAATCTGTGTACAATCACAGACACAGCATATGTATGATGACCAACTATGACAGACTGGACTCTTCTCAGCAATGCAGTGATATAAGTCTATCCCAAAAGACTCATGACAGAAGAGATGCCTACATCCAGAGAAATAACTAGAAAGAACTGAGTTTGAATCTTGATGGAAGCAAACTACTTGATCTTTTTTTTCATTGTTTGGTTTTATTTCCTCTTTACCATTTTTCATTCCATCTAGTACAATACGCCTTTGTAACCTGACTAATGTCTAATGTGAAAGTATTTGCAGATCGTATACTGGACTATATGCCATTGTGGGGCGTGGGGTGAGGGAGGGAAGGGAAATTTGACTCTAGGAACTATCGAATTGATTCCTGTAAACTAAAAATAAACAAACAAATTAATAAAAAAAAAGAAAAAAATAATTTGTCCTTTTAATATTGCACCCTTTATTTCTTTTCTTCTAGATTATCCTTTACTTCAGTATTGAATCTGTTCTTTTTTATTTTTTCATTTCTTTGGAGAGACTCCCCACCATGGATTTGACATTTTAAAAAATTACTGATTATTTCTGCCACAAAGTACATACATTCTCTTATCTTTTCCCTTTTTTAAAGTTTCTTGTTCTAATTTATTTGGTTCATTTTCTCTTCCCATTAATGGTCTTTCTATTAAACTTTGACCTTCAGGGTCCTATTCAGTCTCATGATATGTATAGTCTTAAGTTTTCTGTGGGTACATCTAATGATAAATACATTCATCCATTATTTCAGTTTGGGCTCTAGATAAAGCTCAGGGCTTTCAATTTCTATCCTTCTTTGGAATACATTAAGAATTTTACAGCTATTCAGACTAAATGATGTTTTGAGATCATTAGAGAAAGTTTTCACCAGATGAAATCATTATTTAATTTGTTTTCAATGGAGCCATATAAGTTGATGACTGAATGTACATCAGTTGATTAATATGATATGTTGGTAAGGTTCCTTCTTTGATATGAAAGTCATACTCAATTCTATTCAAGAGTTATAATAATGCACTTAAAAGGAGGAAAAACAATTTGAGGCTTAAATTTTCTTCCCACAAAAGAAATTGGTACCCTTGAAAAATGGCTTGTTTAATATAGTTTCTCTTGATATCAGTATGTTGATAAAATATTTTAAGTAAATAACAGTTCTCCATGTGCTTATCCAAAGAAACATGAATTTTGTATCTGTTTTATATTTTTTTGTACCAAAGTGTTGAATAAAAACCTAAGTAAAAGGATTTATAATAATTGCCAAATATAGTGTTTACCTTGGCAGAGTGACTTATTAAATAATCAATGAATTGATTATGAATTTGTGTCATTATGTATATCATTAGAATTAGGATTTTAAGAACATATCATCCCCCTTAAGTTTACTTCTCCATATATGTATATATGTAGATTACACATATACATAGATTATGGGAATGCATGTCTATAAAAGTATTCTCCTTGAAATGTTTTTATATGCCTGTATATGTATATGTGTGTGTGTGTGTATAAAATAGATATGTATACACACCCTACACACCCATATGTATACACACACCCTACATATATGTATATATGTATATGTGTATGTATGTAAGATACGGATATGCATATACATATGTACACACACATGGAAGCAATGTGTATATATATAGCACCTTTTATGTGAACAATATAAGAAATTCCACTTTAATCTTGAAGACTGGAACTTTTTGCAATATATTCCTATAGGGCTGCTTGGGACCCTGAATGGTTAAGTTATTTGCTCAGGTTCACATAGCCAGGACATCAGACATAATATCTGAATATTTTTCTTCTCATCTCTGAGACTGGCTCTCAGTCCATGAGATCATTTTGAACAAGTGTCTTGAACCTAGTAGAATTTCACAAATGTTTATTTCAGTTGCTAGAGCCTTATGCATAGCTGTGTGGAAACACTCTCTCTCTCTCTCTCTCTCTCTCTCTTTATATATATATATATATATATATATATATATATATATATATATATATATATATGTGTGTGTGTGTGTGTGTGTGTGTGTGTGTGTGTGTGTGTGTGTGTGTGCATATATACACATGCACACATGTTTTATGTCTGTATATATTCAGACTTTAACATATATATGCTATAATTATTTCATGTATATGTGGCACATGAATTTCAATTTTTTAGAATAAGGTATTAGAAGATTAATAAAAGCTGGGGAAAATGCAAGAACTGTGATATAGTTGCTTACTTTAAGTCATTAATTACCCAATTTAATTTTAATCATATATTATTCATCAATCTTTGAATTAATTTTTATTTGATGACTCATAATCATGCACATCTGCCTATGGCATCAGAGAAAATTCCTCCAAGTTGATTTTAAATTTATTGATTGAAGTGTTGCATTTTAATATTCATTTTACATAGATTTTATCAATCTTGTCATCATAAATCATGTAACATAACATGATATGATTGATGCAATCACACAGGGACAGTTGTGATGGAAAGAATTTAATCTGATGCTTTCATAAATTGGACTTTGCATTATGACCGAGCAGATGATTTCCATATGGCATAAAGAATTTTTAAAGTAACTTTAAACTTAAGAAACTTAAAATAATTTTTAAGAGGCTAAAATAAAATAAAACAATATTTCCCAGAAGTGTTATTGACTGTGGTGATCATCATGTGTTATATTAGATTAGGCAGCTTAATTTTGAAATATTAAGGGATGATTAGAGATTTCTGTAGATAAGAGATTTATTGTTGAAGCAGCCTCAGTAGTATGTGAATGATAGAACCTAGATGAGGTCCACATGATGGAAACCTGGCTCTATCTAATGGAATTTTGGTTTTACTTTTATGAACATCTCATTTAATCAGCAGTAATGAGAAAAATATAAGTAAAAGTCAGTACATGGAAAAGTTGTATTCTAAAAATTGTTATTTCTAAAAAATAGTTATTTTTAAAGATTTTGATATGATTTTTTCAACATATTCCATATCACAAAATAGCTTTGGAAATATAGTACTGCTTCAGAAAACCTATTTTTCCAATCTTTAATGTCTTTTCTCAAGTATTCTTCTTAATCAACCACCCACCTATTTTTCTTTCTTCTTTCCCTTTTAATTTTCTCTTTGTTTTTTTCTCCTTCCCTCCCTCCCTTTTTTCCTTCCTTCCCTCCTTCTGTCTCTCCCTCTTTGTCTCTGTCTCTGTCTCTTTCTCTCTGTCTCTCTCTGTGTCTCTCTCTGTCTCTGTCTCTCTCTGTCTCTCTGTCTCTCTCTTTCTCTGTCTCTCTCCGTCTCTCTGTCTCTCTCTGTCTCTGTCTCTCTGTCTCTCTCTCTGTCTCTCTGTCTGTCTCTGTCTGTCTCTCTTTTTTCTACCCCATACACAGAGAAGAATAAGCTACAGAATGAACTGAAATTAAAACAGCAAATATAAGATTAAAATATATGAACTTTTCATATTTGGAGTAACATAACTCTAAAAAGGTATCTCATCTTTCAACTGTGCTCCATCTTTAGTAAATTAGTTCATGTGATACATTCTGTTTAATAGCCTGGTCTCTGTGTTACCACAGTGAAAATAAATAGTATTTTTAGGCTAAACTGTTTAGTTCAATTGTATTACAAATATACCTTGGTTTAAGAAAAGCTGAACTTACACCATATATAAATTAAAGGCTGAATATTTGCTTTAGGGCAATGTATACACAAAGGGTTCATTTTAGTAAATTTTTTTTTTGGAGGGGGGAAGGCAATTGGGGTTAAGTGACTTGCCCAATATCACACAGCTATTTAAATGTCAAGTGTTTGAGGCCAGGTTTGGACTCAGCTTCTTCTGACTTCAGGGTTGGTGCTCTATTCACTGTACCACCTAGCTGCTCCAAAGGTTTTTTTTTTTTTAAAGAAGCCTTTCTTTCATGCTTAAAATCTGATTAGATTAATAAAAATGTCAATTTGCACTGAATTCTGTTGGAACCTCTTTAGAATATAACACAAGGTACAACTGGAATTCATTTCTGGAATCATCTAAAGACACATAATAGTGAAAGAAATTAGAACTGACCCATAGACATAAGGTGTAAAGAAAGAGACCAAGGAAAAATGAATATTTCTGTTATAAAAAAGAAATATAAATGGATATAAAGATATGAAACCTGTGTTCTATTTCTTTAGATCCCTGGGATAAATACATATCCATTTATCAGATACACATAAATTGCACTAACAAGCATTGTAAAATCCTGTTTCCAATGTTAACAAAATTTTAAAAACATGACATCAAATGTATGATTGTATTGCATTTATTGTGTATCTGTGTGTATTATATATATGTATATATATGGATATATATATGGATATATATATATATGGATATGTATATTTATATACAGAGTGACTTGAACACACATATATACATATACATACATATATACACATGCTATATACATCTCATCTACCTGTGACACATGAATATCTTTTTTTTTTTTTTTAGAATGAGGGACTAAAGGATATACAGTATCTGGTGGAAAATGCCAGAGGAATTTTTTACCTGAAAAAAAAATATCACTGTATCTCTTTCTAGAACATCTTTATTAACTGAGTTCTAGTCTTTGGATGGCTCCTTGCACATGTAGTAACTATAGATGGGAAATGTTGATGATTTTAGCTAAGGTGAAAAGTAGTCTGAAAGTAAAATAAACAAAATTTTATGTAAAATGATGGAAATTCCCTTATATCACAAAAAGGAAGAAAATTCAGATAAAACCTTAAGCATGATAAGATAATTCATCAGGTAAGATATTAATAAAGGAAGAAAAGAAACTTCCAAGGCATCTAAATGAGTACAAACTTCTTTGAATATTGAAGGAAAAAATAAATGTCAATCTAAATAATGTACAGATCTTTTACAAAACCTATGATGCAAACCCAAGACAAAGTGGTAAAATTAAACAATACTAATGAGGAATTCTACAAGTAACCAGGATAGATGTCTTCAAATATTTTAAAATAATAATTAATTAATAATGCAAAACTATTTTGTGAAACAAAACTAGAAACTCACAACTCTAGAAATAATCAACAAAACTAAAAATCAGATATCTGAAAAGTCTAACAAATTTGATAAACCTTTAGCTAACTGATTAAAAAGAAGAGATCAAAAAAATAAAATTTATAAAATAATGAATAATCAATTTAAAAACAAAACCAAACCAGAAGAGTAAAATCTATTATGAGGGTCTACATAATATGGTAACAAAACTGAGAATACAATAAGGTAATAATAATAATAATAATTTAAGTAATACAATATACTTATACTAACAGAAGGTCAAATAACAATCTTAAAAAAATCAATATTAGAAAAGAAAATAGAGCTAGTTTCAAAAGAGCTATCAGAGTAGAAATGGATGCAAAGGTGGCACAGCAGGTATAGCACCTGGCCTGGAATTAGGAAGACTTGAGTTCAAATCTTGCCACAGATATTGTATGACCCTGGGCAAGTCACTTAACTATTATTTTGCCTTGGTATCCTGACATTTAAATAGGGAGTAACAATAGCACACATTTCCTAGGGTTGTTGTGAGGTTAGAGTGAAATAATTATTGTAAATAGCTTAGTATATTGCCTGGCACATAATAAGTGTTATATAAATGATAGCTATTTTTATAAATTTTTGATAAAATTACACTGAATTGCAAAAGAGTACTATGAGGCAAATCTTATTCAAAATTATTCTAAAGCACAAAATTGAGGAGATACCCATCGATTGGGCAACTACTAAATGAGTTGTGGCATATGAGTGAGTAGCTTTCGGCTTTTCTCCCGAGCTCAGTGCCAAGATGGTGAAGGTCGGAGCCAACAGATTTTGTCATATTGGGTACCTGGTGACCAGGGCTGCATTCACCTCAGGTGAAGTAGACATTGTGACCGTAAATGACCACTTCATTGACGTCATCTACATGGTTTATATGTTTCAATATGATTCATGGAAAATTCAAGGGCACTACCAAGGCTGAGAATGGGAAGCTAGAGATCAGTGGAAAAGCCATTGCCATATTCCAGGAATGGGATCCCACCAATATTAAATGGGGAGATGCTGGATTCAAGTATGTTGTCGAGTCCACTAGATTCTTTACCACCATGGAAAAGGTTGGGGCTCACTTGAAGGGTGGAGCCAAGAGGGTCATCATCTCTGCCCCTTCTGTTGATGCCCCAATGTTCGTGATGTGA
Organism: Gymnobelideus leadbeateri; assembly: GCA_011680675.1. Classification (NCBI taxonomy): domain Eukaryota; kingdom Metazoa; phylum Chordata; class Mammalia; order Diprotodontia; family Petauridae; genus Gymnobelideus; species Gymnobelideus leadbeateri. The sequence goes on along the minus strand of WOXC01003002.1, from coordinate 144,771 downwards.
GTGAACCATGGAAATATGATAATTCCCTTAAGATTGTCAGTAATGCATCCTGCACTACCAGCTGCTTGGCCCCCTTGGCCAAGGTCATTCATGATGACTTTGGCATTGTGGAAGGAATCATGGCTACAGTCCATGCCATTACTGCTACCCAGAAGACAGTAGATGGCCCCTCTGGTAAGCTGTAGCATTATGGGTGTGGTGCTGCCCAAAACATCATTCCCACTTCCACAGGTGCTGCTAAGGCTGTAGGCGAGGTCATACCTGAGATGAATGGGAAGCTCACAGGCATGGCCTTCCATGTTCCTACCTCCAATGTATCTGTTGTGGATCTGACCTGCAGCCTGGAGCAACCTAACAAATATGATGATATCAAGAAAGTTGTGAAGCAAGCATCAGAGGGACCCTTGAAGGTGATCATGGGCTACACAGATGACCAGGTTGTGTCCTGTGACTTCAACAGCAACACTCACTCTTCAATATTTGATGCTGGTGCTGGTACTGCCCCCAGTGACCATTTTGTCAAGCTCATTTCCTGGTATGACAATGAGTATGGTTATAGCAAGTGTGTAGTAGACCTCATGATATACATGGCCTCCAAGGAGTAAAGTGGAAAGCCATGGATCTTCATCCCCAACCCAAAAAAGGAGATCCACTGCTGGGGAGCCCATATTCCTAACCTATGCTCCTATAGTAGGGACCCCGTTTCCCTTTCACATCCTTGTTCCAAAGCATCCCTGTAATAATGGGAAAAGGCTAGAGTTCTGTATTGGTACTCCATTAATGGTACACCATCAATATAGTCACTATATTCAGTGCAAAAAAAATGGTGAGCAGAGGGACTTCAGAAAAACCTGGAAAGACTTGCATGAATTCATGCAGAGTGAAGTGAGCAGAACCAGGAGAACACTTTATACAGCATCAGTAACATTGTGTGACGACTGACTTTGCTAGACTTAGCTCTTCTGAGCAATGCAAAGTCCTAAGAAAATTTCAAAAGACGCATGATGAAAATGCTATCCACTTCCAGAGAAAGAAGTATGGACTCAATGCAGATTGAAGCATACTATTTTCTATTTTGTTTTGTTTTCTTTCTTTCACATTTCCCCCCTTTTTTTCTGATTCTTCTTTCACAACATGACTAATGTGGAAGTATGTTTAGTATGATCATACATCTATAACCTATTTCGGATTGCATTCCATCTTGGGGAGGAAGAAATGGGGGGAATGGGGGAAATTTAAAACTCGAAAGTTTATAAAAGCAAATGTTGAAAACTAAAAATATATAAATAAACAAATAGGGAAAAACAAAAAATGCTACCTATAAATATTTTTTAAATCCTAAAGCATAGAATATTTGAGGACAAATTTACCAAATTATATACACTATTTAGATAGATTCAATGACAAAATGATCTTAAAGAAATAAAGCACAGCTTAACTTGACAGTGGAATATTAAGTACTGATGGCTAGGTTGTGCTGATATTAAAAATGGCAATAATAACAAAATTTTACATGGAATAATAAGTAAAATATTTTAAAATGCATAATAGAACTCAATGATAACAAAATGTATTTGGATAAATGAAACATCTAGCATATCTAAGGAAATAATGAATGAGGTAGAGACAAAGGAGAAATAATGATGGGGTCCTTGTGATGTATATATGTCTGTAGTATCAATCTGTAACATCAGTTTGTAAATGGGGTGCTTTGGGATCTATGTTTGTAAAATCAATTTGTAAAAGCAGTCTGTAAGATCACATTTCCACCCCCCCAGCCTCAGAGCATTGACTTTGCCCCTTCCCCCTTCCAGCGCTCTGCCCAGCAACATCTCATGACCTGTTTATCTCTGTTTGAAACAATAAGTTATGTAAATGTTATCTCCCTTAGTTAGAGTGGCCAGCCCCACCATGAATTCTTCAATACCTTATCTATAGGGTAACTCCTTAGTCAATTATAGACCCACACTGTCTCTGATGACCTTGGTGGGTGGCAGACTGGGCACTCTTTAGTGACGTATCAGGCCTAGAACCACACCTCCAGCTAGACCCCTTCTTGAGCTATTTCCCAGTGAATCATGGGCAATACACCTGCACAGTTGATATTAAAAGTGTATGGTCCTTTGAGCACTGACCACTCCTTAACTCCTCCCTGATCCCACCCTTACTCACCTAGTTAGCATAATTGACACCTTAAAACTATGCCTGCGGCCTCTGTGAGTTTGCAGGTTCCATAAGAATCTAGCCTGCTGTTCTCTACAGAGTAACAATAAACTTTACAATTTCGGCTTCAAAGTCTGCTTGAGCCTGGTGAATTCCTTCCAGACTGGATGCCAGGAGAGGTATCCCTGGCAGAACCACTTACCCTCCCCCCGCCTCCTTATCACCCTTCCCTCTTCAATAGCACTTCTAGATTTCATACAATATTGTAAATCAGAAGTCATAGAGCATTTGTTATTGGTTAAAAAGAGGAGAAAAATGGAATAGACTAGAAAAGAGGGAAATGGGAAAAGATAGAAATCAATATCCCAATGTTTAATAAACAAAGAAAAAATGATTTACAACTTAGGAAGAAAATGCCTATTTTAAAGTTAGGCTTAGACCAACATCTTATGGTATATTCCATGTTGTATTTATAATATATATATTACTTTAATATTAAAGATCACGTCATGAAAGAAGAGAAGTAGATCGTATTTTCATTACAGCTACGGGTAAGAGACACATTTTTAACCAAACAAGAATATAAAGTAAAAGGTACATTACTCTGACCGTGATGACTGCTAGTATTACTAGCAGTTAACATTTATATAGCGTCTATAGTGTCTACTATATGTCAGGCATAATAATATTTTACAAATATCATCTCATTTGGTATTCACAACAACCCTGCAAGGAAGTTGTTACTATTGTCCTCATTTTATAGATGAGGTAACTGAGGTTAACAGGGGTTAAGTGACTTGAAACTAAAAAACTTCCGCACAAACAAAAGTACTTTAATTAGCTTTAAAAGGAAAATGGTTTAATGGGAAAAATACATACATACATATTCATGCCTACATATATAGCCACATATGGATATACTTTTATATACAAAATGTGCCTATACATAAAAAAGTTTGTACATAATTATATATATTTATATATATACATGCAGACATGTATGTACGTGTGTGTATATGCATGTATGTGTGTATACATAGACTTTGTGTGTATGTGTTTGCATTGTGGATATGTATAAACACAATACATGTAAATAAAGGATACATCTGCATATATACACATGTATGTATGTATGTATACTCCAAACACCCTCCCCAACAAATAATTTTCAAAATAAAAGTTCCAAACTATTAGCAAAAATATGAAAGAATTTATCATATAAATAAAATGAGAAAGGAAAATTAAAACAAGCCTGAGGTATCCCCTAACATCTAATAAGTTGAAAAAGATGAGAAAAAGTTAAACATTCATTTTTGGAAAAGTTATGGAAAAATAGATACATTGTTGATGGAACTGTAAAGCAGTGCAATGCTTTTGGAAGGCAATTTGGACTTAATGAAGATCCAATGGCTCGATTACTTGAATCCTTTGACCCAAAGATTTTACTACAGGGGCTTTATCACAAGGAGGTCATTAGTAAGAAAGAAATCCCATATATACCAAAGTATTTACAACAACATTTTTTTTTTTGTAAATTAAGAACTGGAAACAAAGCATTGCTTGGGAAATGGATAAACAAATTGTGGAACACAAATTTAATAAAATATTACTGTATTGTGAGAAATTATGAATTTGATGCATATAGAGAAGAGTGGAAAGGTTGATTCAATATGATGCAGAATGAAGTCAGCAGAACTAAAAGCACAATATACATAATTCACATAATAATGCCAAGAGAAATAATAATTAAAATAAAAATCAAAAGTGAATATTATGATATTATAAAATAGAACTATGGCTACAAAGAAAATATTTGGGGAAAATTGTCTTTCCATTCATTTGCATAGATAGGAAGTCTATCAATCAGTATTACACATTAAATGCATTATCGAATTTCTCAACGAACTGATTAGCTTTGCTAAAATATTGTTCATTTTATAGGATAGCTTTCTTGGAGGAAGCAAGAGGAGTGATATTGGATGAAATTATTTTAAAATAAAAGCTAAATTAGTCAATAAAATATATTTTTAAAAAGGTTTTTGAGGGGTGCACTTGGGTGGTACTTAACTTTTTTTTTTAATACAGATTACAAGTAAACTGGTTTAGGATCTCAGCATGTCAGGAGAATATTTTTACATCTGGTTTTGTTTTGTTTTGTTTTTTCCCCATTTGTAAAACTCTAGACATGATCATATACCCCATTCCACCCACCCACCCCACTTTCCCCATAGTTTATTGTGAAATTAATTTTTAATAATTATGAAGTGTTTTAGAGATGACATTTGTAGCAGCAAGCACCCCAGCATCCCCAGAGTGGCTGCTAACACAGGTTCTTAGATCTGCTTTTGTAAAGGAAAGCAACTCAAAATGGGTTAACAAGCTTACTTTAATCAAACGTATATCATTTTCCTTGTTCAGGGGGAAAAGGTCAGCACCCCGAACTTCAGAGTATACAGACAGATCAAACAGACAGGCTTCCAAACTGCCCAACCATTATCAATACCAAATCACAGTTACCAGAGAGGGAAGCATCAACATCTGGGTTTTCAAAGCCAGGGGGCTCTCAATGGCTGCCCATAGTCTCATCTTGTCAAATCACACAACACTTCTCAAAGTGAGCCCCAAAGCAAAGCCTTTCATCAGGGTTTATATAGCCTTCTCCTGGGTCAGAGAATGTAACCACCCTCTTGACCCACTGCCCAATCACACAGCATCAAGATGTGGTCATTCCTGAAAAACCAAGCCTCCTACCACAGGCTCCATGTAACCACATTCAGCATATTAGGGGGCAGAATATACTTTCAAATTAAAGAAGGTTCTCAGAGTCTCTTAAGCCAATCAAACGGCCTAGGGGCAGGGAAGCTCTTCAAATATGCATTTCCATTACAACAGTAAGTAAACGAAAAATACAATCAACATTTGTAAAGTTGAATATTTTAGCTTTTTGCAGACTCTTCTAGAGAGTAAAATTACATAAATGATCAATAACATTGATAGAGCTAAAGAGGTTGTATTATTCTTCTGCAGAAAAGGAGTGCCTTACAATAATTTGATAATCTACATTCAGTTGCAAGAAGTATAATAAAATAATTTTGAAGGTTAAAAATCACTCATTTGTGAAATTAAGACAAATACTTGAATGGAGAAAAGTAGATTTGCAAACACATAGTCTTACTTTACTGCAACTCTTGTGGGAGTTCTTTCACGCTGACTCTTCATCTTCAACTGTAACATAATCACCAATTAGTGTCAAAGTTACCAGAGCCATCAGGCTACCAATTGCATTAACCTTATGCACTGGTTCAAGGAAAATGCAATCTTTCCTCTTATAAACAAATGACTAATTTCAGAGTCATCATTAACTAATCTGAGCTTAAACATGGCATGAATTATAGGGCTATCTTATCAAATAGGTTAGCAGAGGGAAGAAGATGAGGAGTGAGTTAGCCTGACATAATGTGGGAAATAAGATTTTAGTGAATTCAGTTGCAGAGAGGCCTTAATCTTAACCTTGTGCAGGTCAGCATCGATGAATTAAGGTGGAGGAAAGTGACAGAGAGGGGGAAGGACAGTCATCATTCATGTTGCTTCAGGCTAGCAATAATTCTTCTAATTCCCTGGCACATTAATGACCAACAACGGGCAAGCCCCTTAAGTGTCTCATTTATTGTCTTAAATATGAAAATGTTTTAGAGATTAGAGAGGAAATTGTTTGAATTAATTAAGTGAACTGGTGCTCAAGGGATCTGGTACAAGATTTTCAGACAAAGACTGGGAATTTACAATAATGACATTTCTTTCATGGTTAGAAAATATAGCACTGGAGGGATTTGGAGGCACTCTTAACATTTTAGCTGATGTCTGTTGAGGGCTGGAGAACCCTCTGAAACCATTTATTTTAGTCATTGGAGACTCCACTCAATTACAGTATAAAAGGCATCACATTAAAATAGCCATGAGGCCCACAAATTTCACCATTTAGGGGGAATCATATAACTGGCACAATGGAAATGTAGAATGCAAATGGAAGCTATTAAAGTAATAGTATCATTTTAAAAACCTTTTTTTTAAAGAGGGAATGTGTAAAAAGATAAAAACAGAACTATGTTAAACACAGTTGGCTTAATCACATTTTCATTTTTCTTCTGTGATAAGAGTTGGAGAGGAAGTTTCCTATTTCTTAAGTGCCAATCCATCTGGTGACCCTTCCTTATGACTTGACAATGGGACTCCATAGAAAATTTGCATTTCCAAATGGTTCTTAGTATATATAGGCCCTTCCTCAAGAACCAAAGCCACTGTCTCAGTCTGTGTCTTCTTTGTCTAATAATTTATTCATGACTTTATATAAATTAGGCCATATCTGACAGTAGTATTTTCAGCTGCAAATGGACCGTGAATAACCATGAGGAATAAAATTTGCTGTCATTTCGTCATGTCCTACTCTTGATGTCCCCATTTGGGGTTTTCTTGGCGAAGATACTAGAGCAGTTTGCCATGTCCTTCTCCATCTCATTTTACAGATGAAGAAACTGAGACAAACAGGGTTAAGTGACATGCCCAGGTCACACAACTAGTAAGTGTCTGAGCTGAATTTGAACTCAGTCCCTCCTGACTCCAGGCCTAAAACTACATCCACTGTGCCACTTAGCTACCCTAGGTCTGTCTATATGTGATTTAAATAACTGCCATCGCCAAGTGTTAATGAGAAACTTACAGAAAGAATCCATCTCAGAGTTTATGTGTGTATCTTTGTGTCTATCTAAACATGAGTAAATATGAGAGAGAGAGGGAGGGAGAGAGACAGAGACAGAGAGAGAAAACACCATTACTAATTCTGTAGACCAAAGAGATCATAAGAAAGGGTAAAGGACCCACCTGTACCATAATATTTATAGCATCTCTTTTTGTGGTGGCAAAGAAGTGGAAATTGAGAGGATTTCCATCAATTGGGGAATGTCTAAACAGGTTGTGACACATGAATGTAATGGAATACTGTTGTGTTATAAGAAATAGTGAACAAGTAGATTAAAAAAAATACCCGGAAAGACTTAGATGAACTGATACTGAGTGAAGTGAGCAAAACTAGGAGAACATTGTACACAGCAATCACAACATTGTGCAATGATTATCGGTGATAAACTTAACTCTTCTTGGCAATACAATGATCCAAGAAAATTGCAAAAGACTTGTGATGGAAAATGCTATCCATACCCACAGAAAGAGCTATGAAGTCTGATTGAAGCATACCATTTTCACTTTTTTTGTTCTGTCTTTCTCATGGTTTTCTCCCTTTTTTCCTGATTTTTCTTTTATAACATGAATACTATGTAAATGTGTTTAACATGACTCTACATGTATAACCTATATTATATTGTTTGCTATCTTAGGGAGGGTCAGGGAAGGGAGGGAGAGAGAAAAAATTGGAATTTAAAATTTTACAAAAATGAATGTTGAAAATCATCTTTATGTGTGTAATGTTAATGGGATAAAAGAGCTTTCCCACCTATTTATAGGCCTCACATGGAACCCATTAAAGGAAAGCTTGTTTAGGGGAGGTTGGTTTATAGGAAGACATTAATACCTTTTGTTAATTTCTAACTAGGCACTGAGTCACAGGGGTTGTGATGCCCTGTCACTCTAAAAAAGGGTATATATACCCTGAAATTGGTATTTTGCTTTGGGGCTCACTCATTGGAAGAGTGTGTCATTTGGCCAGATGAGACTCTGGGTCTCATTAAAGAGCCCTCCAGCTTTGAAAAACCCAGATGTTGGTGCTGCTCTTTCTAGTAACTATGTTTTTATTGCCTTGGTCAGACAGTTGGATTAATCTATTGACCTGTGCTAATTTCTTTTTTTTAATCAAATGCTGTATTAATTGCTAGTTTACATCATTTATTTCCGCAAGATGTTGAGTTACAAAATTTCTCCCCGTTTTTCCCCTACCCACCACCAAAATAGTGATATCACTGGATATCCCCTCCTCCAATCTGCTTTCTCCCATATCTTCTCCCATACCCCCTCCAACTTTCCAGCAGGGCATGGTGGACCTCTACGTCCCAGTGCCTGTATAACTTATTTCCCAGTTACATTTAAAATAAAATTGATAATATACATATATATACACATATATGTATGTGTGTGTATATATATATATGTATATATATGTATATGTTTTTTAAACATTTGATTTTAAAACTTTGAATTCCAGATTCATTCCCTTCCTCCCTTGTCACTCACCCTTAATGGGGAAATAAGCAATTTAATATAGGTTGTATATGTGTAGCTATGCAAAACATTTCCATAGTAGATATAGTGTGGAAGACTGAGGATATGTTCTCTCCTATTCCCAACTCCCACTTGTTCCATTCTCCACTTTAATCCTGTCCCTCTTTAAATTAGCATTTCCATTATACCAGATTGGGCTTAAAACCTCAGGCTCAAGCTGGCCTGGGGTCAGTTCCCAGAGTCCTGGGCTGGCCAATTCCAGCTGGCCTTCCTAGTTGTCCTCGGTGGGAGGTTAACTTCTCTGTGTCGTTTTGTGGGTTCTGTAGCTTCAAAGTTTGTTCAGAGTCATCTTTTACATGAATTGGAGGGGTGGGGCGGAGCAGAGCAGAGATCCTGTTTCTACTTTGCCATCTTGACTCCGCCCCCTTGTGCTAATTTCTCATATGGTTCGAAGCCCTATCTGCTATTCTTCATTTCTCTGCTTGTATTTTCTCTATTTTCTTTGTATTTTCTCTGAAGTTCAGGGGGCTTATTTTCTCCCTGAGCTAATGAATGTAAATAAAAAGGATTGTTGACCCATTGAACCGGTATCTTTCCTAGTAAAACAAATCTAAGAACCTGCACTAGCAGTCATCCTGGGTATGCCAGTGTGGTTGCTAGTACAACATATAATTGGAAAAATTATTATAAACATATATATAGTAGGGAGAGGAGGATAGAGAGAGACAGAGACAGAGAGGGACTGGATTGAGGTGGGGGAGAGGGAATAGAATATCACAGTTAATTTTAGAAATGTTAAAATTATTTTTTTCTTAGTAGTTACTCCATCTCTAGGATTAACCATTTATTCCTGGTCGTTGGCATTTTTGGCCCCTTGGCAGATAAATGTTATGAATGGAGGAGCAGTAGCAACTCACATTTAAATAGATTTTTATGCTTGTAAGGTTCTTGTTTGATTCTTACAACTTTGTGAGGTAGAAGTAGAAATGAGGATTGGGACTTAACCTGTGATTTCATTGAATTGTAGAATTTCTTCCTGCCAATGCAATGTTGATACTTTCTCTACAACTGCATAGACTTGCAGATATTTGCAAAATGCTGAGATTTTGACTTGTATATGTCAGACTTGAACTGAGATCTTGGTTTTAAGGCCAGCTCTCTAACTATTTATTCTAATACGAAAAACAAATAAATGAATAAAGAAACAAACAAAACACTTCCACTTTAAGGATAATAAGTCTCAAATAGGAATTGATTTATATAAAGCCATATTACTTGCTAATGGCATAAATGTCATATGAACTCAGCTTTCCTGATGCAAAGTCAATTTTTCATTCTGTAAGTAACTTTAGGATAAGAAAGTGAAAAATAAATGATTAAAACAAACTCCTACCTATCACTTCAAATTAATTTCATTTCATTGCTTTTCACACTCTCCTTTGTAGTCAAACTAATTTGCTTTTTGAACTTGGTATAAAAAACGTTGCATCATTAGCATCCTCAGCATATATTCTAAACTTTTGCTTTTTAGATCCTATAACTTGCTTCATTATATAGTTTAGGTCAGTAGTATCAAATGGACATCCTGTGTCATGGCCCACAACATACTTGAGTGCCTCCTAAACCAGATTAAAATACAATTGGGAAATATTTTACAAAATAAAGAGCGCAATAAAATATATATGTTTGCATACTTATATGTATGCATGTGCATGTGCAAATTCTCAGTCAAGATGTGGCTACCAGGGATCCTTATATATGGTTTAGTGACCCAGGTTCTATTTGAAATTGAAGCTACTGGTTTAGGCTATTTCTGCAGGAGTGTTTTCCTAATGCTGTTTAAGGATTTTCTCTCCCTTGAAATAACTTTCCACTATGACCATAGGATGACCATTTTAGCTTAAAAGGATCTTATAGACCATCACTCATAGGTTCCCAAAATGGGTGATACCATCACCTGGGGAATGATGGAATGATTGGGGGTGGGGTATATTATCCTCGGGTACAATTGGGGGGTGTTAAAGAAAAATAAGGAGGTGGTAGAAGCAAAAGGAAAGAAGAGAAGATAAAATTTCAAAAAACCATTTGTACATTGTGCAACAGACTTAAAGTCATAGTGATTACATTATTTTCCAAATAATCACACAAAATGCAAGCTATAACCAATCAATATTTAAGTTCACTGACAGATTTTAACAAGCAAGTGTTGTTAGGCAAGCATGTTGGACATTTTTGGAAAGTCCAGCATACATCAGCAGGAATGTGTGCATGTAATATATTGTTTGCAGTATGATACTATATGGGTTGAATGATGTACTATTGCATCAGAATTTCAATGCAGGGAAATCCCACAAATTTACAATAAATTATTAAATTTAAGATGCATAATTTTTAAAATATTTAATATTTTTTGAAATGATACAATTTTAAAATGTTAATGAATTAAAGAAAGTAGTTTTCCAGGGGGTGCTGAGTAATTTTTTTAAAGGAGGTGGGAGGCCAAATAAGTTTGGGAACTTCTGATCTAACCTAATCTGTTTATTTTAACAAATGAAGAATCTGAGGCCCAGAGCAGTTAAAAATATTTGCCCAAGATCGTACATGAAGTGAGTAACCGAAGTAGTATTTGAACCCAGGCCTAGTAACTTCAAATTCTAGGCTATTTCAGTATCACAGTCTAGTTTGTATTGACTTTGTATTGACTTATCTTATGGGAATTATCTTTTCCCAGGAGACTGCAGACTTCTAAAGGCAAATGCGCTTCTGTTTTGGCCTCTGGATGTCCAGTTCCTGGCACATTGTCTTGTATGTAGGAGATAGTGGATAAAGGAATGGAGAGGTCAAAGAGCCTTTTGCATGAATTACTTTCAACATTTGATTCTTGTCCTTTAAAATGTCTATTTTCTGTGATCTTTTTCTCAGAGGCTGCTGATAGTATAATAGATATAGTAGCTGGGCCTGGAATTAGAAAGAATTGAGTTCAAATCTAGATTTAGATATTTACTAGTTTTGTGACCTTGTGCAAATCACTTAAACTCTCAGTTTCTCAATTGTAAAATTTTTATAGTAAAAGTACTTACCTCCATGGGTTGTTGTGAGAATCACAATATTTACAAAGCACTTAGCTCATAGTAGGTGCTACATAAATGATTATTCCTTCCTTTTTCTTAAAGGGGAATTTTACTTCCCTGGAGACTTCGTTTTTATAAAATATCTATATCTAAGAAGACTCATGAAGAACATGTTCCACAGGAGACCTGAACTCTCAAGAAACAACATTACTGGCCTCTTGAAACACTGGGTATGAGTGGTCCCCATTTTGTCAGGCAGTAAAATTGATTTAGCTATAACAACATTCTGGAATAATGGATGGGTATGTGGAAACCAGTTTGGAAAAGATAAACTCAGAGTACTGGTTGCCATTTAAACATATTATTTTTTAATTAACCATTTCCAGTTCTACAGAATATTAGTGAAGAGGGAAGCTTAGCAATCATCTGCCAGAGGTGGTGAGCCTGTGGCTTCAAGGCCACATGTGGCCTTCTAGGTCTGTGGGCACAGCCTTTTGACTGAGTTCAAGTTTTACAAAACAAATAATTTCATTAAGGGGGTCTCTTCTGTGAATTTTGGATTTGGTCTAAAGGCCACACTTGAGGACCTAGAGAGCCCCATGTGGCCTCGAGCTCTCAGGTTCCTCACCCCTGTAGTCTAACCTCAATATTTTGCAGAACAAACTGTGAGAGGGGGATCAACTTGTGTAAAATGGAATCCAAGTAAATGGCAGGACTGAGCTCATGAACTCAGGTGTTCTGACAGTGTGGATCATACTCTTCTTACAATGCCTAAGCAATTTCGAGGGTCTTTAACTTATTCTCTCTCCCCCCTCCTATGCTGCCTCCCCACACATGTTGAGAGAGAGAGAGAGAGAGAGAGAGAGAGAGAGAGAGATGCAGATGTAGATGCAGATGTGGAGGTGGATGCAGATGTGGATGTGGATGCAGATGCAGATTCAGATGCAGATGCAAATGTAGATGCAAATGTAGATGTTGATGTTGATTGATAGATGCTGGTGTACTCAAGCCTGTCCCCTATTTCAGATAAGTCTAAGTGATGAAAGAGCCCCACATCTGATAATGCTGAAGGTAACCACTTGAATAATTGAATGAATGAATGAAAAGCACATATTAGTCTTTCTATTTGCAAAGAACCATGCTAAGTTTTGAGAACAAATTAAAAGGTGAATTAACCCCTGCTCTCAAGAATCTCATAGTATAATGTGGAAGACAACAAATATAGCATATCATTAAAATAAATAGAGTTCGTTCCTGCTGACAAAATCCTGTCTCTGATGTTCAACCATATAACAATGCCAGAGATTTGGTTGTTAGATTTTTTTTCCCTGGTCTTCTTTCCTGAAGAGGCAAAGACTGCATCGCCCACGGCAGCAGCATCTAATTCTTGTCACCACAGGAGCTGCTTCCAATGAAAATGCCTTCAGGGACTTGACCAGAAACAAGATGGGTGATCCCTTAGGGGTTTCTGTCAGACCTGGGCTCAAAGACATATATTCACATCGGTAATAATCTGTTGATGTTGGTGTTGGCAAGTAAGATTGGCTACTAAGGCTGGAAGCAGCGTAAGTGGTCTGTAGGACATAGATATTCTCAGAGATTGGAGATGACTCCTTCAGGGTATGAGGGAAGATGACCATCTAGCTGGGCTTGGTCATTTGATTCACCTGGTACATACTGCTTCTTGTTTCTCTCTCATGATGCCTTTCTGCTTTTGCTAGACTGACTTGAATGACCCTATGCTTTTTACTGTCACTAATTAATAATGTTTGGACAGCTTCCATAGAGTGAACAAAAATGCTGCATTTAGTTATAGGACTTGGATTCAAATCTACATTCTATTACTTAGTAACTGACTATTCTTAAGTAAGTAACTCAATCTTTCTTAGCCTCATTTTTTTTTTCTGGATGCAAAATGAAGTGCTTGACTAGATGACTTTTAAGTCATTCTTGGATTTAAATTTATATTCTTTGTGACTTCATTAAACCCTCCATGCTTTTTCAGATTATATATGAATATATTTATATATACACATTTATACATACATACATATATATGCACATATTCACCCATCCCATATGTATGTATACATGTGAATATATATGTGTATGTATATATGTATGGGTGTGTGAGATCAAGCTAAAAGTTACACATAATGAAGGAATGAATGAAAGAGAATAAAAATAAAGCAAATAATATTTTAATTTAAGTTGTGGGTGTTTATAGATACTTTATTTTTTTTTTGGAGGGGGGGGTTAGGGCAATTGGGGTTAAGTGACTTGCCCAAGGTCACAAGGCTAGTTTTTGTGTTAAGTGTCTGAGGTTGAATTTGAACTCAGGACCTCCTGACTCCAGGGCCAGTGCTCTATTCACTGCACAACCTAGATGCCCCTGTTTATAGATACTTTAACAAAATCAATCACTCAAATGATAACAGTAATAATATTACTACATTTATACCAGTGACTTATTGTGATGTGTATGCTAGTCTGGGTTCTTAAAGGCTATGCTCTCCATGGCAGGAACAATATCCTAACACTCACTACCACAACTCCACCCAACCCATACATATTAGATTGGTGTGTGGTGTGACCTGGACCCCAAAATGCCATAAAACCATGTTTCTGAAAGTAACCCAGAACCATCTCCCACTTGTGAGGAAAATTTCTCTTGTTTCAGGCTTGACTCTGTAATTCCCTTATCAATGGGATACTGGCCTAAGGATTTTAGTCCCTGACTAGTCTAAGTACTCTTCTTCCCACCAGACCCCCAAAAGGTTCATGCCCCTGGCAACTCTTTTTAAATTTTAACTTTTGGAGAGGGAAAGGCAGAGCAATTGGGGTTAAGTGACTTGCCCAAGGTCACATGGCTAGTAAGGGTTAAGTGTCTGAGGTCAGATTTGAACTCAGGACCTACTGACTCCAGGGCCAGTGCTCCATTCACTGCACCACCTAGCTGCCCCTGACAGCTTTCTTAAATGTCTTGTATACTCACTACACTTTCCAATCCAAAGCTCCCAAAGACATCTGGACTCTTAGATTACCTAATCAGTATCCTGGGATTCCTTTCCCATGCTCCTTTTGTATATAAGTTCTAGATTCACCCCTATTAGGGTGCAAGTTCTCCCAAAATGAACTTCTATTGGTGTTACAATAAACTGTCTCTTGATTTAAAGATGGCTTGAGTGAATTCATTCCATGACTCTGCCTTGGCATTCTCAGAGTCCCAGAACTCCTAAGCACCCCAAAACTCTAGCCCAGACTTCTTAAAGATATTTTTTTTCCTTAAGAGGTATTGAGACTATCCTTGAGTCTTGGTTGGATCAGGAAAGTAAAAATTCAGGATTTCAATATCACCTCCTGGTCACTTGAGTAAAAACTAGCCATGAAGAGCTCAAGAGGGCTCTGTTATTTAGTTAATAATGGTAACTCAGGCAAAGAGTTTTACTCAGGGCAGTCAACTTTCAGTGTACTCAATGGTTATCCCTGTATCTATCTCCTGCTTTCACTAAGTAAATCTATTTTTTTTGTTAATTATCAAATGACCTCTAAAGGTCTCATTTTCGCCCTCAGTATCCAACCTAATTCATCTGGGAATCTGCCAGAGTCAGGTACAGAACAGAGCACCCTATAAGCTCAAACTCTGCCATCTTACCAACCTGCCAATGCTTTGAGTTTGACAACTGAGAATACTTCCTGAGAAACAATTTAGCTAAGAATGAGGAGACTCAACATTCATTTGTTTGTCCTTCTAGGTTATAGATTTTTTGTACATCTCCAAAGCATCCAATAAAATGTTATAAATTTAATATATGCTATATTAAATAAATATTATATTATGTTTATTATTATATTTTATTTATATATTTATTATATATCAATAACAACTATGTAATTATTATTTATTATATAATATATAAATATATTATATTAAAACATAAACATATAAAAATGTTATAAATCACAATTAGTGATTAGTCATCAGTTCTGAGGTTCTACTCTATGTCCTTCAGATTGTCAAATTTGACAAAAAATTGAAAATAACAAATGTTGGAGGGGCTCCTGGAAAACAAGCACATTAATGCACTGTTGATAGAGCTATGCATTGGTCCAGATATCTTAGAAATAATTGTTATGATATTTCTTTTCCAAAAATGTGGGTATCAGAAACCGAATGTAACTAAAAATACATTAAGAAAAGGTAGCTTTTAGGTACTAGACTTCAGATACATAAAGAAAAGTTAACATAGCAGGTATTTAAAAGCAACTGCATTTTCTCTGGAGAGAGATGATTTTTCAAATTGGATAACACTGAGAGTAGACAGAACAAATTTTTAGCACTAGCATAGGAAATGTTATGCAGGTCTAACAGGCTTCAATCATGTGACCAAGTGAATTTCATCTCTTTTAAGATGGAGGTTATTAAAAGAAAGATGGATTTTCATTCATTGAGGGCATTGTAGGTGCAGTACAGCCAGGAGGGAGGCAGATGAATGTATTCTTAAAGTGCCTGCTAGACCTATGATTCTGTATATTTGGTGCAATTTTTAAAATGAAGTCACTGAAAGATTTCTTTGTGTCAAAAGTCTGCCTTAGGACTCAAGACGCCATTAGAAGTAAATAACAACTGAAATAATATTTCTACATTGAAGTTTTATGTAGAAGGGGAAAAAAGGAAATATCTCTTATCGTCAGGTGGAATACATTTTTGCTTTCCCTAAGCACATTCTTCATTTAGAAACCTAAGTTCCCAGTGGCATCACTAAATTTGGCAAAAGGCAAAATAAAAAGTTTCCAGCGGCCAAAACATTGATTATAACTGTAATATATCTCCAGCTAAGTGATATCTGCAAATCAAAGCATAATCCAAGACAACTAAGTTATCTACTTTGGGACAGTCTGCCAATCAAATACAAGTACATTTTAAGCAAAAATGGTTGACTGGAATTCAATGAACCATGGACTCTTCTTTTTAAGCTATCCCTCTGGTCCCATGTTAAAAAAAAGAGTTAAAATTGTGATCTAGTTTGAATAAATCAGAGATAAAATAGTATTAATTAGAAATATTCAAACAAATAGGCAAGTCTGACAAAATACACACTGCTCAGGTGGCAATACCTTTCCTGGTTCTATCCTGCATCTCTTTTGATTAAATTCTGCTAAGGATGCTAAATTGTACCAGGCTAGGTAGGGATTCTTCGAGGCACTGAAATACCGACCTGTTTGATTTAAGATTCAGCTGTGAATAATTACCATGCTATTACAATGTTTCCTGAGTACAATAGTGTGACATTTTTCATAGAAGAAAAATGATTCCTATTATGTCAAATAACCACCAAGTTAGTTGGAACTTTGAAAGGTCATTAGATCTCCTCCCACTGTGACCATGTAAAGGAATACAGCTCTACTGTCAAACTCACTGAGCTGTTTCCCTTTTGGTTTAAATGGATAACCTAAATTTCTTAAATCACTGTCTAGTGTCTTCTTTTTTTCTCTCAGATGATAAATTATTGTATCTATTGTTTTTTTTTTTTGTTTTCTCTTTATCATGACCAGACTCAATATTGTCTTTCTCTGTTGGGAATCTATTCTCCCTAAAGATTCTACTTTGACCCATCTAGAGACAAGTGACTTTTTATGAATTCAATTTCTTCATTTACAAAATAATGAATAAACACAGTGAATAAAGGTCTGGTCAAGAAGCTGACAGTTCAAATATTGTATCAGATACTTACTAGCTGTGTGACCCTGAGCACCATCATTCAACATCTCTGAGCCTCAGTAAATTGAGAGGTTACCCTAGATGGGTTTTATGGTCACTTCTGGCTCTAAATTTTTGATCATTTGATCCCCCCATCACAGAGATGTTGAGGGGTAAACGATATGCCAATGTTAATTAACATTATTTTCCAAATGCAGTGACTAATATTAAAACCTAGAACTTAAAAGATATGTTTTAACTGACAAAATTAATGAAAAATAATTTAATAATAACTATATTTACGATGATTTCATATAATTTAATATTGTATAAAATATTTTATAACATTGTATATCTTAATTCATGTATATATGCATTTGGTGTTGTTGTTTAGTTGTTTCAGTCTTGTCCTACGCTTTGTGACCTCATTTGGGGCTTCCTTGGAAGAAATACTGAAGTGGCTTGCCAGTTCCTTCTCTGGCTCTTTTTACACACGAGAAACTGAGGCAAAGAAGGTTAAGTGAATTGTTCAGAGTCACATAGCCAGTAAGTATCTGAGGCCGGAATTGAACTCATGAAGATGTGTCTCCCTGATTCCAAGCCCAGTGCTCTGTCTATGACAGTACTTAAGTGGTCTAAGATATTCACTTACATGCATATGTAATCAAAATTATCCATTTTCCATTTTATAATGCTCTCTAATTCTCCTTTGGTCCTAAAGTCTTTCCCTCTCCACAAATCTGACAGGTAAACTATTCCTTGCTTTGTGGGAATAACTTCTTTCCATTCATTGATCATGTAGCTGGAACAGACTGTGTCTTTGTGTCTTTAAAACTGGACCGTCTCTTTTCCTAGCTTTCTGTCTGCTTCTGTCTCTGTGTGTTTCTATATCTCTGTCTCTCTGTCTCTCTATCCCTGTAGTCTATCTCTGTCTATCTGCATGAAGAAAGAATATTCTTTCCTTTTTTGTAAGTTCACTCGCCCCTTAAGGTACATGAACTAAAATAACTGAATATTGACCCCGGAATTGACCCTCTTGCGTGACCAAGTGTGTTATGGCTACATTTCAGTTCCCGGAACTAGCCATTCCTGGAACAATAAACAATGCTGATGGGAAGTGGCTATTCTCCCAGCATTACTGATTGATAACTGTATTTTTTCAGCCTTACCTGGAATTCACGCAAGGAAGCCAAACCGTGTGAAACAAGTTATGAAAGTTTTAACTTCTTTGTTCTCCCTGCATAAAAACTCCCAAATCTCTCCCTCTCATTGGGATCTCACCCATGGAGAGGACGCTCTGCCTGGGACTTTCCCAGCCGGGACTCTGAGGCTGTTCCCCGGGATCCCCCAGCCACTGCAAGGACGAGTTGGTGCTCCCCCGGATCGGTGATGTTTTCTTTAACTTTCCCTTCTGTAATTATTATTATTATTATTATCGTAATCTGTGTTATAGTTCTCTTGATCTGTTGGTTTCGTTATTGTACTACTCCTATTCCTTGCCTCTTCTGATTATTAAAACATTTTAGCTTTAAAACTGAGTGCAGCGAGTCATTTGTGGGTGCAAAGCTGAACCTTTAAAATTCTACCCAAAACACTGCGTTTCTGTTTTACTGACTCTCTCTTTCTGTCTCTCTCTCCGTCTCTCTGTGTCTCTATCTCTCTCTGTCTCTGTCTTTGTTTCCCTGTTTCTCTGTCTCCCTCTGTCTCTTTCTTCTAAAGCATCCAGTGGAGTTAAGGTCTTCTTCACACAGAACATGGACACCATAGACTGGCCTAGGTGAGGGAAAGAACTACTATCCCCTGTCCCACTTTTAGGCCCTGTGACCCCATGGAATGGGCTCTGGGTTTGGTCTGTTTCATTTGCTCTTACTTAGTTCTAGGCACAAGCAATGTAGACCCCAGACCCAGAATCAAATCATGGTGACTTTAGAGGTAGGATTTCAGACCTTGTAATGCTGTCAAGCTATCAGGAAAGCCATGAGAAACTAGGGTGATCAGAATTCAAGAATCCAAGAAGGAGTTGAACTTGAAACTTAATGAAATGAGGTTATATAGGAACCAAGCTAAACTATGAACCTAATCTTCCTCTCTGAAGAAGAGTTGCATATGAGGGATGTTTTTAAAGTAGAATTAACATTACTTGAAAATATATTAAATATGGGGAGGGAAGGAAGAGAGGAAGGGAGGACAGAAAGAGAGAAAGAAGGAAAGAAGGAATGAGGGAGGGAAAGAAGAAAGGAAGGAAGGAAGGAAGGAAGGAAGGAAGGAAGGAAGGAAGGGAGGAAAGAAATATTAAGTCCATACTATTTGCCAGGCATTGTGCTAAGCACTTTGCAAACATTAGGTCACTTAATCCTCACAAACCTTAGATGTAGGTATTCTTATTATACACATTTTATATCCTCACTTTAGTGTTGAGAAAACCAAGCAAAGAGAGGTTAAGTGAATTGTCTTAGGTTGTTATGCTAAGTGTATGAGTCTGGGTTTGAACTCAGGTCTTCCTCACTCCAGGTTTAGCTCTGAACAGGTAGCCACCACTCTATCATCTAGCTGCTTTGAGGAGACAGGAAAGGAGAGAGAAGAGACAAGTTTAAACACAAAACTGTGAATACGGGTTATTGGCAAAACTGTTTTTTCTTTTAAAAGGGAAAAACAAAGAAAAACCCTCTTGTGTAAGGGATAGGTTTTGGGGGAAATATGATTTCTTTTTTGGATATGTTGAGTTTGAGATGCTAATGGGTTATCCAGGGGGAGATATTAACCAGACATAAAGTAATAGAGATTTGGTGTTTGGGTGAGAAATTAGGGAGGAGTTTATTGATTTTGTAGTCATCTGCATAGAGATGGTGATTGAACCCATGAAAATTGATGAAATTGCTAAGAAAAAGAGCAAAGAAAAGAAAACTCAGAATAGAAGCATGGGGGACTCCCACACTTAGTGAGCAGGAGTAGAGTGATAAACTAGCAAAGGAGACAGAGAAGGCATGGTCAGGCATGTAGAGCATGGCTATGGGAGCCAATGGAGGGAAAAAAAAGTATCTTAGAGGCTGAAAGAGCTAAATTTGTAATAACGAGATTGACATTATAAATGAGGTGAAGGGCAATAATTCTTCTGTTGAATGTATTTGTTTATGCACATTATCACCCTCAGAAATTACACTATACCTACAACTCAGAACATGAGCTCTTAAAGGAGCCATTTCACTTATTTTTGTCTTTGTATCCCTACACTTAGTACATGCTCTTTGTGGGCAACAAATGCATATTGAATAAAAGATTTAATTTAGCATTAGTAGAAGTGTCTATATCAATGAGATCATGACTCAGCTGAAGAATGGGAGAGAAAATCTACTACCTGACATTTGTATGTATTGAATGTCACTGAATTTGAGTTTCTCATTAAGTCTCAGGATGATACTACTATGTACTCTTTGATTAGGTAGCTTTCCTCTATCCCATATGGGATATTTTGAAACCAAATTTAGGACAAGCAGTCCCCCAAAGCCTTCTCTTAGCAATGTAACTATTGACAAAAGGAAAAATCATAATGCTTTTGATCTTTTTTCTTTTTCTGCCATACCCCACAGGAATCATATTATTGATGCTAAAAAAACAGGAACTAGGAGTAGAGGGTTCTGTTTCTTCAGTGCTATGACCAGGAATATTTCTACGAGCCCTCAAGGGGTTTTTCTCTTATGCCGACATAGGCTAACTTCCTACAACATGAGTTAGTTATATTGTAAGGCATGCATCAGGGACTGAGTGGAGCTCCACATATTTAAATGTCAAATGAACAACAAACTTTATTTGGAGAGTTTCATGCAAATTGACAACTGTGATTTTCTTTTTCAAGGGGAATGGAGGGGGCTCAGGAGAGGGTAGGGTTGAGACAAGGATCCAAGTCAATTCAACAAGCATTTATTAGCACTAAATTGCATGTCCATTACAATTTTAAGCACTTGGAATACAAATACAAGCGGAAATGCAGCCCCTCCCTTCAGAGAGTTTACATTCTAAGTGGGGAAGACAACACATGAAAGGAAGAGGAAAAGCTGTGGAGGAGGGAGAGGTTGAATTAAATTAAACTAAAAGGAGATATCCCAGGGACAGAGGGTATTTCCCATATAGAAGTAGTCCAGGGCTGGAATGAGTTTCCAGAGTGAAGAGATTTCTATGGCATTGTAAACAAAATTCTTTGGTATTCAGGAGTGAAGTCTGGAGAGGAATATTATTTTCTCTCTCTCTCTCTGTCTCTCTCTCTCTGTGTATGTGTGTGTGTGTGTGTGTGTGTATATATATATATGTACACACATATATGTATATGTGTATATATTATATATATTTATATACATATATGTATGTATATATGTATATATAATGCACATATATGTTTGTCTATATATGTGTGTATTATATATATAATACACACATATAGATATAGATATAGATATAGATACATACATACATACATATATATATGTATGTATGTGAAAATGAGACTCAATGACCAGTTTGTTTGTTATGGAATGTAGATATGAGTTTTAATTCTTTACAAATGTGAATTAAAGAACATCTTATTTGTGGGCCCATAATAATACACTCCATTTTTTTTCTTGTGGATTTTTATGCCCTAGCAAAATCACTTAGTCCTGAAATGGTAATGTATTCAGTGTGTGTGCGGGCGGGGGGCGGGGAGAGGACTTGGGTTGATTCTGTTCACTGTAATGGCAAGAGCAAAGCCATTTTACTTTTGAAAATCTCCTCCAGGCCTAGAGCCCCAATGTTTAACGACAGGAATTATTCACATTCATAGTGTAATAAATAACTTTTTATTATGGCTTAATGTGTGAGACATCTTTGGATGACATCAGGAAGCCTTGGGTCCTGCCATCTGCTGGACAGCAAAAGACTCATCATAATTTTTCATTGACTATGTAACTGTTCTTGCTCAAAATAAAATATTTCGTGGGTATTTCTAATGAATATGTTTGTCCTTTACAGCTTTTTGTTGTCATGGTGCTGTTTTCATAGATAAATTCTATCAGTTTTTTAAAGGTGTCCGTCAAGATAAGCAACATCTTGATTTCTATCATAGACCCCAAACTGATTTGCCAACCCTTCTTGAGAGGCACCTCAAGTCCAGAGTGTGGTGTGTAATTAACACAAAGAATGCTTAAAAATAAAAACACACACACATATAAACACACAATTAAGGTTAACAAAAGAGACCACAGAGAAAAAACTAACACTTGGTGATGTAGAAACTATTCAAATTTCCCAAGTTTTATTTACTTCTCCTATTAAAGAAAAAGAGGATGGGATCAGGGCGGCCCCAAAGTAACAGATCAAAACTTTTAAGCAAGAAAAAGAAAAAAAACCTATCGTGTCCTTAAAAATCTTCCGAGAAGGTTATTTCACAGGCTTTCTTTAGTAATCTATTCCAGGTATTCATATGTCTTACTTCTTCTAACCTTAATAATGTGAACAATGACTTGTTTTGTCTGACACTATGCAATGTGCTACAAGGCAAAGGACCTGTGTTCTAAGAACTGATTCTGACATTAACTGACTGCATGAACTTGGGAAAGAAGGAAAAACGGGAAATTCTTTGAGAACCTCTTGTCCTGAAAAATGGAACAATGAGGAAAGTTTCTGTGATTGAATAGGAATCATTTAAGCCAGATCACCTACATCTACAGTATCAAACAGTTGATGGTTTACAACACTCCAGAGTGTGCCTGAACCAGACTGAAATATAATTGGGAATTTTTAAAATGAAAATCTAATACAATGTAGACAGTTACATTTCAAATTTAAGGCAATATATGACTTGCAGGGATTCTTATATATGGATTAGTGGTCCCTCATTTCTATTTGAGTTTGAAATCATTGATCTAGTCAGGGATGGGGAACCTGCAGCCTGGAGGTAACACGTGGCTCTCTAGGTTCTTTGACTGAATCCAATTTCACAGAACAAATCCTTTTGAATCCTTTATTATATGAGAACAAGCTAGAATGGGACAGTCTTCCTATAGAGCTCAAGCACCCCGAGAGAAAGGAATGCTTTATTTTTCTTTTATGTTTTTATCCCCTGTACTTAAATCTTGCTATGTAGCAGATATCTCATAAATGCTTATTGATTAATTAATTGATCCCACCAATGAAGAAAGATTTCCTTATAGAATCAGCAAAGATCAAATCAACAAGATAAACCTGTTATGGTGTCCCCAGGTGTTAGAGCTTTCCTCATTGCTCAAATTACTTGTTACTTACTTTGTGAATATTTTAGATTAGCTTACCTGTTTACATATTGTACCTACCCAGTAGAATATAAGCTTTTTAAGGATAAGAACTGTCCTTGAATTGTCATTCTGGTCTTTGTATCCCCAGTGGAGACATAGTAGGTGCTTGATAAATCCTTCAGTCAAATTGAACTCGAAATATTTGACATTGAATTTTCTTATCTATATAAATAGCTAGGGGTGTTAGCAAGCTAACCAGACAAAGCCTGTAGAGATACTAAACATGCTGGTACAGTATTTGCCTGATTAAAGCCCAGGGATCCTTGTTGGTTTCTATCTTAGGAGGAGTCTACCACCAAATAACAGTCTCATTCTCCCACTAATATTAAGCTTCAAAATTACTCTCCAACTAATCTTTACTAACAGAATATAATGTTTTTCCATACTCACTTTGTTCATATAATATAGGCAGGTATTTTAATTTTATGGATTAAGAAGCAGACTGAAGGAAGCAACATGAACCATTTCATATCATAGTGGTCTAGAATCCAAGTCTCCCAATTGCCAGCCAGGGATATGCTTGTGCCAGCTTGAACCAGCTTTTGAGAGCTGATTCTTAAAATACAGTGTGAACATTGACACCTTAGAAAAGTAGCAAATGCTACAAATCAGAGCTTGACTTATTTTTTGTTTATTATCTAGACTTAAGAAAATTATGGAGAAAATATTATAATGCAGATTATATACACACATTTGTATATATGTTTATATATACTTATGTATATACATACATGCATACACAAGCATATAAACATACACTCATGTATTTGCATATATACATGCACACACACATATATACATATATATGTATATTCATATATACATGCAAACACATACACATAAACATATACATACACATGAAGAGGGATGGGTGATAAGGAGGGGGGGAGGGTAAGTGGTTCTGCCAGGGATGCCTCCCTGGCATCCAGTCTGGAAGGAATTCACCAGGCTCAAGCAAACTTTGAAGCCAAAATTGTAAAGTTTATTGTTATGCAGTAGAGAACAGTGGGCTAGATTCTTATGGAACCTGCAAACTCCCAGAGGCTGCAGGCATAGTTTTAAGGTGTCAATTATGCTAACTAGGTGAGTAAGGGTGGGATCAGGGAGGAGTTAAGGAGTGGTCAGTGCTCCAAGGACCATACACTTTTAATATCAGCTGTGCAGGTGTATTGCCCATGATTCACTGGGAAATAGCTCAAGCTGGGCTACCTGGAGGTGTGGTTTTAGGCCTGACATGTCACTAAAGAGTGCCCAGTCTGCCTCCCACCAAGGTCATCAGAGACAGTGTGGGTATATAATTGACTAAGGAGTTACCCTATAGATAAGGTATTGAAGAATTTATGGTGGGGCTGACCACTCTAACTAAGGGAGATAACATTTACATAACTTATTGTTTCAAGCAGAGATAAACAGGTCATGAGTTGTTGCTGGGCAGAGTGCTGGAAGGGGGGGTGGAAATGTGATCTTACAGACTGCTTTTACAAATTGATTTTACAGACATAAATCCCAAAGCACCCCATTTACAAACTGATGTTACAGATTGATACTACAGACATATATACATCACAAGGACCCCATCACACATACAACATATTTTCCCCCTCTGGAGATGCAGTTTTAAAACACTGATAAGCACAAAGCAGTTTCTATCCATTTGTTATTTCTATTATACCACAATTTCTCATAATGCAGTTTAAGTAAATTATTTTGTTCCCTGCTCAGAAACTGGCTACTGCCAGTTTCTCACCATTGGCTTACATGGTATTCTAGGCTAGAGAGCCTAAAATGTATAGTCTTTCACAATCAGTCCTCAGTGTGACTTATTTCATTCCATTCAGCTTCAAGCCTTCTACAATTCTAGCCAAAAAGAGCTATTCGTTGCCTCCTCAACTGTCTTGAATTTCTATGCTTCTATGTCAAGAATACCTTCATATTTACACTTGCAATAATTTTGTCCCTTCAAGACTCAGTTCACATATCACCTCCTCTATGAGGCCATCTGTGATCCCTACTCTACCTCCCACCCCACCTGAAAGTGATTTCTCTCTCTGTCTCTCTGTCTGTCTCTTTCTGTCTCTGTCTGTCTCTCTCTTTCTCCCTGTCTCTGTCTCTCTGTCTGTCTGTCTCTGTCTCTGTCTGTCTCTGTCTGTCTGTCTGTATCTCTCTCTCTCTCTTTCTCTCCACGTTACTTTTTTCCCACATTTTTTTCTGATAGCATGCTGTCAACACCCCTTCAATACTTGTTTCACAGTCTACATGCCATTCAGTTTATATGTCTTGGCCTGCTGTTAAAGATTGCCGTTTTCTTGAGGACAGGGAAAAGACTGTTCTCTTTGTATTTCTACTGACAAAGCATAGTTCCCTTTCACATAACAGATATTTAATATATGTTTGATGAACTGAATTTCGTTCTACTATAACTTGTATATGTATATGAGATTTGCCTCTTGACTCAGTCCTTCTAAACCAACTTTCTCCCTAGAGATTTTCTTTTAATTAATGCATTAGAAAGACAGGCCTTTGGGGAATGGTTGAATAAAATGCGATACATTTAGTCACTCACTCACTCATTTAGCCTTTATTAGACACTGTGCTAAGAGATAGGAATATAAGTATTAAGTAAAAAGGGAAAGAGACTCTCCTTAAGGAACTATATATAGAGATGATCATACATATGTTTGACCTTGTCTTTACTTCTATGCTCCTGAACTCCAAAATCCCTTTATCTGATCATAATCTGTTTTCATATAACCTCAAACCTTATTTCTTCCTTCTCACCATGACCTCCAAACACCTTCATGCATCAGGTCTTTCCTGGGTCATTACCCCTTCTCCATGTTTTTCCCTTTCCTATCTCGACCCCTTGCGGAAAGGGGGAAAAGTAAACTTTTCTTTTTTGCCCCTCTATTCTTTCACTGAACTTGATCTGCCAAACTTCAGCCTTGGGGACTGCTTCCACCACTCTCTGCCCTTGTTCCTACTTACGTGCTCTTCAACAAAACTGGAGAAACTTTGCTGACTGAGTCTACTATAAATTTATTTTACACCATCACAACTGAACCTTCTCTGCCACAAGACAAACCTTTTATATTTCCATAGTCAATTCACTCTCCATGGTGTTTCTGCCAAACTTTTCATCTTTCATCTTTCTTCAAACCTTTCATGGCAGCCCCTTCTTGCAGAATCTTGCCTGACGTTTCACTGGAAAAAATCTGTCCATCCTCTATCATCCCATATCTCTCATCCCTTTTGTGTTTCCACTTCCTTTCCTCTCACTCCCTTCCTATCTCTTCACCATCTGGCTTATGGTTTCATCATTCAACTAAAACTCCCCTCTTTAAAGTTACCAGTGTCCTCTTAATTGTCCAATCTAATGGCATTTGCTCAGTCCTCATCTTCTCCTCTCTATATCCTTTGACCCTATTAATTCCCCTCTTCTTCTCTTCACTCTAGGCTTTCATGACATTTCTCTCTCTTAGGCTCTTCTTCTGTCTGATCATTCTTTCAAAGTCTTCTTTGATGTATCTTCATCTTGATCATGCCCATTAACTATTTGTGTCTCACAAGGTCCTAATTTCTAATTCCTGGGTTCTCTTCTCCCTCTCTACTATTTCAAGTTGTGATCTCATTATCTCCCATAAATTAGTTTATCATATTATAGGCCTCTGATCTGTTTGTCCAGCCCTGATCTTTTATATGCATCTCAAACTTCCTATTGGACGCCTTGCTTTCAGTCATACAAATAAATACTCATTGGCTTGACTGGATAAAGGAAAGTGCATCAATATTTGTGTAGGGAAACATCAGAGAGTAGCAAAGAGAAAAGTCATATAGCTCTAATGAATATGTTGGGAAAAGAATGGAGGAATAAAACATTTAAGAAATTGAAAAAAATCACAGAAAAGGGGGGAAAAGATATATGGTGATAGAGAAGACTATAGAAAGAGGTATTCTGTGTATGCCTAAAACCAAGAAGAAGGCTGCAGAAGAACAGAGGTCAGATATTCATTTTTACACTAATAATACCCATATAAATTACAAGAAGGGTTGTTATGAAAGAAGTGATTATTAATAATCAATGACTAGGGGAGACCTAAAGTTTCCCTTTTTTTCTATAGTCTTCATTTCAAAGTTCAGTCTCTTGAAGGAAATTACTGATAATGAGAATGAATTAATTCTCCTCAGTTTTGGTTAGACCCCACCCAACCTTACAATTAATTTAATTCCACTGTGTTCTACTCAGGTTTGGGTAGGGATAATTTTTTTTTTTTATTAAATTGCCTAAGGTTAGGAGTAATTTAGAAATAAATGACACAATCAAAGTTCTTTAGAATAGGTCTAGTATGTCATTGTAATATTAATTCTCTCATTAATTGTTAACCAATCAGAGTTGATTGCCACCCTCAGAAACACCCCTCTTCCAAGGGTGTATAAGCTTTGAGCCTGCTGCCATGGTTGTTTTGGCCAATGAACTATTTTATTAAAATATTAGCCTTACTAATAAAATTACTAATTACCCCGAAATTATATCTCTCAAACCTTTTTAAACATCACAGTTATAAGGTTTAAATAGGATAAGCTATGCAGGTGACTTTATATGCTGAAGTACTAAATAAATGTCAAGTATTATTATATGTCATTACAGAAAGGGGAAGGGAAAAGCAAGTGAATGAGTATTTATATAATGCCTACTATGTACCAGGCACTGTGCTTAGAGCTTTTTTTTTTTTAACAAATATTTGAACTATTCAATTAATTTATTATTCTAAACTAATTTAAATCTAAGTTATTAAATTTAAATTAAATATTATTAAGTACCTACCATGTAGAAGACATTTTTCCAAGCTTCTAGAGATAATAAGAGGAATAAGCAATAGTCCCTGTCCTCTAGAAACTTGCCATTTGGTTGGGGGTGGTAGACAAGATGTATACACAAATAACTACAGTGCAAAATAGATTGTTTTAATTGTAAAGAAGAAGTCCAGAGTAACATGAGAGGTTCTTTAGGAATTCTGTCCCCTTTCCTACCATACTAGTCAATTGCTCTGAAAACAACTTTTATGTTAAAGGAAAAACACTGAAAGAAATTTACTGACCCTGAGGCTCAGAAGAACCCAAGCCCAGCTGTTGAGACCAAGATGAGCTATAATTTCAGAGTTGCCTGAAGACAATCATGCCTTGGGATGGAGCCAGGATCCCTGGTGACAGTGACAAATGCTGTCTGCTTCTTATTTGTCTGTTTTGGATATATATGCCACTTGTTGAGATACTAAAAAGTTATATTTTTCATTCAAGGACCAGATTGATTCATGATATCCAACAGATTCTAGAGGGAAAAATGCACTTTATAATCATGACATTTTGTTGCTAAAGTATAAAATCATAGCTCTAGAATACACCTCAAAAATCATTTGGTGCAGATTCAACCCTAGTCATCCAATCCCCCATCTTGCCATTTGGGAGATGTTAAGAAAGCTCTACCAGGAGTTAACAGATAAATGTTACCTTTCCAAGGGAATTTATATGTAAATAAAGGACTCAAAGATGCAAAGACTTTGAGACTCCAAAGACTGAATCTTTAATAATGGAATATCAGATACTGTGCAAAAAGTGTCAGGGGTGTTTAGGGCTGGCTGTTATAATTCATGAATGACCATCTATTCTACACATAAAAAAATTGGTCTAAGATTCCAATCCACATTTCTAAATTTTTTTTTTACAATATAATTTAGAAAAACTAAAAGATTGCTATTCTCCAAGTATGTCCTGTTCTGTTTCTATACTTCTAGTGAGGTGCTTTCAATCTCAAAGATTGGGCCCACTATCATCTACTACTTTGTTTTTAATTTAAAATTTCTCCCTATTTATTCATCCCTTCTGTGTTGCTTACAAAGAGGTCTAAGCTATCTCCACCCTATCAGGCCCTATATCTCTCATCCAGTTTCCTTGAAAGTGCCACCTGAACTCACACCCCTCCTTCTCTCTCCTTGCATTTTCTTCTAAAGTCACAACAGTCTGGCTTCTGCCACTGGTAGGCCTATGATAAATGTCGCAGCTGGCTTGAGCTAGTGGGAAGCAGTACCCAGTCTCTGGAAGCTTGGGTAGATCAGGAAGAAAGGAGACTCTTAGTAAGATAAAGGCACTACCCTGCCCAACTCTCAGGCACTTCTTCAGACCTTATGGATGACTGTGCCTGTCAGTACCATACTAGTGGGTTGGGAAGACGAACAACTGAGTGACCATAGAAGGCCTGGCAGCTGTGGTGAATACAAATGCTTGATTTGTCTGCTATGGCCCAAGAAGCCCATTTATACCACAAAAAGCAAAACCTCCTGGAACATGACCTCATTGCTCACCTGAAATTGTTCTTTGTAACAATCTTAATTCCCAGATCTAATGGCCTGTCCATCTCCCCTGTCCCAATTGTCATCTTTTTCAACCTCTTTATAATATTTGATATCTTTGAACAAAATCTTCTCCTGGATTCTTTCTCCTTTCTGAGTTTTCATGACACTGTGTTCCCTTGTTTGTCCTATATATGCCCAACCTGGATCTTCATCTGTGGTTTCCTCTTGGTATCCCCCAGGGCCTTCCTGGGCTCTCTTCTTGTTTCTCTTTACACTGTTTTATTGTTCTTTTTGTGGGGGTGATTTCAGTCATGTCCAGCTCCTCATGACTTCTTTTGGGATTTCTTGGCAAATATACTAAAGTGGTTTGCCATTTCCTTCTCCAGGTCATTTTACAGATCAGGAAACTGAGGCAAACAGGGTTAAGTGACTGCCTAGGGTCACAAAGCTAGTAAGTGTTTGAGGCTGGATTTGAACTAAGGAAAATGAGTCTTCCTGACTCCAGACCCAATATTCTATCCATAGCGCACCCCCTTTATACAGTGCCTCAACCTTTATACTATGAGGATTCGTGAGTTCAGTTACCATTTCTATTCAGAAGAATTTCATCTCTCTCTGTCTCTCTCTGTCTCTGTCTCTGTCTCTGTCTTATTCTACACACACGCACATAAATGTATGTATATATGTATGTATTTTTCTATAGACTTTTTCACAAATTCTGGTCTCATTTTACCAACTACTTTGTGAACATTTCAAAGAGATATCCTACAGGCATCTTAAAACCAAAATACCCAAAACAGGAATGTTACAAAGATAAACAGATTTGAAAAATTTAAGAACTCTGAATATATTGACTATGATCCCAGATGTGCAATAATGATGAATGCTAGGAACAAAATATGCAGAATGAAATAAATTTTATTGGACATGGCTAATATGGTCATTAAATTAGTTGGCTTGAATATGCATATTTGTTTCAGGGGTTTTGTATTTTATTTGGTTTGGCTATTTTCCTTTGAAAAATAATCATGTTTGGACTCTGAATACAGGTTGAAACTTTTTATTTTTCCTCTTTATTGCTTTATTTTTCTCAACATGACTAATATGAAAATGTTTTACATGACTTCAAACATATCATAGATTAAGTATTCTTGTCTTCTCAATGGGTAGAGGAGGGGATGGAAGGAGACAATATGTGTGTATATATCAATACACACATATATACATGTATATATCATTGCATCACCAATGTGATACCCAGAGCAGACACTACGGATATGCATGTGTATTTCCAGGGTTGAATCGCAAAATATAACAAACTCTTTTCCTCAGAGATGAAACCAAGATTTTTATTCACATGCTAGAAGGCCAATTCCACCATGGTAACAAAGAAGTTTACCAATCCAGGTAGCAGTGACATCCCCAAGCCTTCCCTCAGTTAGGCCTCCCCACAAACAATCTCTCCTAGGCAAAATACCTCCCTCTGTCACTCACACTAGTTGTTCTACCTCTGCTCTGCTGCACTCTCTCTTCCTGCTCCATTCTTCTTACTCTACCCATTCAGCAATCTCCTCCCAGCATGGGCTCCATGTGACTCAAGCTATGAGCTGGACCAAAGCTCAAAGTCAGTTACATGGACCTATTAAGGGGCAGGGAAGATCTTCAAATTCCCTTAACATTACAATCATATACATATATATGAGAAAAACTGAGACTTGGGAAGATTATGTAATTTCTTTGTGGTCACACAACTAGTATATGTCAGAACTAGTGTTTGTCTATTTATGAAACTTCTACTTTATGCCAATCTCTGTGCTAAGTATTGGTTATACAAATAAATGGAAAGTTCTTAAGGAGTTCACAATCTTATGGAAAAGAATACATACAAATAATCATGATCAAAGTAGCTACTGACATGATAAATAGTAAATAAATTACAATAATAAACTATAATATAGTAAATAAATACCTAAAATATGAGATATCATATTAAGACTCAGGATACAAAACTAAAATAAAAAATGACAACAAACCAATCAGCCTGTCTTCATGGGACTTTCGTTCTTAGAGGGGAGAGTAATTAAGCACTTTACATTACTACATTTGAACCTCATGATGACTCTTTGAAATAGTAACATATTTATTGTTGTTCCCACAAGGTATGCATGTGTTGCCCATGTGAGTTCTACATGTCCACAATGGCTGCCTTAATGTTGTTCTGGGAAGTATTTAAAGGTACTTTGGAAATCTTGTTCTCCTCTGCAAGGGAGATTTGATTTCTGCCTAGAGGGGAATAAGTGGAGATTTGAGCCTTATCACTCTCTTCTCCTTAGATAGGGATGCCAGATTAGAATTATACCTTTCTGCACCCATCCCATATGCATTGCTAGTGTAAGGAAAATAATATTCAAAAGGTTCAAGTCCTCATTTCTGATAGTTATTATTTAAAGTGGAAGTATTACCCAATCTTACCCAAGTTCTGGGAACAATCACAGGGCTGGAGTCTCTCTCTTAGTCATTGCTGGCAAGATTCTTGCCAGAGTTCTCCTTAATAGGCTGATTCTTCACCTGGAAGATGGTCATCTACCTGAGAGCCAGTGTGGCTTCCGAAAAGGCAGAGGACCAGTCAATATGGTATTTGTTACCCAACAGCTCCAGAAGAAGCACCAGAAGCAGAAGAGAGGTGTGTACACAACATTTGTAGATCTGATACTGACAGTCATGATGGCTTATGGAAAATTATGTCAAAATTTGGTTGCCTGGAGAATTTCATCAGCATTGTATTTCAGTGTCATGAAGCATACTCTCTATTGCCTTCCCGGTCACCAATGGAGTGAAACAAGGTAGTGGGCTTGCTCCCATGCTTTTTAGCATGATGTTTTCAGTCATGTTGTCAAGTACTTTCAATGAGGATGAATATGGCATCAAGGGCAGCTACCACACTGATGGTAAATTCTATTTGAAGAGGCTACAAGCCAAGACCAAAGTAAATGGATATGGTGCATGATTTTCTGTTTGCAGATGATTGTGCATTCAATGTAGCCTCTGAAGCTTAAATGCAACAAAGTATGGATCACTTATCTGCTAATTTTGACCTGTTGTTTAACCCCAGGAAAACACAGGTGCTCCATCAGTCAGCCCCACACCAGCCATATGTGAAACCATCAGTTACAACAAATGGAGAAGTTTTGAATGCTGTGGATAAGTTCACTTACCTTGGTAGTATACTTTCCAGGGATCTACACACTGATAATGAGGCTGATGCATACATTGCCAGAGCTAGCTCAGTATTTGGGACACTCTGAAGGAATGTGGGGGAGAGAAGCAGTTTTAGACTGACTTACCAAACTGAAGGTCTACAGAACTGTTCTGCTGACCTTATTGTTCTATGCCTGTGAAACCTAGACCATCTACCAGTGCCTTGCCAGGAAACTGAATCCCTTCCATTTGAATTGTATTGGGAAGATTCTGACAGCATCTGGTAGGATTCTGACAGGATAAGGTAACAGACACTGTGGTCCTTACTCGAATTAAACTTCCAAGTATTCAAAATCTGCTTCAGAGAGTACAACTCTGATGGGCTGGACATGTTGTTGGAATGCAAAATGTACAGTAGCCAAAAAGACTGTTTTAGGGAGAACTCACAGAGGATGAGAAATTACATGGGGGTCAAAAGAAGCAATACAAGGACACTCTCAAGGTCTCTCTCAAGAACTTTGGGATTCATTGTGTGACGTGGGAGACACTGGCATAGGACCACTGAGCATGGCATGCCTACATAAGAGTCCATGCTGTGCTCTATGAGCAAAGCAGAATTAAAACAGCTCAAAGGAAATGCAGGGTGTGCAAATTTAGAGTAACCCCAAATGTTCACATGGACTATTTGTGCTAGAGCGGTGGTGGGGCATTCAGAGGTTTTATTGCTCTAGTCAGCCACAATCGGACACATTAAAACTTGACTTTAGCATAGTGATATCATTTTGGTCCTCTTTGAGAACAAAAGACAATCATTACCCAAGTTTATATATTTAAGCTTTGTTCTTTCACACCAAATGCAAACAAAACAGCTGGGTTGGCGCAATAGATAGAGTGCTGGGCCTGGAGTCAGAAGGTGGTCAAAGCAACATCTATGTCACAGGATTGCTATGAAGGACTTAACATTTGCAAAGTGTTTGTCATATAGTAGGTACTTAAAAATGTTTGCATTCTTCCCTGATTCACAAACTGTGGATAAAACAAACACATGCATCTAAGCAGATAACAACAAGAAATGAGAGTTGTACAGATTAGTCTATATCTGACAATATACAGAATGAATAAATTATCTCATTGAGAGAAGTGAGAGAGAGACAGAGTCCCTGATATCACACAAGAAATCAGGGACATTTTGAGGTGTCAACTACTCTATGTGTCTGTTGCTTTCCAAAGTTCATTCTTTTTTCCCTCTGGGTTTCTCCCCAGAGAGTGTCTAAAACTATGTGTTCTCTCTCAAAACAGAAAGTCAGAAAAAAGGTTCCTCCTTTTGCAAGCATTCATGCCAACTCTTCTCACATAAACATGCCAAATGCTACTTCAAATGATCATTCTCTGCACCAATAAGGAGTGTTTTATACAAATATTTCAGGCTTGAACCCAGGGTTATATTTCTTCTCCTATCTGAAAGGGTCCCTTTTTCAGATCCTTAAAAAGCTACAAGCTGGACCAAGCTTAAAACTTATGACTACACAGTATAAACACAAATATCAGCTCTTTCAAAGAATGGTAATTTTCTGACATCTAAAATAACTAGCCAATGGTAATATTGGGGTTCAAATAAAACAAATATTCATCAACTATACATTTGACACTCTATAGCATATCCCTTGACAAAGTAATGCATTGAAAAACAATGCCTTGCATCTAAGTAGGCACTTTAATAAATGCTTATTGGATTAAATTGGATTGAAATCCAATGCATCTATGCCAACACTGTCTTTTTCCTAATTCAGAGAAGTATCAATTTGAAAAGGAAGGAAGGAAGGAAGGAAGGAAGGAAGGAAAAAAGGAAGGAAGGAAAGAAGGAGGAAAGAAGGAAGAAAGGAAGGAAAGAAGGAATGAAGGAAAGAGGGAAGGAAGGGAAAGGTTAAAAAAGAAAGAAAAGGAAATAACATTTTTGTGGCACAGAACAATAATAACTGTGTAAAGCAATGACAAAATAGGGTGGTTGTTAATAAAAGCAAATATCACAATCCCTATTTTGAAGATGGGAAAACTGAGAACCAGGAACATTCAATGACATGGTCAATGTGTCAGCAACAGAATGAAGAATAGGACTTATCACCTAATGCAATATTATCTTACTCTACTCAGATCCCTTCTGACTAGTTGAATGACACTTCTATCCACCCATGTTTTATCTGTATTCAGATTCAATTGCCCAGCTTTTCAGTTAACAGTTCTACATCTTATTGAATTACACAATTCCTCCCTGAGTTGAATCAAAATGTTATTTTAAGATAACCATGAAATACACTGTGGATGCTTATAATTCAGTTAGGCATCTCGTTTACACATCCTCCAAAATCAAATCGAAATTACAATGATTTGAACAAGGGTATGTTTATTTTAATGCGGGAGAGGGGGCAGAAAATATTTTTTTTTAATATAAGCAAGATGATAATAGCTAATATGTGTATAATACTGCATATCAGACACTGTGGACTTTACAGATGTTTGAGTCTCCCAAAACCAGAGAGCTGACATTATTATTCCAATCTTACAGATGAAAAAACTGAGGGAAAAAAATAGAGGTCAAGTACTTGCTCAGGATCACATGAACAAGTGTGTGAGGCCATATTGGAAGCCAAGGCTGTCAAACTCCAGGTCCAGTGATCTTTGCACTATGGCGCCACCTAGCTGAGCAAATGGTTATCCTCCACAAGAGAACAAATTTCTTTCAGAATTTTTAGATTAATTATCTTCATTTACCAAAGCCAGCTATCACGAGAGTCTTGGAGACTTGTTTGGGTTTCAGAAAGGTGAAGTGACTTGCTCCAATGACATAGTGAGTGTCAGGAAGATTTTGACCCAAGGCCTTCCTGCCTCTAATTCTAGAATTGTTATTATATAAACTAATTCCATAAGAATTACACATTGTTATCATGTAATCATTTAAGTAGCTCCCTCAAGGTTAGTTTGTTTTTCTCTAGGTACACGACAATAATAAAATTATATGACATTGAAATATTAGTTAATTCAAACTTTTCAATAATTCAGACCTACCTCTGCATCAAACATGCCAAATGAAGTTTAATTGTATTAAATTTCTTAACACCCTAATCACTTTGGCCAATCAGTCGATGAAAATTTATTAAATGAAATCAAGTTGGATCCTAATTTAACACCCCAGGGATGCAAAGAAGCAGTAGGAGACAGTCCCTTTTCTGGAGATAATTACATTTTCCCTAATATATACTGCTTTGTATTTCTCACAAGTTTTTTTTAGCAGGTATTGGCTTTTGCCCATTCCAGGTCAAGAGAAGACTACATTCATAAAATTCAATATACTAACTGGGCTATTTGTTCCCTTTGTCAAGCAATCTCACTTTAATCCACTCCAGGCTTAGTGCTAATACACTGGAGAATCTCAGCAGCCATCTTAAATAGGATAAACATTCCCCTTGCAAATTCATTTTTAAATGTCAACTTCTGCTAAATTTAAAACGAATCTATGTTCTTCTTACACAAATATTGAATGGACTGTGGTACTGGGTGCTGCCTCAGGGGGCTCAGGCTAACATCTTCTGAGCCACTGAATCATCTGGTTACTAATATGAAGACTAGACCTGCAGATAACTCTGATGATAAAAGTTTTGGGGCCTGAGCAGAAGTAGAAGGGATCTCAGAAAAATCTGATGCTTGTTAATTTACTTTAGGGGAGAGAGTATAACAATCATAAAATGTCTACTAAGGGTATTCAGGTTGCACAGGTAAGCCTGAACCCTGATTGTAGTTTATCTGTATGTCAGAGTCACAAGAAGCAAAGGATATTTTTCTTAAAAATACATGTAGGGGAGGCTAGGTGGCAAAGTGAGTAGAGTGGAATCAAGCCCTGGAGTCAGAAGGACCTGAGTTCAGATCCAGCCTCAGACACTTAGCACACACAAACAAAAACCTAGCCGTGTGACCTTGGGCAAGTTACTTAACTCCAACTGCCCTCCAAAAAGCAAAAAAACAAAAAAACAAAAAAACAAACATGTAAATGCTTGGGTCACCTAGGTGGTGCAGTGAGTAAGAGTGCAGCCCTGGAGTGGGGATGACTCAGGACCGTTCCCAGCCTCAGAAAATGAGCACCCATACATAAATAATGACTGGCCATGTAACCTTGAGCAAGTTACTTAACCCCAATTGCTTTAAAATAATACATGTAAATGCTTTATCTGCCAGTGATGTAGAAGTAGAAAATGACTTGTCCAAGGTCAGATGATTTGCTCACTGAACTAAGTTACTGCTGCCTTATTTCCTATATTGTTAGCACAGTTGGATACCACTATGGTATTGTTATAGACTGTTTGAGTTAAGAAGGGTCAGAGGTCCCAGGGAGGGTAGAATGGTGTTAATGTAACAGTAATTTGGTGGTCTGTGGTTTGACTTTTGTATGAGATAAAGTGAACTAAATTCCCTTCTTTATTATAGAACAGGGGAATCATCCAATTAAAACTATTTGCTTGGGGGTGAGTGGGTTAGAAATGTTATTTTATTAAATCTGATACAGCATCTTTTGTCTAGACAAGGAGTGGGGAAGTTGTGGCCTTGAGGTCACATGTGACCTTCTAGATCCTTAAGTCCAGCCTTTTGACTGAATCCACATTGTTCTGTAAAATGTGGTTTCAGTCAAAAAATCACACTTAAGGATTTAGAAGGTCACATGTGGCCTCAAGCCTGCAGGTTCTCCACCCCTGATCTAGGCTTATTCTTGGAAGAAGAGAAGAATCAAACTGATTGCTTTCAAAACTCATCTTCCTAGATCATCCTGACAACCAGTAGTAAATCTAATAATAGTTTTTCGGGTAAGATCATCCAGGTTGTAAGGTGTGTTCATTGTGGGTGCTGAGGATATAAGAATCCTCAGCTTATGAATGAGGCACTGGAGGGAAGATATGAAACCCTTGGTAGGGGGAATAGAGTTTTCATGGTAATGGGACAAGAACTATGATTCCATTGGTATAATAAATTCCTAAGTAAAGCAACTCCTACTACCAATGTAGAGTAGAACCTCCTCTGTCAATTAAAGAGTGGGTGAGAGGGCAAAATAAGCTATCGAAATAGAGGAATGAAGGGAGGAATCTTGCCTCATTCTCTCTGGTGGTTCTCTATGTCTAGAATGCTCTCCTCTCCTCCAAGTATTGATCTCCCTAGCTTCCTTTAAGTCTCAACTAAAAATCCCACTTTCTACCAGAGACCTTTCCCAATCCCTGATTGTAATGCCTTCCCTCTGTTAATTATTTTCTACTTATCCTGAATATAGTTTACTTTTAAATTATTAAATTTTATTTTAAATTCATGGACTTAAACAAGCATTTTCATAGCATAGTACAATAAAAAATGACTGCACATGAGACTGCAAATCTACTATGTATGCTTTGTATATACATTGCATATACATGTATCCCTTCACATATACAAAAAGGTTATCATGTATTTTTTTCCTTCCCTTACTCCCCTCCACCCTAGAGATGGCTACCACTAAACACAAGTTAGTATATGTATGTATGTATATATGTATGTATGTATGTATGTATGTATGTATGTATGTATGTTTGTATGTATGTATGTCTATGTGTGAGTATAAAAGTATTCTATACATATTTTTATTTATCAGTTCTTCCTCTTGTTGCAGACAGGGTCTTTCTTCTTATGTCCTTTATAATTAACTTTGGGTACTTATAATAATCAAAATAACATTTATTCAAAGTTTTTCTTAAAGCAAATTTTTTTTTGCTTTTTGTAATGGCAGTTGGGGTTAAATGACATGCCCAAGGCCACATAGCCAGTAAGTGTTAAGTGTCTGAAGCCAGATTTGAACTGGGGTCCTCCTGACCTGGGGACCAGTACTTTATTCACTACACCACCTAGCTGCTCTTTTAAAACAATTTTGCTGCTGTGTACATTTGTTTGCATGTTGTCTCCCCCTCATAAGATTGCAAGCTCCTTGAGGGCAGAGACCATCTTTTGCCTCTTTTGTATCTCCAGCACTTAGCACAGTGACTGGCACACAGTAGATGCTTAATAAAAGTTTATTGATTGAGTGATTAACTTATTGATTGGTGGTAGAAGGTCTTACTCAAAAATGTTCCTATTAGAGAGTTCATGTCAAATGGGAAAAACAAAAAGATCATTGAGAAGGCAAAAGTAGCAAAAGATGCACAATCAGAGTCATTATGAAATCACTACCATTGGATAATATCTCTGCCTTCTCTACCATATGAAATAATGGGTATGTTAAGAGGAAGTTGGGGGCAGAGCCAAGATGGCAAAGTAAAAGCAGGAACTTGCTTGATATCTCACTCTAAATGCCTCCAATACCCGTGAAAAAATGATGCTAAACAAATTTTAGACCTACAGAACCCACAACGTGACAAAGAGAAACAAATCTCCTGCTAAAGGCAGCCTGGCAGG
This sequence comes from Gymnobelideus leadbeateri, assembly GCA_011680675.1. Lineage (NCBI taxonomy): Eukaryota > Metazoa > Chordata > Mammalia > Diprotodontia > Petauridae > Gymnobelideus > Gymnobelideus leadbeateri. Next base: position 105,302 of record WOXC01003002.1, on the reverse strand, counting down.
CCCACAGAAAGGTTCTACCTCACCTGGTAGGAGCCAAGTGCAGTCCTGTGTGAGCTGTGTCAGCCCAGACTCATGGACAATACTAGCCAGAGCAGAATTCAGGAAAGTGAATTACTGGCAGCGGTGGCAGTTTCTAGATTTTTACGAACCATAAATGCCAAAGAGAAAGTAAAAGGTCAGTAGGGAACTATGTTGGAAATGGGTGAGAGAAGAGCACTGTCTGGCTCTTGACCCCAGGGTAAGAATTGCATGGCAAGTGCAGCAGCTGCCACATGGCTGCCTTTGAAGGGCCTGGCCTGAAGATTGTAGGGAGACTAAGCAGTCATTCTGCTGGTAATTGCTCCAGGTTCGACCTGCTTGAATCTGGGTCACAGTCTTGTGTGGTGGTCCAGGGGTCAGAAACATGAGTCTGCCAGAGCTTGTGGTGGCTGTAGTGAGGAAAACCTCCTCATAGCTCTGACAACAGCTCTGACAACAATTACAAAACCCCCAGCAATTTGGGACACAGCTCTCCCCACTCTGGAAGCAGAGTTCTACCATGGCAAAGAGCTCAAAAGTTAAGTAATTGACTGGCAAGATGAGAAAGCAGAGGAAGTACAATCAGACCATATAATCTTTTGGGGTGGGGGACAAAATGGATCAAAACAAGGAACCAGAAAAAGACAACAAAGTAAAAACTCCTGAATCAAAAGCTTCCAAGAAAAATATGAACTGGTCAAAGGTCAAGGAGGAGCCCAAGAAGGATTTTGAAAATCAAGTAAGAGAAGAGGAGGAAAAAATGGAAGAAATGAGAATGATGCAAGAAAATCATGAAAAGTGAGTCAACACCTTGACTGAAGAAAATAACACAATAAAAATAGACTAACTCAAAGGCAAAAGAGGACCAAAAAGCCAATGAGGAGAAGAATGCCTTAAAAAGCCAAACTGGTCAGATGGAAAGGGAATTTCAAAAACTCCCTGAAGAGAATAATTCCTTCAAAATTAGATTGGAGCAAATGGAAGCTAATGACTTTATGAGAAATCAAGATACTATAAAACAGATCCAAACAAATAAAAAAAATAGATGACAATATGAAATATCCCATTGGAAAAAAAAAACAACTGATATGGAAAATACATCCAGGATAGATAATTTAAGAACTATTGGACTACCTTGATGCCATGATCAAAAAAGGAGCCTCGAAATAATCCTTGAAGAAAGTCTCAAGGAAAGTTGCCCTGATATTCTAGAACCAGAGGGCAAAATGGAAATTGAAAGAATTCACCAATCATCTTTTGAAAAAGATCCCAAAAAGAAAACTGTTAGGAATATCATAGCCAAATACCATATTTACCAGGTCAAGGAGAAAATATTACAAGCAGTCAGGATGAAACAATTTGAGTATTGTGGAAGCACAATCTGGATAACACAATATCTAGTGGCTTCTATGTTAAGGCAGTGAAGGTCTTGGAATATGATATTCTGGAGGTCAAAGGAACTAGAATTAAAACCAAGAATCACCTGCCCAGCAAAACTGAGTATAATGCTACAGGGGAAAATATGGTTATTCAATGAAATAGAGGACTTTCTAGCATTCTTGATGAACAAAACAAGAGCAGAACAGAAAACTGACTTCCAAATACAAGAAGCAAGAGGAGGATGAGAAGGTAAAGAGGAAAAAGAAATCATAAGAAACTTATTAAAGTTATAAACTTATTACATTCTTACATGGAAAAATGATAATCTTAACTCATGAGGCTTTTCTCAGTATGAGGATAATTGAAGGGAATATACATGTTATGGGAATCAAATTTAAAATCTTCCCTTCCTCTAGGGCCTTTGATAGTCTTAAGTGAACCTCGAGCCTGTGGTGGGAGGCTTGTTTTTCAGGAATGCTTTTTGATTGGGCAGTGGATCAAGAGAGTTGTTACATTCTCAGAGCAAAGAGAACACTATATAAACCCTGATGTGAGGCTTTGTTTTGGGGCTTACTTTGAGAAGTGTTGTGTGACTTGACCAAACAAGACTCTGAGCAGCTGTTGACACCTCCCCCCCACTCCAGCTTTGAAAACCCAGATGTTGATGCTTGCCTCTCTGGTAACTGTGACTAGGTATGGATGTAATGGTCAGGCAATTTGAGGCCTGTCTGCTTGAAATATTTCTCTGTCCCCTTGTAACTTCTGTCTCTCTACTCTGAAGTTTGAGGTGCTGACTTTTTCCACTGAACTAGGTAAATAATATGTTTGATTTATTAAAGCAAGATTGTTAACCCATTTTGAGTTGCTTTCCTTTAGAAAAGCAGATCTAAGAACCTGTATTGGCAGCCAGCCCGGGTATGTCTGGGTGCTTGCTGCAACATATGTATACATATGTATGTATGTAGGTATATAGGTAAGTATGGATATACATATGTGTATATATGTATATAGGAGGGTGCATATGTATATAAATATGTATGTGAGTGTGGGCATATATATGTGTAAGGGTTATGGGATTTAAAGATCTTCCATGCCCCATTGGGCTTGCTGATATAGTAGGAAGGGGCGGGGCAAGAGGAAGCAGAAGAAAAGCTAGAGTTCTGGTGGGGACTGGTGGTGGCTGCAGTGGCAGCGGCAGCAGCAGCAGTAGCGGCCAAGGTAGAGGTGGAGGCACAAACCACTTTTTGAGCCAGCCAGAATTTCTGCTAAGGACTCTTGTTGGGGACTGCCAGGGACTGGAACTTCAGGGGGCCGGAGCTGTTGTGAGCATGTTTCCTGGACTCTGAGCAGTTGCTGTGAGTGGGGAGAGAAGGATCTTTGCCTGAGGTAGCCTGTTCTGTTTTGAAGGCTTGAGAATGTGGTTGTTTACTATGTTAACTACATGTGCCAATTTCATAACTACTCTGATGGCTTTGACTCTCTGGTTTTGGGACTCAGTTATTTGGTGTCTTAATAAATGTTCTAGCTTCATCCCCCATATAGAGAGTCTGGTATATTTTGTGATTAATAACCACATAAGCCTATTTATAATTGCCATAGGCACTGTGAATATTGCATTATTAATACAATATGTTCATGTATAAATAGAGGGCACAGGATGAGTTTAATATGAAGGGATGATATCTACAACATAAAATTCAGAGACGAGAGAGGAATATATTGGAAGATGGAGAAAGGGAGAAATAGAATAGGGTAAATATCTCATATAAAGGAGGCAAGAGAAAACTGTTACAATGGAGCGGAAGAATAGGAAGGTGAAAGGGAATGGGTCAAACTTACTCTCATTGAATTTGGCTAAAGGAGGGAATAACATACACACTCAATTGTGCATCTTACCCTACAGGAATGTAGAGGGGAAGGGGATAAGAGGGGGAATGATAGAAGGGCAGGCAGATTGGAGGAGAGGGTAGTAAGAAGCAAAAACTTTTGAAAAGAGGCAGGGTCAAAGGAGAAAATAGAATAAGTGGGGGATGGGACAGAATGGATGGAAAGATAGTCTTTCACAATATAATTGCTAATGAATATAATTGCATAACTATACATGTAAAACCTATATATAATGCTTATCTTCCCAGTCAGGGTGGGTGAGGAGGGAAGAAGGGAAAGAATCTGGGAATCAAAGTTTTACAAACAAATGTTTAAAAAAATAATTGCTTTTTACATACAACTTTGAAATAACATATACAAGCACTGGGGTATAGAAATCCATCTTGCCCTACTAGAAAGTTAGGAGGGGAAGAGGGGAGGATATAAGAAAGAACAGATTGGGGGAAAGGCTATTCAGTAGGTTCACTATCTTGGGTTGAGTGGTAGGGGAAAGACGGGGAGAAAATCTGTAACTCAAAATTTTGTCAATGGTGGAATGAAGATGACAGAGTAAAAGCAGGAACTTTCCTGAACTCCTCTGTGGATTCCATCATCAGCCTCTAAAAAGTGAATCTGAACAGATTTTAGAGTGAGAGAATCCATTGGAAGACAATGTGACAGATTCCCAGTCCAGGAAAGTGAGCATGTAGAACTGGGCAGTGGGAGTTGGGAGACTAGAGTGCGTGATGGCTGTACCCACCTGGATTGGAGGCCAGATGACAGGGAAGCCAGAGTGGGCACTGGCAATTGAATCTACCCACCTGAAGGGCGATTTGCAGACTTCTAACCATGTGCCAGAGGATCTATTAGACCTGGGTGAGAGAAAGTGCCAGGTCCATGGTAGTAGCAGTTACTCCTTGGGCAATCAAATTAAAAATCACCTACCTGAACTTCTGTGAATGAACATTGCAGAGTAAACCTTAGCTGCTCTAATCCCCCACTCTGACTCTGAAAACACAGAAATTATTGCAAGGGTATAAAATCCTGAAATACTGGAACCAGTGGCAGGTTTGGGAGTCCTAGAAGAAGTGTTTGACTAAGGCTGTGCAGAACGTGAAGTATAGGGTGGGAGGTGTACCAACAAGTTCCATCTGAGCTCACCAGTGGGAGATCCAAAAAGCAGGTGGGGTGTGGAGCCAACAAGTGCTAACACCAGAAGCCTAGGTGTGTCTTAGCACAAAGAGGGGAATCTGCAGACACCAGAGCGGCCCAGCCACCAGCAGCTGAACCTGCCTGAGCTCTAGTCCAGAGGCACAGAGCCAGAAACCTGAAGTGGCCAGATGACTTCTCCCCTACAACTCTGTGAGCCTCAGGGTAACCCAGGGTAAATATTGAAAGTCCTGGCCTTAATCTCAGTCTAGACACCCAGAGGCTACAGGACATAAAGTCAACAACCAAGCCCCTAGCTCCCAGATTTAGAAACATAGGTCAGAGCCCTCTCTACCCCAGAAGCAGAAATCCACTTTAAAAGTCAGAAAATAGGAAATCACAAAAAGTAATAAGGAAGCAGGTAAAACAAAAACAATTCAAGCCTATTATATTGAGAAAGAACAACCAAATTCAGAGGACAACATTGACTCTATACTCACACCTGAGACCACAGAAGGGAATATGAACTAGTCTCAAGCCCCAAAAGCATTCTTGCAAGAGCTCAGGAAGGATTTTTAAAAGCCAAATTAGAGAGGTAGAAGATAAATTGACCAATTCTTTTAAAATTACATTGACAAAATGGAAAAAAAAATCTCACTGAAGAAAGCAAATCCTTAAAAAAGTATAATTTGAGAATTGGGAAGGGAGGTTCAAAATCTGACTGGAGAAAATAAATGCCTAAAATTAAAATCTGAATACATGGGAAAGGAGCTTCAAAAATTAACTGAGGAAAATAATTCACTAAAAATTAGATTCAGTCAAATAAAAGCTAATGACTCTATGAAGCATTGAGAAACAGTCAAACAATACCTAAAGACTGAAAACAGGGGTGGCTAGGTGGCACAGTGAATACAGCACCAGCCTTGGAGTCAGGAGGAACTGAGTTCAAATCTGGCCTCTCACACTTAACACAAAAACTAGCTGTGTGACCTTGGGCAAGTCACTTAACAGTAATTGCCCTCCAAAAATTAAAAAAAAAGAAAAAAATGAATGAAAACTTAGAAGAAACGTAAAATGTCTCAGTGGAAAAACAACTGACTGGGAGAACAGATCCAGGAGAGCTAATTTAAGAATTATGTGTCTACTAGAAAGACATGATGAAAAAAAAAAAAGTCTGGACAACATCCTCCAAGAAATTGTCAAAGAAAATTGTTCTGAGGTCCAAGAACCAAAAACAATACACCAAACACCTCCTGAAGGAAATCCCAAATTGAAAACTCCAAGACATATTGTAGCCAAATTTCAGAATTATCTGGTCAAAGAGAAAATACTGCAAACAGCCAAAAAGAAACAATTCAAATATTGCAGAACCACAGTCAGAATCACACAGGACCTGGCAGCTTCTACATTAAAAGATAAGAAGGGGTGGTGGAGACAAGATGGCAGAGTAGAAACAGAACTTCTGCCCAGCTCCAGCTTCTCCCTCCTCCAGGAGCTGGTTATAGGTCATAGAGGAGCTTAAAAAGAATTTTGAAAACCAAATAAGAGAAATGGAGGAAAAATTGGGAAGAGAAATGAGAACAATGCAAGAAAATTATGAATTGAGAATCAACAACTTGACTGAAGAAAATAACACCTTAAAAAACAGACTAACTCAAGTGGCAAAAGAGGCTCAAAAATCCAATGACAGGGAAAATGCCTTAAAAAGCTGAATTTTCCAGATGGAAAATGAATCTCAAAAGCTCACTGAATAGAATCATACCTACAGAATTAGACTTGAGCAAATAGAAACTAGTGATTTTATGAGAAATCAAGATACTATTAAACAGATCCAAACAAATTAAAAAAAAAATAGAAGGCAATGTGAAATATCTAATTGGAAAAACCACTGACCTGGAAAATAGATCCAGGAGAGAAAATTTAAAAATTATTGGACTACCTGAAAATCATGATCAACAAAAGAACCTAGAAATCATCCTTTAAGAAATTCACAAGGAAAATTGCCCTGATGTTTTAGAATCATATGGCAAAAAAGAGGTTGAACAAATCCACTGATCACCTCCTGAAAAAGAACCCAAAAAGAAAACTTCTAGAAATACTATAGTCGGGTTCCAGAATTCCCAGATCAAGTAGAAAATATTATAAGCAGCCAGGAAGAAACCATTTGAATATTGTGGATGACACAGGATCTGGCAGCTTCTACACTGAGGGATCAAAAGGCTTGAGATATGATATTCCAAAGCTCAAAAGTGCTGGGATTAAAACCAAGAATAACCTACCCAGCAAAACTGAGTATCATGTTTCAGGGGGAAATATGGTCATTGAATGGAATAGAGGACATTCAAGCATTCTTGAGGAAAAAACAAGAGCTGAATAGAAAATTTGAGAAGCAGATACAAGAAGCAAGAGAAGCATGAGAAGGCAAACAGTGCAAAGAAATCTTAAGGAACTTATCAGAGTTGAACTATTTACATTCCTCCATGGAAAAACAATAATTGTGACTTATGAAACTTTTCTCAGTATGAGAATAGTTGAAGGGAATAGAAATATATGTGTGTATGTATGTATATATGTATGTATGTATGTATGTATTCATATATATATATGTCTATAAAGGAGGGTATATGTGTATATGGATGCATATGTGAGTGAGTATATAATATATATGTACAGGTATATATAGATAGAAGGCCCAGGAAGAATTTAATAGGAAGGGATGATACTTAAAAGATAAAGTAAGAGTTGAGACAGGAATATAATGAGAGGAGATAGGGAGAGACAGAATGGGGTAATTATCTCATATAGAAGAGCCAAGGAAAACTGTTACAATGGAGGGGAAGAACAGGAAGGCAAAAAAGAATGAGTCAACCTATTCTCATTGAATTTGGTGTAGGGAGGGAATGACATACTAAATAGGGTATCTCATCCAACAGGAGAGTAGGGGAAGGCGATGAGGGGGGATGATGGAAGGTAAGACAGGCTGGAGGGGAGGGAAGTTGGAAGCACCCACTTTTGAAAAGTTACAAGATCAAAATACAGAATAGAACAAGTGGGGGTGTGGGATAGGATGGAGGTAAACATAACCAATATATTCACTATGGAAATGTTTTGCTTAGGTAAACATGTACAATGGATATTGAGTTGCTTACATTTCCAGTAAGGGTGGGTGACAAGGGAGGATGGAAAAGAATCTGGAATTCAAAGTTTCAAAATCAAATGTTTTATACATATATATATATGTATATATATATATATATATGCAAACACACAAACTATTATTACTATTACTTTACATGCGACTGGCAAATAAAATACATAGGCATCAGAGCTTAGAGATCCACTTTGCCCTGCTGGAAATTTCGGAGGGGAGATGGAAGAAGATATGGGAGAGAGCAGATTGGGTAGAGGAGATATGCAGTGGGATCACTATTTTGGGGAAAAATGGGGAGAAAATTTTTAGATCATAATCTTGTGGAAATGAATGATGTAAACTAAAAAATAAAAGAGAGATAAAAAGATAAGAAGGATTGGAATACGATATTTTGTATGGTAAAAAAGCTTGGACTTCAACCAAGGATCAACTATTCAACAAACTGAACATAATATTTCTGTCAAGGTGATGGTCGTTCAATGAATTAAGGTACTTCCAGATCTTCCTGATTAAAAAAAAATACAGAATTTATTGGAAAATTTGATCTTCAAATCCAAGTCTCAAGAGAGACATAAAAAGGTAAACAAGGAAAATACATGAAAACACATTCACATAACTTGTGATTCAATAAGAGCAAATTGTTGACATCCCTGTATGGGGAATAAATACCTGTCAATATTGAGAATTGTATAATTATTGTGACATTTAAAAAGTAGATAGATAGATAGATAGATAGATAGATAGATAGATAGATAGACAGACATACGGTGTGGGTCTAAATTAATTAGTCTGATGATAAAAAATAAAACCTCATGAAGGGGTATAAAGGGATTGTAATGGGAAAAAAAGAAAGGAGGAGGAAGAAAAGGGTAAATTATGACACATGAAGTGGCATAAAAACACAATAAAGTAGAAGGAAAGAAGGGAAGGCCATGAACATTATATGAACTTTACTCTCATTGGTTTTGGTTCAAGGACGGAAAAACATAATCAGTTAAATATAGCATTCTAATATGAAGAGAAACAAAAATTCATCATACTAGAGGGAAAGAAAGGAGGAAGTGGAGCATTGTATGAGATTTACTCCCATTGTGTTCAAAGAGGGAATAACATAGTTTGCTAAGTATAAAAATCTTTCATGCCCTAAAGACAGTAGGAGGGGAAAAGAGGGAGAAAGGGGAGGCTGGTTAGAAGAGAGAGTAGAAGTAGTAAAGGGGAAGTGTAGGTAAAGGGAGGAGGTGGATAGGGAGGGAATACTGAGGGAGGAGGTTGTCAAAAGGAAAACTCTTATGGAGGGGAAGGGAGAAATAAAAGCGTAATTAGGAGAGGGAATAGGATGGAGGGAAAGGCACATATAGTAATCATTAGTGTGAATGTGAAAGGGATGAACTCTTCCATAAAATGGAATTAGATTTCATAATGGATTAAAAACAATAATCCTACAATATTCCCTCTACAAGAAACACACTTGAAATGGAGGATGCACACAGTGTACAGGTAAAAGGATGGAGAAAAATATATTATGCTTTAGCTAAAGTAATAAAAGAAAGCAGGGGTAGCAATCTTTATCTCAGATAAAGCAAAAGAAAAAATATATCTAATTAAAAGGGATAAGGAAGGAAACTATATCCTGATAAAAGGCACCATCAAAAATGAAGCAATATTATTACTAAACATATTTACCCCAAAAGGTATAGCATCCAAATTCCTAGAGGAGAAGTTAAGGGAATTAGAGGAAGAAACACATAGCAAAACCATACTAGTGGGGGATCTAAATCTCCTGTCTCTGAACTTGACAAATATAACCTCAAAATAAACAAGAGAAAAGTTAAGAAAGTGCATAGAATTAAAAAGAATTAAATTCATAAACCAAGGTGCTACTGTATTTGCATTTTCCTTCCTGTTAAGTCATTTTTCCAAATTTGCCTCAAAATTTCTACCCAGGGTTCTTGCCCTCCCACACTTTAGGGTGTCATTTGCCACCAGGACTTCAGCTCCTTCCAAGGCCAGTCTCTTTAAGCATCAAATTCCTACAACTAATAGCAATTGTAAAGTCCTCACCTTCCTTCATTTGTCAGTGATAACCTCTTCCATATCTGAAAGAAGAATTCCCTTTATTTTCCTCTCTTTTCATTTTTTTTACTTTATCAAATGCTTTATTAACTTCTGGTTTATATCATTCATTCCCACAAGACTCTGAGTTACAAATTTTCTCCCTGTTTTTCCCCTACCCACCACCACAATATAGCAGTCCCACTGGATATCACCTCCTCCAATCTGCACTCTCCCATATCTTCCCCTATTCCCCCTCCAACTTTTCCAGTAGGGCATGGTGGATCTCTATGGCCCAGGGCCTATATCTTATTTCCCAGTTACATGCAAAATAATATTAATAATCGTATATATATATATATATATATATATATGTATATATATATATATATATATGAATAAAGATTTGAATTTAAAACTTTGAATTCCAGATTCATTCTCTTCTTCCTTTCTCACCCACCCTTTATGGGAAGATAAGCAATTCAATATAGGTTGTATATGTGTAGCTATGTAAAACATTTGCATAGTGGATATACTGTAAAAGATTGACTATATTTTCCCTTCCTTCTATCCCACCTCCCACTTGTTCTATTCTCTGCTTTGATCCTGCCCCTTTTCAAAAGTGGGTGCTTCCAACTTCCCTCCCCTCCAGCCTGACCTCCCTCCCATCATCCCCCTTCTCATCCCCTTCCTCCCTACTCTCCTACAGGGTGAGATACCCTATTTAGTGTGTATGTCATTCCCTCCCTAAGCCAAATTCAGTGAGAATGAGATTGACCCATTCCATTTTGCCTTCCTGTTCTTCCCATCCATTGTAACCATTTTCCCTTGCCTCTTCTGTATGAGATCATTTAACCTATTCTGTCTCTTCCCATATGCTCTCATTATATTCCTCTCCCACCTCTTACTTTAAAGTTTGAAGTATCATCCCTTCCTAGTAAATTGGTCCTGTGCCCTCTGTATATGTATACCTGTATACATATATACACACACTCACATATGTATTCATATCCCCATATACCCTTCTATGTAGACATATATATGTATATATATACATACATATATACACACAAATATACATTTCTCTTCTCTTCAGCTATTATTATACTGAGAAAAGTTTCATAAGTTACAATGATCGTTTTACCATGTAGGAATGTAAATAGTTCAACTTTGATAAGTTCCTTATGATTTCTTTTCCCTGTTTACCTTCTCATGCTTCTTGTATCTGAATGTCAAATTTTCTATTCAACTCTGCTTTTTCATTAAGAATGCTTGAAAGTCCTCTATTCCACTAAATAACCATATTTTCCCCTGAACCATGATACTTAGTTTTGCTGGGTAGGTGATTCTTGGTTGTAATCCCAGCTCCTTTGCCCTCTTTAATATCATATTCCAAGCCCTTTGATCCCTCAGAATAGAAGATGTAAGATCCTGTGTTTTCCTGACTGTGTTTCCACAATATTGAAAATTATTTCTTTCTGGCTGCTTGTAATATTTTCTCCTTGATCTCAGAATTCTGGAACCTTGCTATAATATTCCTAGGAGTTTTCTTTTGGGAATAATTTTCAAGTGGTGATAGGTGGATTCTTTTAACCTCTCTTGTGCCGTATGGTTCTAAGATATCAGGGCAATTTTCCTTGAGAATTTCTTGAAGGATGATTTCTAGGTTCTTTTTCTCATCATGGCTTTCAGGTAGTCCAATAATTTTTAAATTATCTCTCCTGGATCTAATTTCCGGGTTAGTTATTTTACCAATATTTCTTCCACTACACTTACTTAATTAAAAACATTCTGGGAATTCTTGTTGGGCTTGTGTGCAACTCGTACCTTTCCCCTTTGTGGTTTTGGCTTTTTCTTTCTTTCTTTTTTGTAGCTGTTCTGGCATTGTTTTCTTCTGAGTATGTATCTAAATTTTCCCTGTCACCACAGTAGCCTTTTTATATTCAGTTTTGTTTTTGTTTTTAGATTGATCATTTTTTTGCTTTTTTTGTTTTCGTTTTTGTTTTTTGGGTGGGAGACAGTTGGGGTTAAGTGACTTACCCAAGGTCACACGGGTAGTTTTTGTATTAAGTGTCTGAGATCAGATTTCAACTCAGGTCCTCCTGACTCCAGGGGCATAGATTGATCATTTTTATAGACTCCTTCTTGAATTTAAACTTTATTTTAAATATGGACTCTTTTTCTAGAGTTTGGGGATGGGGGAGGCACAATGTCCCAAAGATTAGACTTTCTTGCATTGTTGTTTTCAGATCTACTTTTGGGGGTTTGGAAGTTTTCAGTGAATGCAAGTTGGTGTGATCCAGGAAGAGCTGCTCCCTTATGCCTGAAAGTGATACTGCTCCTCAAGACCTCTACTCCTCCACCATAGTAAGTGTTCTTCTCCACCCAGGAATTATGATCCGGATATGAATATAGACAGTGCAATTGCCAAATAGTGTCTTGTCTGGCAGCCAATGCTACAAGAGGGGTCCCCTGTAGTCTCTTTCTATTTAGTTGCCTAATTTCCTTGTTGTCTCTGGTTTTAAAGCTCTCCAAACTACTGTTGTTGCCACCTCAAGGTGCAGAGCTGGTGTTGCTACCATGAGGACTCTGGGCCAGCCCCCATCAATGTGTCACAGAGCTCTCTTTATGACTCTTTATCTTGGGCTGGAAAATGTCTCAACTCAATATTTTGTTGTCTCTGACACTTCAGATTTTGATTTTAAGCATTCTTTTAAAGTTGTTTGGAGATGAATGCTGGAAAAGCTCAATGGCTTCCTCTACTCTTTCATCTTGCCTCCACCCCTGGGAGTTCCTTGTACTTTCACATATCCTCCATAGAGAATCTTTCCAAGGTTTCTTACCCTCTCCTGAATCTTTATTCAGATCTGAGTATTTTTTAATGGACCTGTGATTTCACTGGGTTAGCAGACTTCTAGTTGGGCAAGTTTCTTGTTGTTGTAGACCACTAACTGTATTAAAATTTATACTCTTAAAGTAGCAGCACTATTACCTTTGGGAGCTCTCAACGTACAGACAAGGGGATATGACAACTGGTCAGAATGAGTTTACAGAGAACCCTTTCCTGGCACTGGGTGCAGTTGGTGCTGGATCAGCAACTACATTACTCATAAGCAGTCTGGGTTGTAGTACCATTGCAAAGAGTCACAGTTTTGATCAGTCAAAAGGGAGAAGGGGATCTGGTCACAGTTCCAGGGCTAAGAAGAATACTTTTACTTGTGGTTGTAGTTGAGAAAAGGCTTTTCCTGGGTGAAGAACAAAGCACAGGCAAGGAGAATAGTAAGCACACTGTTCCTAGAAAAACACCACCTTGGAAGCACTAAAAATTTGAAAATCCCCATAACTAGCTCTGAGAACAGCTACAAAAGAAAAGATCAGCACAACACCTCTCCACTCCCCAATTTTAACAGAGAGATCAAAATCAAGTAATTAAGTGGCAACATGTCTAGGCAAATGAAACAAAATAAACAGAAAAGTTCAACATTGGACTCCTATTATAGGGGCAAAGAGGCTCAAAGCATGGAGGAGGACTGTGAGGTCAGAACTAATGCACCAAAAGCCCCAAATGAAAATACAAGCTGGCTCCAGGCCATAGAGGACCTTAAGAAGCAGATAAGAGAAGTGGGGGAAAATTTGGGAAGAGAAATGAAAAAGATGCAAGAAACGTATGAAATGACAGTCAACAGCCTGACTGAGGAAAATAACACCTTTAAAAATAGACTAACTCAAATGGCAAAAGAGGCTCAGAAAGGCAATGAGGAGAAGAATGCCTTAAAAAGTCGAATTTTCCAGATGGAAAAAGAATCTCAAAAGTTCACTGAGGAGATTCATTCCTTCAGAGTTAGATTGGAGCAAATGGAAGCTAGTGACTTTATGAGAAATCAAGATACTATTAAACAGATCCAAACAAATGAAAGAAAAGAAGGCAATGTGAAATATCTCATGGGAAAAACCACTGACCTGGAAAATAGATCCAGGAGAGATAATTTAAAAATTATTGGACTACCTGAAAGCCATGATCAAAGAAAGAACCTAGAAATCATCCTTAAAGAAATTCTCAAGGAAAATTGCCCTGATGTTTTAGACCCAGTGTAGGAAATAGAGGTTGAACGAATCCACCAATCACCTCCAGAAAAAGATCCCAAAAAGAAAACTCCTAGGAATATTATAGCCAGGCTCCAGAACTCCCAGATCAAGGAGAAAATACTACAAGCAGCCAGGAAGAAACAATTTCAATATTGTGGAAACACAATCAGAATAGCCCAGGACCTGGCAGCTTTTACACTGAGGGCTTGAAGATCATGGAATATGATATTCCAGAGGGCAATAGAGCTGGGATTGAAGCCAAGGGTCACCTACCCAGCAAAACTGAGTATCTTGTTTCAGGGGAAAATATGGTCATTCAGTGGAATAGAGGATTTTCAAGCATTCTTGATGAAAAAAACAGAGTTGAATAGAAAATTTGGCATTCAGACACAAGAAGCAAGAGATGCTTGAGAAGGTAATCAAGGAAAAGAAATCAAAAGGAACTTATCAAAGTTGGACTATTTACATTCCTACATGGAAAAACAATAACTGTGTTTGATGAAACCTTTCTCATTATGAAAATAATTGAAGAAGGGTACATGGCATATGTTCACAAGTATACATGGATAGAGGGCACAGGTTGAATTTGATGGGAAGGGATGATTCTTTTTTTTTTTTTTTGGAGGGCAGTTGGGGTTGGGTGACTTGCCCAGGGTCACGCGGCTGGGTTTTTGTTTGTGTGTTGGCTCTCTAGGGCCAGATCTGAGCTTGGGTACTTCTGGCTCTGGGGCCGGTACTCTGCTTGCTGCGCCACCTAGCCTCCCCAAGGAATGGATGATTTTTAAGGGGTGAAGCCAAGAGGTGAGAGAGGAAGGTGGCAAGAGGAGATGGAGAGAGACAGGGTAGGGTAAACTATCTCATGTAGAAGAGGCAAGGGAAAGTAGTTGCAGGGGAGGGGAAGAACAGGAAGGCAAAAAGGCAAAAGCATATTCTCATTGAAGTTGGCTCAAGGAGAGAATCACATACATACTAAATGGAATATCTTGCCCTCACTCACTCCCCTTAGTAGGGGAAAGGGGGATGAGAGGGGAGATGATGGAGGGGAGGGCATTCTGGGGGGAGGGGTGGTTGGAAGTACCCACTATCATAGAGGGACAGGATCAAAGTAGGGAATGGACCAGGTGGGAGGTGAGATGGGTGGGAGGGAAATATAAGCAGTCTTTTACAATATATCTACTATGGTAATGTTTTGCATAGCTATACATGTACAACACATACTGAATTGCTTATCTTCTCAGAGGGATTGGGTGACAAGGGAGGAAGGGAATGGATCTGAAAATCGAAGTTTTAAAATTAAATGCTTCATAAGATGTCCAAGCATTGGGGCTCAGAGATTCACCTTGCCCAAATGGCAAAGTCGAAGGGGGTATGGGAGAATATATGGGAGAGAGCAGATTGGATGAGGGGATATCTAGTGGGACTGCTATTCTGGGGTGGTGGGTAGGGAAAAAATGGGGGGAAAATATAACTCATAATCTGGTGGAAATGAATGATGTAAACCAGAAGTTAATAAAGCATTTGGCTAATTAATTAGAAAAAATAATGATTCAACATAATTCCTAAGGATGCATGAGGAAAAATGATGTCTGCCTCCAGAGAGAGAAATGATAAACTCTGGAAGCAAATTAAAGCATATTTTTATTTTCTTTTTTTTCTGTTATGTTTTGCAACATGGCTAATATGGAAATGTGTTTGCTTTACTTTGCATGGTCAGTTGATATCAGATTTTTTGCCTTCTCAAGGAGAGGGGAAAGGAAAAAAGGAGGGAGCTCATTTAATACTGATTTTTTTAAACAAAAGTTAAATTTTTTTACATGTGACTAAAATATATAACAAAATAAATTAAATATTTTAAAATGTTAAAAAAAGAATGATGAAGAGAAATTATAAAATATCTCATAAGAAAAACAGCTGCTCTGAAAAATAGATTGAGGAGAAATCATTTAGTAATTATTAGAATACCTAAAAGCCAAGATCAGAAATGTCAAGAAATTATCACTGAAAACTGCCCTTATTTCCTAGAAGTAGTGGATAAAATAGAAATTGAAAGAATCCACCTATCACCTCCTTAAACACACCTCAAAATGAAAATTCCCAGATGTATTATTGCCAAAATCCAAAGCTCCCAGTTAAGGTGAAAAGGTGCAAGCAAATGGAAAGAAACAATTCAAAAAATTTGGAGCCACATTCAGGATCAGACAAGATTTAGGTAGGATTTGAATTCAGATCTTCCTGACTCTGAGGCCTACTTTCTACTTAGTCCTTCTGAAATTGTAAATATTTTGCAAAATAATTGCATACATATTGAAACCAGTATCCTGAGTTCTTAAATTTCTCCAAAGAGAATAGAAATGTTTGTTATTGATTTCTGTATCTTGAATATGCATCTATTTCAAGTCAATCACCTTGACTTTCTTACTATTTTTATTATCCACTATTTCAATCTGTCCCATCACTAAGGACAATCTTTTTCTCACATTTTTTTATTTAAAATTTTCATTTTGGTACATCTCAAAACTTGTTAGTTTTAGGTCTCAAATTTTTCTTAAGGGTAAATGAAGTATATTAAAGTTTATATGAATCCTGTTTCTCTGACCTAGATAAGCAATATCTGTTGCAAGGTGAGAACATGTTTAAAATTAATCATGGAGGTCTTGAGCCACAGACTTCATTATTATGTTTTCTGAATTTTTCAATTGATGTCATATTCCAGGGCATATATGTTTTCTACAGCCTCTGTCATCTAAGCTTTTTTGTTTTATTTTCAGCTGCTTCATTTACATCAATCAGGGTACTCTTCAGCATCATATTATAACCTGACTTTGAATATGCCTAATTTGGAAATTTCTGTGTCCCATATCATATGTCTATATCTTTAAAGCTGGAGAGATCGAACTGATCTTTTTTTTTTTAACTATGCTTTTTTCAGGGACTCTGTAATTGTGCCCACTGAAGTAGATATATTCCAGTGAAAAATTCCACAGTGATATAATATCAATACACATTGCTTTAAGTTCTCCTTAACCTGGTGTCTGCCATTTCTTAGCATTGACTCTTAACAAAGAAATAAAAATAAGGGTGATGGTAATGGCAATTCTTCAAGTTCAGCGAATTCATTGGAAACTTGTGGGCAGGTGGATGGTAGAGTACAAAAGCGGGCCTAAAATATTAAATATAAACTCAAAAATTATTTGCTTAAATAAACTCACACCAAATAAATAATTGGGAGAACATTTTGTCAAGATTACCTGGATATTATATTGACATATTTCTGGGAGCTAGCTGACAAAAGTAACTCTATATTTAACCCCTTGCTTAAGAATACCTTTGTGGTCAATAAGCAGGGGGAGGGAATAGTGATTCTGATCAATCATTTATTAACCCTAAGGTCTTGCTCCCAATCAGTCCAAGCAATAAAAATCAGATATAAGGGACGAGAACCAGAGATCTGGGCTCTACCTCAAGGTACTATTGTATGCACATCGCTTATCTCAGCATCTTCTTAGTTCAAGTGTGATGTTTGGGACAACAAGAAACACTCCATGAATTATTGAACAAAGGATATTCACTTTGTCTAAACACAGCAAGGATATAAAGCAAGAACATAATAGTACTTGGCTTCCCTGGGTTTGGGGCCCTAATCTCCATTTCAAAATGGGTTTGTTCAGTATCTCAACAGGATATGGCAACCTAAGTGGTCTCAGGTCCTACTAAATCTAAGAGGCAGCAAAACTGTGACCTATTATCAATCAAACCTGGAAATTGCATCAAAAATCTGGGGACAATCAGATTGCCTGGGGGTGGAAACTGTATCAGAGAAATTGGGGCCAGTCACAGGTATTCATTCCACACAAGGCATTGCTTGTGCATCTGGGGTACTCAAGGGCTAGGGAGCTAAATGAATGCATGCCTATGAGTAATAAACACTCTAACTCCTGATCTCTTGGGCACTTATATTCCTTCTTGGTACCACATCTACAATCTCCTCACATGGTATTCAGAAGACAACTACTTCAGTACATTTCTAGATAACATTTCCTGATAGTTACTTTGGGCTTCATCATGCATTGTTTTTTTTTTTTTTTTTTTAAGCAATTGGGGTTAAGTAACTTGCTCAAGGTTACACGGCTAGTCATGATTTATGTGTGGGTGCTCATTTTCTGAGGCTGGATTCGATCTCGGGTCATCCCAACTCTGAGGCCGGCGCTCTTACTCACTGCACCACCTAGCTGCCCCAATGCATTGGTTTTGTATCAAATACTGATTATTATGTCTATCCCTTCAGCTCCACAATCAGAAATTGCATGTTTCAATGGAAAAGGATGATGGAATTGTAATCAAATACTTAGATTTGGATCTTCAGTAACATAGACAGATGCAACTGAACTTAGATAAACAACCAGAAATAAGACTGCCATGACATTCTCTCAGAAAGAAAAGCTCTCTGTGGATTTATCCTTGAAAATAAATTACATAAAAAGATGAAAAGAACTCTTTCCTTGTACCCTTTTTCTATCCTCTTCCTTCCTCTAACCTTGTCATCCTGACTTCTGGAAAAGGATACAGAAAGAAAAAAACAGTATAATCCAGAACCGTGCAGGGAGATGTAGACACTATGACCATTACTGATCAGAGGACAAGTTACCTTCAGGAGAGAGTCTAAGAATAGATACTAGATGACAACCTGGGCGGAGGTTGTCAGGAGGAAGTTTCTAGAATTGATGACCCTAGCAATTTTTGTGAATTCGATTCAATTGGTTTCCTTTTAGTTCATGAGTCTAAGGTGAAGAGTGGAAGGCTCTTACCATATCTACTTTCCAATTTTTCTTTAACCCATGAGTTAAAAATGGGGAGTGTGCACCCATTTAGTTGATTGCTTTCATGGGTATGTGTATTAGAAATTCCTTTCTGGGGCGGCTAGGTGGCGCAGTGAGTAGAGTGCTGGCCCTGGAGTCAGAAGGACCTGAGTTCGGATCCCGCCTCAGACACTTAACACATACAAACATAAAAACCTAGCCATGTAACCTTGGGCAAATTACTTAACCCCAATTGCCCTCCAAAAAAAAAAAAAAAAAAGAAATTCCTTTCCTTGTGCACTAAAATCTGGGACTGAAACAGAAGGTGAGTTAAGAAATGGTGAGTGGCAAATGTCTCTATGTAGGGATGTTAAACTTAGGGGTTTTTTATTTTATTTTCTGTATATCAACCTGTAATCACAATGGACAAAATTTGAACGAACCCTAGGCTCTCCTCCACCTCCACCTCCACCTCCTCACTTGTATGCATTCCTGAAATTTATGAATTTTGATGCTCATTTATGGACTGTGAAGATAAATGTGACCTGGACCTTAGGATGCAAACAAAATTATGGAAGCACTGTGTGGATGAAGATGTAGCAAAGAGAATTTAAGAGCATCATCAGACAAGTAGGAGGAGAAACAGAAGCTAGCAGTGCCATTAAAAACCAGGGTAGAGAGATTATACAGGACAAAAAGGTGGCCAAGGGATTAAAATGCTGCAGAAAAGTGTAAAAAGATAACTTAACAAGAGCCTTTAGATTTGGCAATTAAGAGACTGTTGGTATCTCTTTTGTTTATCATTTAAAACCTTTTAACACTCAGGCTCCAATGTATGTTCCAGTCACATTATACATCAACCAACCCAATCAAAGCCTTTGATAAAGCCAGAATGGCCTTTTGTCTCTCTGTTCCTCACACATGACACCCCCATCTCAGTCTTAGAAAGCACTCCCTTCTAACCTCTGACTCATTTCCTTTAAGATGCAATTCAACTGTGATGCTCTACATGAAACATTTTCTGATGACCTTAACATCTAGCTCTCTCTCTTCCAGAATCACTTTTACTTGTCTGCATCAGACTTACTATCTTTATGTTTATCTTGTATATACAAATATGTGTATATCTTGACTCCTCTATTAGAATATAAATTTCTTTTTTTTTTTAAATTCAATAGTTGCAATCAATTTATTAAAAGAGATGATTGGTTAGGCATCTGCAATGGTGACTTCAACTTCTACACCTGGTTCAATGCTGATAGAAGTGATCTGTTTAACAATTTCAGAAGGACTGTGCAAATCAATAAGTCGTTTGTGGATTCTCATCTGGAACCGATCCCAAGTCTTTGAACCTTCACCGCAAGGAGGTTTTCTAGTTGTGATTCGAAGTGTCTTGGTGGGCATTCGAACAGGTCCCTTCACTTTCAGGTTCTTCTCTTTGGCTCCTCTGATGAGGTCGGCACACACTTTCTCGAGTGATTTCACATTGCGGCTGGTAAGGGTGATCCGGATCCGGTGAATGGCCACTTCGGGCTCCACAAGGGTCTTGCCAGTGTCTTTGAATGCCATGGCGGCAGGGCGGCTTCCTGACCGACTTATTCCTCGGTGAGAGCGAACAGCGGTGAGTCAGGAGTTAGAGAGGCAGAGACTGCCAACTCCAAGCAGCTGTGGCAGCGATACCTTCACCAAAGAGAGAATATAAATTTCTTGAGAATAGGAATTCTTTACATTTGTAACCTCAGTACATAGTAGAGCTGTTGAACTATAGAAAAGTACCTAGCACAAATTCTTGTTGACAATGATTTTCGTAGAGTGGCTTTAGCTGAGTTTTGATGTGAGAAGCCAGATTGTAGAGGGCTTAGAAGAGTACGGGAGGAGACAAATGGAGGAAATAAGGCACACAGCTTTTCCCAAGAGTTAGGATACTGCCAAGAACCTCTGTTCTTGTTGCTGTTTGGTTAATTTATTGTTGTTGTTGTTGTTTTATTTTCAGGATTTTGGAATGAAGTTTGTCCATCTGGTGAAACAGTTTAAAGGAAGGTAGGCCCTCTCTTGAAGCATCTATAAAATGAAGTGGTCTTTAGCTGTTTGGATTTCAATTCTCTTGTAATTTTTTCTGTTCTATTCCCTCTTCTTTCTCCTCTCAGACTGAAGATAATTGCTCTTGGTGAGGGAAATCTGAGCAAAACCAATTTGCATAGTTTAGCTTTATCACCATAATTTATATTCATTGTCCCAACCATCTAGTTAGTAATCCCCTCTTTGTTCTTCCCATACCCCTTCATTTCATATTTAGAAAGCCCTACATTTTGGGGTGGTTAGGTGGCACAGTGAATAGAGCCCTGCCCCTGGAGTCAGGACCTGAGTTCAAATCCAGCCTCAGACACTTAACACAAAAACTAGCCATATGACCTTGGGCAAGTCACCTAACCCCAATTGCCCTACTTTCCCCACTCCAAAAAAAAAAAAACCTACATTATTCTTAAGCATTCATAGCCAGGAATAGCTACTGTTGTTATTGTTCAGCTGTCACAGTTGTATCGAACTCTTTGTGAACCTTTTCTGGGTTTTTTTCAAAAAGATCTTGGAGTAGTTTGCTATTTCTTTCTCCAGATCATGTTGCATATGAGAAAACTGAGGCAAACAGTTAAATGACTGCTAGTAAATGTCTGAGACCAGATTTGAGCTCAGGTCTTCCTGATTCTAGATTTAGCACTCTATTCACTATGCCACCGAGTTCTCATACCCACTGATGAGTTTTAATATTTCTGATAATACTTATGGAATTATATGTTATTCATTCTCAATTATCTACTCTTACAAATTCTGGAAATAAATATTTATTATATTCATTTATTTATTTACTTATATGTGTTTATATAAGTATATATATATATATTTATAAAATATAAATACATATGAATTATATAATATTCATTCTCAATTATCTACTCTTCCATATTCTGGTTTATTTTTTTCCTACTTCAAGATGTTTAGGTTAAACATATGCTAAGTTTGTAGGGATAATGATAGAATTTCAATGAATTCATTTGATACTCTATGGTACTTTATAAAACATACTAATTTATGTCATTAATAAGATCATTTGCTTTTATTATAGATAAGAGCAAATTGATTCTCTCAACTGTGTCTTTATGGTTAAATACATCATCTGAAATTTAAATATTGAAAAATCAAACACTTTACCAGTGTATAGCAAAATATTTTTAGTGAAGATAGAGACTCTTGATTTAAATAAATGATTAGGCTCGACTGAAAAATTATAAATAAAACTCAAATTAATAAATTAATGTTCTCTACTTTAGACATTAGCTACTGTTTAAACTTTAGCTGTGTATGTGTATTGTGAGACGGAGAGTGGAGTTATAATATTCCTTCTTCCCTTCTACTGCCATCCCCTCCTACCCTCTCTTCCTCTGAGGTTCATTCAATCCAAATGTATATAACAGCAAGCAAAGTAGTACTTTGTTGCTTGTTTCAGCTACTCAATTGCCTCTGAGCCTCACCTTTGATTGTGTCAAGTGTCTGTTGGAAATGGTATATATTTTTATTGCCCTTAATAAGCCTGAGACCTTCCCTGCCCTTAATAGCTGTAATGTCATCATATGGAGGCCATGGTGGGAGGAGAACAGGAAGGGTGGAACAGGAAGGAGCAGAGCAGACAAAAACTCGAGCATGTGCTGGGACCAGGCAGAACTTAGGGAAAGAATGCTTGAAATTTCAGCACTCTATTAATCTGTTCATTTCTGAGAGCTAAGAGAAAGAATGTCTGTGATGTTGGCACTCTGTTGTTCTGTCTGTTGTTCTGTACTGATGTTACTTTGTCAGACAGAAACACTCTGTCTGTTGAGTTTTGTTGCTTTGTTAGACAGAAAAGTGAATTGAGATGCTAGTGCCTACAATGTGTGTAAATATTGTTGTAGCTCTGTTAAACTTTGTCTTCCTAGAAACAGAAACTGAAAAGAGCAGTCCTAGTAAACTGAGATATAGAACAGGTGCAGAGAGCTGCCTGCATGCAAACCCAAGCAGGACCTGGGAGGATTACTTCCCTGTGAATTCAGGCAAGAGCTGGGACCATGGAAGAGAAGCCATGAGGTTTGGAAGCTAGTCTCAAGTGAAGGTGAAAGAAGACTTTACTCGGTTACTCAGTGCTGAGGATATTGTAACTTACAGTGACCTAGAGGTGGATAGTGTTTGTACTTTCTACTACCCCTTGAGGATGATGGACTTAAGGATGATTGATTTAAGGATGACTGGAAGTCAGCCTGGAGTCAAGAAGAAAGAAGACTTGACTTGGGTTCACTATACTGATTGAGACAATTGTGACTTACTGATGAATGATATGTTTTCTTTAGGACTATGTGGCCACCTTAGTAATAAGTTATGTTTATTGCTGTAAAGGTCGTGCTTTAATTTCTTGAATGTTTTGCTTTAGTATATTGCTAAATAAATAGAGAGTTTACTCTACTAAGCAATTAGATCCTTAAAGTTACTCATAGCAGCAGTCCTAAGGAGAGCTGTTCATGACTGACTTTATAATGTATCATCCAATAAAGACTCTGGAAGCTGTTGTCTGTCAAAGTCTAAGACACTATCTTTTCTCCTAAACAAGTTGAGAGATTCATTCTATCTTTCCTACCCAATTCCTGCCCTCATACCAGGGTCATTAAATTTTGATATTCCTGCAAAGATCATAATCTCCCAACTTGTCAATTTGCTTATTTTCCATGAACTACTCCTGACCGCAACTCAACTACACACAGAGAAGGTCTTTTATTTAATCTCACCATTATCCACAGTGGTCCACTTCCATGTTTATAAACTCTGAAATTTATTTAATCATTACCCATTTTCATTCCATCTCTACCCCTGCCCTCCATTCCCTAACTCTGTACTTAAGCATCACAACAACCTTCAATTCCTTTACCACTTTGGTCTTTCCTAGACGATCACCCTTTCATGACTTCTCTCTTCCCTATCTTGAACCCTTGGTGAATCAGTTTAATTCTATACTGCTTTCTTTTTTTCCAGTCCTTTGCCCCTTTATCTTATCAATGATCTTCCTCTGCCAAGCTTCAATCTTGGATTACTTATACTATCCACTGCTTTCTCTTCTATTTATGTGTTACAGAAAGAATCTAGAGAAAATCATTGAACTATACTGATGGAGTGCACTAAAAATTTGTGTCATATAACATCAACTGAGCTTTCACTAAGAAAATACAATCCTTCTACATCTATTTAATTGATTTACTATCACACTCAATAAAGTACTTTTTCCATACCTTTCCATCCTTCTTCAAATCTTCCGAAGGCTTTCTCTCTTCCCACTATCAGTTCTCAGCTGAGAACTTTGTCTCACATTCCATTGAGAAAGAAAAGTAATTTGCTAGAGATCCCTCTTCTTTTCTCCTTGGCAACTTACATTGCTCTGATGGCTTCTGCCACAATCGCATTCTTTATCTCTTTCATATGTAAAGATGTTTGTTTTGTTGTTGTTATGACTAACCTGTATACCAGAAAAAGTGATTTTATGCAGCTAGTGGTGCAGTGGATAAAGAACAGACTTGGAATTGGGAAAACTCATCTTATGAGTTCAAATCCAGCCTCAGACACTTACCAGTTGTGTGAACCTGAGTAAATCATTTAATCTTGTTTGTCTCAGTTATTTATTTGTAAAATGAACTAGAGAAGGATATGGCAAACCACTCTGGAATCTTTGCTGAGAAAATTTCAGAAGTGAGTGGTCACAAAGAGTCAGAAACAGAAACTCAACAACAAAAAATATATATTTTAGGGGCAGCTAGGTGGCACTGGCCCTGGAGTCAGGAGGACCTGAGTTCTAATCCGGCTTCAAACACTTAACACAAAAATTAACCATGTGACCTTGGGCAAGTCACTTAATGCCAATTGCCCTCCATTATATATATATATATATATATATATATATATATATAACAAATAAACAAACAATATATATATATAAAAACAAATAAACAAACTATATATATGTGTATGTATATATATACATATATATGTGTATATATATATATATACAAAACAAAATAAAATAAACCTACATTGCTTTAGTGAGGTGCCCAATCGATACTTTTGTTTTAAACATGCATACATGTAGATATGTGTTTGTACTTACATAGACATGTGTATATGCCTGCGTATACACATGTATATGTCTGCATATGCACATGTATATTTGAATATATGTGTAAATGCACACACACGTATATATGCACACATGTGCATTGTGTGTTGTGTGTATACATGCATACATGTTGTGTGTATACATGCATATTCATTATCTGTCTACATATCTACATGCAGCATAAATATACAATTATTAAATGCAATGAAGTTAAAATGGCATATTAGCAGGAGGGATAAGGAAAAGCTTCGTATGGAAAGTGATCCTTGAATAGCCTCTTGAAAGAAGGAATGTATGCATCAGAAATGAAATTGGTAGATAAATAACCAGTGAAAGGCAGAGGAATAAAAGTTGCTGTTATTGCTCAATCAGGTCTGACTCTTTATGACTCCTTGTGCAGTTTTCTTGGCATATATGCTAAAATGTTTTGTAATTTCCTTCTCCTTTCATTTTATAAATGAGGAAACTGAGGCAAACATATAAGTGACTTGCCTAGGACCACACAGCTAGTTAGGGTCTGAGGTCAGATTTGAACTTCCTGACTAGAGGTTCAGCACTCTATTTGGTCAGCCATGTAGCTGCCTCATAGGAATGAAAGATGGAGTACTAAATATGAAGGGCAGACAAGTCAATTTGACTATCCCATAGAGTGTGGAAAGAAAAGCAATTGAAAATGAAGCTATAAAAATACAGTAGAGCCCACATAATACAGTTTGAGAATAGTACAGCTGGTTTGCATTTATGGTGTTATGTATTTTATTTTTATCTTTTTTCCCTGGATTTTAGGGGTCTTCAGTGATTATGTAACATAGAAGCTTTAAAAGTAAGGATTGTCAGGGCGGCTAGGTGGCACAGTGAGTAAGAGTGCCAACCTCGGATCTGGGATGACCCGAGATCAAATGCGGCCTCAGAAAATGAGCACCCACGTATAAATAATGACTAGCCGTGTAACCTTGAGCAAGTTACTAAACCCCAATTGCTTAAAAAAAAAAAAGTAAGGATTGTCTTAGGATGCATTAATAGAAGCGTTAGGTCCCAGGTGAGTTAGATGGAAGTCCTGATGAGCTCTGTCCTGGTCAGACTAGGAACATTGTGTTTGGATTTGGGAAAACTTTTGCAGGGAGGGCACTGAAACCCTGCAGAGGGTCCAGAGAAATAGAGTGACAGACTAGTAATCATGTGATAAGAAAATCAGTTTAAAATAGTATATTTTGCCTGGGAATTATGAAACTTATTAATGGGTGGGGCCAGGCAGGTATACTGGCTCTAATGAGATATTTGAGTGGATGACATGTGGAGGAGGGTGCTGCTTTGTCCTAGATGGCAGAAATAGGACCAACGAATGGAAGTCACAGAGAGAAGAATGTGGATTTGATTCTAGGAATACTTAACAAATAGCATTGTCTCAGAATGACCTTAGGATCTACTAAGATTCCTCCAATGGAGGTCTTCATTAAAGCTTTGAAGAGATCTGTTTGAAATCAACAGGATTCCTGTTCATATATAGCTTGCATGATATGACCTCTGAAGACTAATTCTATAATTGTGTATGATATCAACCAACACAATTTCAGGCTACTGAAAATTATAACTCTTCCACTTCTGGACTATATATAAGTACAAGGAAAATGTATCCTTATACTTTGGCTGTGTTTGCATGCAAGGGGGCAGAATTGTTCCAAATATTTTTATTCTAACTTTTTAGCCAATCTTTTTAGTCAATATAAACAGCAACATAATTAGGGCAAGATATATTTCTACATCTCTGTTAATCCAACTTCTTTGTAGATGGATAGCCAAAGTTCAACATGACTGGAATTCATGGATAGTATGATCCTTAAAATCTTCCTTTTACTGTTGCAAAACTTTAATCAGGAACTGTTCTTCCAAATATGTGGGATAAAGGAAATGTTTTAATATTCTACATTAACTTTTATCATTCCTGTCTTCTAGTAGAAGGCAAGGCAATTAATTGTGGTAATATTAATAATTTTAAAAGACATTTCCTTCTCTTTTTCACTAACAAGATGGCCAAGTAAAAAATATGATAGATTTAGAGTTAGAGCTTGTTATTTAGTTGTTTCAGTCATGAACTACTCTTCATGACTTCGTTTGGGTTTTCTTGGGAAAGATTCTAGAGTGGTTTGCCATTTTCTTCTCTAGCTCATTTTACAGATGAATAAACTGAGGCTAATAGGGTTAAGTGACTTTCCTGTAATCACACAGAGATTAAGTGTCTGAAAATATTTAAACTCATAAAGATGAGTCTTCCTGACTCCAGGCTGACAAATAACTGCTCTCCCATATCACATAACCACTCTGGGCCTTTTTTTCCTCATATTCAATACAAGAGAGTGGCACAAGATGATTGTCAGTGATAAATATTTACTAAATCCTATACTGTGGTCAAGCATCTGTGTTAAGTGCTTAGATACACAAAGATAATCCCTGCTTTCAAAGAGTTTACATTCTTCTAGAAGATGCAACATGCACGTAATTAAGTAGTTGGAAGAGAGCCAAAGATAGATGACCCCCTGTTAGAGCTGTGAAAGATAGATGCTTGCATGGGATTTGCATTTACACTACATAGCCTCTCAGGTCACTCTCATTTTAAGATACTTATTTATATATTCTTTGGGCTAAGCCATAGGAGTCAGAAATCAATAGACTGTAGAAGCCTTGACACAGGTGCACTAAGGCACAGGACTTGTGTAGGGAACTTAAGAGTAAGTTAAAAAGACATTCAGAGAGATGGAAGAGAATAGGAAAGGAAAATCAAATGCCTGGTCATCTACTATAGAAGCAACCTGATTTTATTATTCACTACAAACACTTCTCACCATGCTACCCTAGCAACATGATCCCACTAGGGTGATAAATAGGGGATGGTAGTTTATATTCCTAGCCCTCTTTCTTAGTGGCACCTCCCCTTTCTATGAAATTGTTTGCAGGCAGTTCCTAAGCCCTGCTGCAACCTGAAATCCCCCACCATGTTCTTATAGAGATAAAAGACATAATTTTGTGTTTTATACACCCTTCCCCACAAATATGCAATGCTGACCTAGTTATATATTAGGTGCTAAGGAATATATATATTGTATTTGATAATTGTCTCAAGTTTCTGTTTTATCACATCAGTGAGGCTCCAGAGTTCTGAAATAATAACTAGTTTTTTTTTTTACTTAGTGCTAGAATAAATAAGGTGTGTGTGTGTGTGTGTGTGTGTGTGTGTGTGTGTGTGTGTAATGGTAGCCATCTCTAGGGCAGGGAAGGGAGGGAGGAAAAAAAGACATTTACATGATAACTTTATTATATCTATCTATCTATCTATCTACAGATAGATAGATAGATAGATAGATAGATAGATAGATAGATAGATAGATAGATATAGATATAAAAGGAATGAAAAAAGTTGTACGTAATAGACTTGGGGTTTCATGTGCAATCATTTTTTTTTTAAAAAAACTTATATTGTGTTATGGAAATGCTTGCTTTATTCAATAAATTAAAAACAAAATATTTTAAAAGTATTCTGCATTAATTATCTCATTTTATACTCAAAGGGACCCTGTTAAGTAGATGTTCTTATTAGTCGTATTTTGCAAAGGAGGAAATTGAACCTAAGGGAGGGTAAGTGGTTTGCCCAGCTAGTTAATGTATGAAATGGGATTTAACTCAGATCCTTCTGATGCCTAATCTTGCACTCTCTTCACCATGCTACATTTCCAATCTGTCCACTATGCCATATTTTTTCCCTTTCTACAGAAAAATAGTAATGTCCAAATTGCTAAGTGAATTCAAGGTTTGGACCTAGCCAAAGACATCACAGCTAGCTTTTGAACCAGCTGTCTCTAAGCAACATATGAGCCAAAGGCAACATAATCCCATCAGTTCCCAGGGAAGAGTTTGAATCAATATGGCCTGGCTGCTGACTTCTGGGAAGGAGTGACAGTGGATAAATCAACCAGTCATGCCAAAAGATAGAGCTGGATGGCTTTTTTTTCCTTTCATGTTTGACATGAGAAAAGATCATCTTTCCATGATGAGAGTCTTTTTTTTGCATGAAACGTGTGTGAAAGTTCATGTGTTAACGCATGTGTATGTGTGTATAGGTTTGAATCCTCGGGTTTCCCCTCCATAAATATTTGCTTCTATAAATATTGAGTAAATTAAAACTTTAGATAAACTTGTTAAGATTGACTAAATTATATTTTCACTAAATTTCTTACCTTGGCATTATAATTTTCTTCTTCCCATATCTCATTACCCTTTTGTCCCTTGTATTGAAATTGCTGAATTTATTCCAAATGCCTGTCCCTTGTAAATAACTACCATGTTATCTTTTTTTCTCCTTCACAATACTTGAATGTCAAGGATTCCCAGAAAATGTGTTGGCATTACACAGTGGAGCCTCACATTTTAGAATTATACCTTCAATTCAGAGTTAGAGAGCTTCTTCCCTTCTCTGGCAGGCTAGCCGATTCAGGATGTCCAACGGAAAATTATAGCTATTCATCAACTAAGGCGAGGGAGTCATCTTTTATTGTAAAACCTTAGGCTCTTGGATGATTGTAAACTATAGCAGACAGAATTACTCCCATTGTACTCCTCGGGGGCTCCTTGCTTCTCAGAAAAGAAAAACAGAGATAGTAAAGTTTGTTTGTTTCTTAACCACTGACTACCAGGAGATTCCAAATACATTCTCACTTCAAGCCTGTCCTATACCTAAGATGGGGTTTATTTAGAAAGTGCTAAAGATTCCATGGAAAGTTATAATTCTAGACAACATGACTAAAAATGTGGTTGCCTGTGAGACTACGGACTGAATTCTCAGTATCAATTACAGTTGGTGAAGGTAGGTGAGTCATTATGGATAGTTTCTTACTAAAATGGTTAGAAAGTCAGAGAGAAATTCCTGTCAAATTTTGAGCTCGAAATGGGGAAACTCATCAACAATGAGAGCAGAAGATAGTTTTCATCATCTCTCTTCATATGTTATTGTTCTAATCCTTTTAGTACCTCAACTTGATTGATAAAGAATGTGGAAGTGAATTGTCTTAAGAAAAATAGTTAGGTACATTATGGTTTATTTTTCCCTGATAACTCTCTTTGGTCTCCTCCCCATCACAACCCTTAATTTACAAAGTAGCAAAAGTCCAGATGTATGAGAGAAGATAAATTGTACTTAGTCAGCCCCATGTTTTTGCTCTTTTAAAAGGCAGTCTTTCAGCAGGGATGGTATGTAGGGATAGGGACATTTTCGTTAGAATGTGAAATTTCAAGTGAGGAAATTCCCTCTACTTATAAAGAAAGGTCTGGATCTTTTTCTGTAAATTATATTCTTATTAATGCCTAGAACCCTGAGATATTTAAGTGATTTGCACATTATCACATAACCAGGGAATGTCAATGGTAACTGTTTCTCTTTGGAACAGCAACCCTGAATGTCTTCCCCTCCTAACTTGATTTCTTTTTCTTTTGCTAATTAAAGGGGCCATCCCTTCACTCACTTCTTAAAGAGGACTAAGTGAATACTTGAAAAAGGGCCAGAGTCTCCCATTGCACCCTGGTTCATCTCCAGTCATCTTGATGAACATCTGGTCATTGAATCCAGATGACTCTGCGGGGGAAGTGAGGCTGATGACCTTGCACAGCCCTCCTCATTCATATCAAAGTCACCTGCAAGTGATGTCATCATTTCCCTGATTTTGTGGTCCTCTTTGAAAGGAAGGACAAAGAAAAGCTGTGAGTATACCAAGCTGCTGCCTGAATGGGGACCTGACTAGTTGGGTAACTCCCCTCATCCTCTCCTTCTCCTCCCTCTCCATCTCTCTAAAGAAAGGTAAATTTTGATGTCCAGAAGCTGCCCACTTAACTTGGAGTTTACTGGCTAAATCTTCCTTCCTTCCTTCCTTCCTTCCTTCCTTCCTTCCTTCCTTCCTTCCTTCCTTCCTTCCTTCCTTTCTCTCTTTCTCTTTTTTCTTTCTCTCTTTGTCTCTTTCTTCCCCTGCCCTCCTTCCCTCCCTTCCTCCTTTCCTTCCTTCCTTCCTTCCTTCCTTCCTTCCTTCCTTCCTTCCTTCCTTCCTGCCTGCCTTCCTTCCTTCACAAAACCTTAAACGAAGTTCACTAAGAAGCTCATAGAATGGACCAAAAATAGACCCCTATCCAAGCTTCACTTAATGACTATATTTTGGGCCTTCCTGCCTTAGAGTGAAGGTCAATGGTAAATTTTTCTCTTTGGAACAGCAACCCTGAGGGTCTTCCCCTCCCAGCTTGACTTTTTTTCCTTTTTTCTCATTAAAGAGACCATCCCTTGACTCACTTCTTAAAGAGGCCTATTCACTGAATGGGAGTGGACTCACTTTAAGTGAATTCATTAAGTGTAGGGGATCCTTAGGACCAGGTTCTCCCATTTCATCCTGGGTCATCTCCAGTTGTCCTGACAAATATCAGGCCACTAGATCCAGGTGGTTTGGAGGAGAAAGTGAAGCTAGTGACCTTGCATGGTCCTCCCTCACTCAAATCAAAGTCAAGTGTAAGTCATAGCATCATTTCCCTGATGCCATAGTCCTCTTTGAAAATGAAGGACAAAAATAATATCCAGTATGTTTCAGAGGTGGGTATCTAATAATCCTAATTAAATCTAATAAATCCTAACTAAAACTAATCTAATAATTAGGTTTTTTAACCTACTTCTCTAGTAATGATCTCAGGCTACTTCTCTGTCATGTAATGATAGCAGTTAAATTATGAACACCCCCTAATCAGGTCCTTTGAATTAAAGTTTTTCCTCTTAAAATGTTTACTGATGTTTAGCAGCTAACTGGAAGGATGCCTCAGATTCTTATTGGTAAGTCAAATATAATTATTACTGTAATGCATTTGTGTGTATTTTTATTATAAAACCAAAGGTAGTAAGAATCTTTATTTCATGGAAGAGCTTTTCATCTCACACTATAGACTGCATGATGAGTGGAAAAACTGTAATGATAATCACAAATTACCCATTGTAAAGGATGATTTGACAATCTAAATTATATCAAAAACTACCTTGATACTTGGAAACTTAAATTTGAAGGTGGAACTTGGCAGAAAATAGGTTGGGAAATATAGTTTCACAAATAGGTTGGGAAATATAGTTCAGGCCTAAGAATCAAAGAGATTTAAAAAAAGGCCAAAGGCTTATGGAATGGTAAGCAATCAATCCACCAACAAACCTTTATTAAATACTTTCTATAGATACTAGAGATACAAAGTCAAAACTGAAAAAAAAAACCTGCCTTCAAACGGCTTACCATCTATGCTAGAGGAAACTACACATAACATTTATAAGTGACCTGACTTCTATCCAACTGTGGGACATATTTTTTGACGAACAATCCTGCGGTTTGGAGAGTTACTCAGAGAGGTACAACACTTGTTTTGCTGAGGGGCCTCTGAGATTACAGTCCATTCCTATCTTGATGGGCAAACACTTCAAGGAAGAAATTAAGATGTGGTAGAGAGGTAAATGTGGTCTTTTGGTCACAGCAGACAGGAGATCTCCCTGGAACTGTGGAGAAAGCTGCCCCCCTATCCCTCAACTTGTCACTTGATTCTAAGTGCCTGTAATCCTGGATACACAAATAGGCTCCTTCTGTTGACCTCTCAACATTCTCATATTGTTTGAATTGAGATGTTACCTCTCAGATGAAGATCTCATTTGTTCTTCTGAATTCTTTCATCTCTTCTAATCTGTTTGATTTACCAAATTTCTATTTTCTTTGTAACAAGGTAAGAAGGTTTGCTAGTTAGTTGGCATCGTCTTTTTGTGTGTGTGTGTGTGTAGCCAGTATTTGGTAGGAGAGGAGGCATGAGTAGTTAGGGGCATCAGGATTGGTCTCATATAGAAAGTGACATTAACTGAACTTTGAAGAAAACTATGAATTCTCAGAAGGGAGGGTGTTATAGGTATGGGAGGCAGAAAAGGCAAAGGTTCAGAGGCAAGATATGGGTTCTATTACAAACAAATTAACTTATGTCCTGTGTAGGAGAATTTGATCAATAAGTCTGGAAATGTTTTTTTAAAGGTTTTTATTATTATTATTATTTTGCTTTTTTGGAGTGAGGAAGGCTGGGCAATTGGGGTTAAGTGACTTGCCCAAGGTCACAGGGCTGGTGTTAAGTGTGTGAGGTTGGATTTGAACTCAGGTCCTCCTGACTCCAGGGCTGGTGCTCTATTCATTGCACTACCTAGCTGCCCCCTTTTAAAGGGTTTTAAATGCTACAAAGCAGAATCCATATTTGATACTAGGTGTAATAGGGAGCCACTATAGTTTACTGAGTTTCAAATGAATTGTCTTATAGGTATATTAAAGTCAACAAATCCAAAACAGAGCTCATCAACTTTTCTTTTAAAATTAATTTAGTGGAATAAAAAAGTTATCAATCATTGATTTTTTTCTACCTCTCAATTCTTCCACTCCCCATTGCAAGGGGATGGGGGAAGGGGGAGAAACAAACCTTTGTAATAAATATATTTAGTCAAGAAAAATAATTTCCCAAAGTGGACTTGTCAAAAATATCTTTCTCTTTTGAGTCCATCTGTTCTGTGTCAGGAGGTGGGTAGGAATACACGATCATTGGTCCCTTGCAATCATGGTTAATCATTGCTGTAATGAGAAGCCTTAAGTCTTTTAAAGTTTTTGTTTTGCTTTGATGATATGGTAAACACATTATCCTTCCCCTCAAAAACAAACAAAAAAGCCTCCTCTTTTCCAAACTTTACTATTGCTTTTTGAGTTCACAGACATTGTACTGGTTATTGTACTATCCTCCCCATATTCTATGACTCCATGGTTAGATCTGCTTACTCTTCTTGAACATGGTACATCATATTCTGACTCACAGCCTTTATCTTGACTGTCCCCCATGCTTGATATCATTTTCCTCTTTACCTCTGCTTTCTGGATTTCCTGTCTTCCCTTTCAAGAAATATCACATTCCAGGTTCTATAAGAATCTTATCCTAGTGTCTCATCGTGGCAGTGACTTCCCTCTGAGTTTACCTTCCATCTACATTGTAAATTGTCATTTGCATGTTGTCTTCCACTAAAATATGAACTCCATGGGAAGAGGTATCATGATTTGACCAACCTTTTTATCCCTATGCCCACCTCTTAGCACAGTCATCTTTCATGGCTAATTGAGTTGATGTTTCTGATGCCTAAAAATGTGAACAGACAGAGTACTGATAACTCTACCAACATACTAGCTCTCAGAAATCCCCACTCCATTAACCATGGTTTCCAGGGACAAAGAACAATTTGGCTAACTTCATGATGTAAGCTTTTGATGCTGCTTTATTTACCATTCAGAGTGTGACATGCTGAGAGATCATATCAATTCGTACTCTAAAATTCAACTGAATCCAGTTCATTCAAGAATGTATATTGCTTTCACACTGTCCACAAACAGAAACACACTTATTTATTATCCTTAGATACCCTTTTAATTCATTGAGCCCAGGTAAAATCTAGGCTTTTGATAGTAACAAAGTCCAATATATGATTCAGTTTTCATTTAATTGACATCTTTCTATTCATTCATTAATCCATTCATCCATCTATCTATCTATCTATCTATCTATCTATCTATCAATCCATCTACTTAAGTTACCTTTTTGGAGGCTAGGTTTTACTATCTCATTCAGATTGGAAATGAAGCAGCTACTCATAAGTTGATCCCATAGATTGCTGATTGGTACAGTGGGGCAGGGTGGGTTTCCTACTCAGGTTTTGACTTATCTAGTTTACACCTCCTTAGGAAGTTAGATGGTCCTATGATGTTAGGGGCTCACTATATTAATGCCAGACTTATAGGGAAAACAAATCAGTTTAGCACACTGCAGTTTAAAATTTCCAAGTGCAAGTGATCCTCCAATCTCAACCTTTCAAATAATAGGTATAGGCATGAGCCACCAAGCCTAACTTGATCTAATTCTTATTAAAAGTTGAGGTTAACTGAACCATATTAAGTACAAAGAGGATAAAATTTGATAGATGATATCATTTTGAAATAACTGAAAGATATACTTTCAGGATATCTCAAGGAAGAAAAAATATTAATTAATTGGGGGTAACATCAGAGATAGTATTATTTTTAAATGACAAGAAGGTCAAATTTGAACTCATGTCCTCCTGACTCCAGGCCTGGTGCACCACCATTGCACCACCTAACTGCCTAAGTTGGGCAGGGCTTTAAAAGCTAAACAGAGGAGTTTATTTTTCATTCTAAAGCAGTCTGAAGTTACTGGAATATACTGAGGAGGGGAGTCACATGATGCATAGGATGGCTGTTGCTAGAATCCAGTTAAGAGGCAATAAGATCTTGGACCAAGGTGGCAGCTGTATGAGGGGAAAGAGAAGGGCTCAGGTGCAGATAGCTATTACAAGACTTCATATATGTAATAAATATTGTGTTTTTTGTCTTCTCAGTGGGTGAGAGATTTGTACCAATTAGTAATTATCAAACCATCTACATTTTTATTTCCATAAAATACTTACGAGTTTTAAAAATTAAAACTCTTGGGAATTTTGGTAAGATGGTAAAATTAGATATTTCCTAGTGATAACTTTACCCAAGCACCAAAATAACACCAAAAAAAGGGGGCAGCTAGGTGGCACAGTGAATAGAGCACTGGCCTTGAGTAATGGAAATGCAAATTTAAAGATCTTCCCTGCCCCTAGGTTAAGTGCACTTGGAGCCTGTGGTGGGAGGCTTGTTTTTCAGGAAAGCCCACACTTTGATACTTTGTGATTGGGCAATGGGTCAAGAAGGTTGTTACATTCTCTGAGCCAGGAGAAGGCTATATAAAAGGCTATGTAAAGGCTATATATAAAGCATCCTGATGGGAGGGTTTGCTTTGGGGCTCACTTTGAGAAGTGTTGTGTGAATTGACCAGATGAGACTCTGGCCAGCTGTTGAGAACACCCTGGCTTTGAAAACCCAAATGTTGATGCTTCCCTGTTCGATAACTGTGATTTGTTATTGATGTATGTAATGTTGGGACAGTTTAGAAGCCTGTCTGTTTGATCTGTAAGTTCTGTCTGTATGCTCTGAAGGTTGGGGTGCTGACCTTTTTCCCCTGAACTAGGTAAATGATATATGCTTGTTTGATTAAAGCAAGATTGTTAACCCATTTTGAGTTGCTTTCCTTTAGAAAAGCAAATCTAAGAACCTGTGTTGGCAGCCACCCTGGGAATGTTGGGGTGCTTGCTGCTACACCTTGGAGTCAGGAGGACCTGAGTTCAAATCTGGCCTCAGACACTTAACACAAAAACTAGCCTGTGATCTTGGGCAAGTCACAACCCCAATTTCCCTCCAAAAAGCAAAAAAAAAAAATGTACACTTACTAGGCATTAAAGTTGGAAGTCACTTCAAGGGGTGACATAAGCTAGCTCTCTGTCTTCTGACTGGTAAGACTTTGTCACTGAAATTTTACAGATCAAGTGACCCATTCCAGTTCTATAGCTAGTAAATTAATTTGAGAAGTTTTTTGTTTGTTTGCTTTTTTGAAGAGATTTCTTAACTACTTCTTTAAAAGCAGATTTATACAACCTTACTTCGTAGCCTTTCTCAATGCTTACTCCCACTCCACCTCCCCAAAACAATAACAACAAAAACTCCTAATTTTGCAAAACCATTGTCTCCTTTTATCTTACTCTGTCCTGGTTTCAGAAATCAGAGAATAACTCATTCTCATATACAGCTACAAAATAATTGACCTATCTTTTCCTTCCCTTTAAATAGATGATACTATTACAGTTCCTAGTGCTAAAGGTAAATGTGAGCATGAATCCTGCTAGAGGAACACATAGAAATGATTTACTTTCCATATGATTCATTACATGATTGTCAACATGCAAATAACAGCTTATGTTAAAGGGCTATATGGCCTATAGACTTCACACCACATTTTAGGAACCCAGCATTCAGATCTTAACAGGTAAGTATGAGCAATTGAGTTAAATTCCTTTTTAACATGCAAATGTATTCATAGGTTTAAAGACAGCATATAGACTCTACTACTGATTTGGATTTCTAAAGACTTTACATTTTCCTACAAATGCATTTATGAAATTTTCATTCTTTGGTTGTTACTGTTTTTGAATTTTCCTTTTTGTTATTATGAATTTACCAAACATCCACAAATGTGAATACTACCCTACACTAAGGACAGAAAAAGAAAACTCCATAGAAAATCAGGAATATCCATTAGGTAGAGCTTATATTACAAATTAAATTATATTACTTATACTATATATTATTATATATAATATATTATCTTTATATAATTATCTTTTTATATCATCATGAAAGAAACAACATAGTTTCTGTTTCACTGATGGCATCTTTATTCATTTATTTAAAAATCAGGACTGGATTCTGGGAAGATGACATAGTAGGTCAGAAAATTCCAAGCTCTCAATATTTTCTCCCCCAAAAGAGATAAAATAGTACCTTAAGAGTCAAATTATAGGTGGAAATAAATAAGAATAGAGGCACAACCAGGGTCCTCCTGCAACAACTTGAGAAGAATGGAAGAATACTCAAAGGAAGAGATTTGGTTCCTACGAAGAGGAAACATCTCCAGACTAGGTTCCATTTTAACAACAAGACTCAAGTCCCAGGTTTGGTTTAAGAGTCTTCCTTGGACCCAGTCACAGGAACTTTTACCCCTAGGATAGCTAGGGGATTTAGATGTCTGAGCACAGGAAGACTGAGGGAACCTCTGCTGATAAAGAACGCCAAATCTAGCTGTGTAGGGCGAGAAAGGCACAGGCCCAGGGAGTGCATAAGCATTGGGACAGAAAGCCCCTGGCTTTGGGCACTTACAGAACATTGGAGGTTTGGCTTTGGTTACAGGCTAGAGGGGAGAACTGAAGATCTGGGGTGAGAGGCTCCATTCCCCATACCCCAAAGCTAGAGGTGATTACACAATTTAAGCTAAAACAAAAAAAAAAAGGGGCAGGCTAAGGAGAAATAATACAACCATAGAAATCTATTATGGGAATAGAGATGACAGGGGTTCATTTTTAGAGTAGGATATTGAAGCAAAGAAAACCCCAAAGAGTTCTGTCAAATGGCCATCTGCCCATAAAAAATTCATAGAAGATCTTAAAAAAAAAAGACTTTAAACATCAAATGATGTAGAATGGAGGAAAAACAAACAAACCAAAAAGAATGATCCAAGAAAAACAAGAAAGATATGAAAGGAAAATCAACCAATTAGAAAAGGAGATCTAGAATCTTAAGGATGAAAACACCTTGAAAATTAGAATTAAGCAAAGTGAAATCAGCAAAATTATAAAATATCAAGAAATAATTAAACAAAATATGAATAACGAAAAATGGAAGAAAAAGTGAAACAAAAGAAAAACAACAGATTTGGAGAATAGATTGAGATGAGAAAATATAAAAATAATTGGAACAACTGAAAGTTGAGGTAAGAAATAAGCTTGATACAATAATACAAGAAATAATTAATGAAATTTTTTCTGGAAGCATTAGAGCAAGGGGGAAAAGCAGAAATAGAAAAAAGTTGATCGATCACCACTTTAAAAAGATCCTATAAGGAAAATTCATAAGAATATCATGATCAACTTCTTAAACCCACCATTCAAGGAAAAATTTTAGAAATATCAAGATTAAAACAATTTAAATATGATGGTGTCACAACTAGAATTACACAAGATCTAGCATCAGAGATATTAAAGGACTGCAGATCTTGGAATACAACATATGGAAGAGCAAGAGAACTGGGGCTCTAGCCGAAAATATCATATCCTGCGAAGTTAAAAATTATCCTTAATGAAAAAAAGTGGACATTAGATAAACTCTCAGACTTTCAAGACTTTAAAAAAAAATCCTGAACTTAATTAAACTTTCAGACTTTCAGTGTGGCGGAGCCAAGACAGCAGAGTAGGAACAGCACTTCCAGGGTGCTCCAGCCCACACCACTTCAAAATTATGTAAAGGGGTACTCTGAACAACCTCTGGAGCTCGAGAACCCACACAAGACACAGAGACGCTAACCTCCTGCTGAGGACAGCCCAGCAGGCTGGCAGGACACTGCCACTATAGCATTCTGGGAGCTTAGTGCAGGCCCATGTGAGCTGGAAGTTTTAGCCCCAGGGCAGCTGGACCAGCAGCCAGATGGAGGGACCCCAGAATACCAGCAACTGTGGCATTTCCACATTTTGCAAAACATAGATGCCTGGGACAAAGTGAGAGGTTGGTGCCCTATGGACTTTGGACCAGTATTTGGGAGCACATCAGCTTCTTCCCCTGTGGGCTAGAAGCCATTGAGACACTGACCAGCTTGTGCCACATTGCAGTTTCAGCTCCTGCCCTGTTGACTGAGGGGGGACTGGGTGATCAGTATGGGGGGGGTAATTGCTCTTGCTTTAACCTTCTTGTATCTGGATTGTGGTGTGGGGTGGATGTCTTGGAGTGTGTGACCAGCTTGCCAGACTGTGAGGAGGTTTCAGAGAGGCCACTCAACTAAACATCCAGCAGTTGAGAAAAACCAGCATTTGGGAAGAAACTCCCCCTAGCTGGTGGCAGAGTCCTATTGTGGCAACAAACCCAAAAGTCAAGTAATTGAGTGGCAACATGCCTAGATAAAGGAAACAAAATAAAAAGAAAAATTCAACATTAGCTTCCTATTTTGGGAAAAAGTGTACCAAAGCATGGAACAGGACAAGGACTGGGAGGTCAGAAGTCCTACACCAAAAGCCCCAAATGAAAATACGAGCTGGTTACAGGCCATAGAGGACCTTAAGATGCAGATAAGAGAAGTGGAGGAAAAAATGGGAAGAGAAATGAGAAAGATGCAAGAAAAATATGAAATGAGACAAAACATCCTGACTAAGGAAAATAACACCTTAAAAATAGACTAACTCAAATGGCAGAAGAAGCTCAAAAAGGCAATGAGGAGAAGAATGCCTTAAAAAGCCAAATTTGCCAGATGGAAAAAGAATTTCAAAAGCTCACTGAGGAGAATCATTCCTTCAGAATTAGACTGGAGCAAATGGAAGGTAATGACTTTACGAAAAATCAAGATGCTGTTAAGCACATCCAAACAAATGAAAGAATAGAAGGCAATGTGAAATATCTCATGGGAAAAACCGCTGACCTGGAAAATAGATCCAGGAGAGATAATCTAAAAATTATTGGACTATGTGAAAACCATGATCAAAGAAAGAACCTAGAAATCAACCTTCAAGAAATTCTCAAGGAAAATTGCCCTGATATTTTAAAACCAGGGGGCATAACAGCGTTTGAAAGAATCCACTGATCACCTCCTGAAAAAAATTCCAAAGACAAAACTCCTAGGAATATTATAGCCAGGTTCCAGAATTCCCAGATAAAGGAGAAAATATTACAAGCATCCAGGAAGAAACAATTCCAATATTGTGGAAACACAATCAGAATAGTGCAGGAACTGGCAGCTTCTACACTGAGGTATCGAAGGGCTTTGACTATGATATTCCAGAGGGCAAAGGAGCTGGCATTAATACCAAGAATCACCCACACAGGGAAAACAGTATTATGTTTCAGGGGAAAATATGGTCATTCAGTAGAAGAGATGACTTTCAAGCATTCTTGATGAAAAAACCTGAGTTGAATAGAAAATTAGACATTCAGACACAATAAGCAATAGATGCTTAAGAAGGTAAACAGGGAAAAGAAATCATAAGGAACTTATCAAAATTGAACTATTTACATTCCTACATGGAAAAATGACAACTGTAACTGATGAAATATTCCTTGGTAATTGAAAAATAATTGAAGAAGGGTATAGGGGCATATGAATACATATGTGAATGTTTACAGGTATTCATACTTAGAGGGCAGAGGTCAAATTCAATAGGAAGGTATGATACTTAAAAGGTGACATTAAGAGGTGAGAGAAGAATATAACGAGAGGTGATGGGGAGAGACAGAATGAGGTAAACTATCTCATATGGAAGAGTAAATGGAACATGGTTACAAGGCAGGGGAAGGAGTGCAATGCAAAAAGGCAAAACCTTATTCTCATTGAATTTGGCTCGTGAAGATAATGACATACATGCTAAATAGGATATCTCACCCTACAGGAGAGTAGGGGGAAAGGGAGTGAGAGGGGGGATGATGGAAGGGAGGGCAGGCTCAGGGAGAGGGAATTTGGAAGCATCCACTTTTGAAAAGGGAGAGGATCAAAGTAGGGAATATACCAAATGGGAGGTGGGATAGAAGGGAAGGAAATACAGTCATTGTTTTACAGTATATCCACTATGGTAATGTTTTGCATAGCTACACATATACAACATATACCAAATTGCTTGTCTTTCCAGTAAGAGTGGGTGACAAGGGAGGAAGGGAATGAATCTGGTATTCTAAGTTTTAAAATCAAATGTTTAAAAATATATAAATACTATTATTAATAGCATCTTACATATAATTGGGAAATAAGATATACAGGCATTGGGACACAGAGATTCACTTTGCCCTACTTAAAAAGTCCAAAGGGGTATAGGAGAA
The DNA here is from genome assembly GCA_011680675.1 of Gymnobelideus leadbeateri. NCBI lineage: Eukaryota > Metazoa > Chordata > Mammalia > Diprotodontia > Petauridae > Gymnobelideus > Gymnobelideus leadbeateri. The sequence goes on along the minus strand of WOXC01003002.1, from coordinate 64,055 downwards.
GATATGGGAGAGAGCAGATTGGATGAGGGGCTATCCTGTGGGACTGCTATTCTGTGGTGGTAGGTACGGGAAAAATTGTAACTCAAAATCTGGCAGAAATTAATGATGTAAACTAGAAGTTAATACAGCATAAAAATATTCTCTTTAATTTGAAAATTGTACTTAATTTTTAAGGGAAATTCATAAAGAATTAACAATAATGAGCTGAAACAATCTTTCGGGGAAAAAAAGCTATGCTTTGTATTAGTTGTTCTTTTTTTTAAATTAATTTATTAGTTTAGTTTCAGTTAGCAAGATTCAATTCCATAGTTCCTTGATTTTCAAATTTCCTTTACTTCCCTCCCCCCTCCCCACATGACAGCATATAGTCCAGTATAGGATCTGCAAATGCATTCATATTAGACATTATTCCAATTACAAAGGCGTATTGTACTAGGTGGGATGAAAGATGGTAAGGAAGAAATAAAACCGAACAATGAAAAGAACAAGATAATTTAGTTTGCTTCCATCAGGATTCAGGCTCAGTTCTTTCCAGTTATATCTCTGGATGGTGCATTTCTCACTTTCTTGAGTCTTTCTGGATTAACTTATATCACTGCATTGCTGAAAAGAGTCCAGTCTGTCATAGTTGGTTATCACAGATATGGTATGTCTGTGATTGTATACAAATTTCTTCTGATTCTACTCTTCTCGCTCAGCATCAGTTTGTATAGTTCTCTCCAGGTAATTATGAAATCCATCACCTCCTCGTTTCTTAGAGCACAATAACATTCCATTACATTCATATACCACATCTTGTTTAGCCATTCCCCAATTGATGGGCACCCCTTTACTTTCCAATTCTTTGCAACCACAAAAAGGGCTGCTAAAAATATTTTTGTACATATGGGTCTTCCTCCCACTTCTATGATCTCTTTGGGATATAACCCTAGAAGTGGTATTGTTGGGTCAAAGGGTATGAAATTATTTATAATCCTTTGGGCATAATTCCAGATTGCTCTCCAGAATGGTTGGATAAGTTCACAACTCCACCAGCAATGTATTAGTGTTCCAATTTGTCCACATCCTCTCCAGCATTTGTCACTTTCTTGTTTTGTCATCTTAGTCAATCTGACTGGAGGGATGTGGTATCTCAGAGTTGTTTTGATTTGCATTTCTCTAATTAATAGTGATTTAGAGCATTTCTTCATATGCTTATAGATATCTTTAATTTCTTTCTCTGAAAACTTCCTGTTCATATCCTTTGACCATTTATCAATTGGGAATGACTTGTATTCATATAGATTTGGCTCAATTCTCTATAAATTTTAGAAATGAGTCCTTTATCAGAGACACAGGTTGTAAAAATTCTTTCCCAATTTCCCACCTCCCTCTTGATCTTGGTTACATTGGCTTTGTTTGTGCAGAAGCTTTTCAATTTAATGTAATCAAAATGATCCATTTTGCATTTTATAATGCTCTCTAATTCTTGTTTGGTCCTAATGTCTTCCCCTCTCCACAGATCTGTCAGGTACACTATTCCTTGCTTTCCCAAATTGCTTACAGTATCATCCTTTACACCTAGATCATGCACCCATTTGGACTTGATTTTGGTATATGGTATTAGATAATGGTCTATGCCCAGTTTCTGCCATACTGTATTCCAGTTTTCCCAGCAGTTTTTGTCAAATAGTGCATTCTTATCCCAAAAACTGGGGTCTTTAGGTTTATCGAACAATAGATTGCTATATTCATTAACTGCTGGGTCTCCTGCACCTAATCTATTCCATTGATCCACTACTCTACACCTCTGCCAGTACCAAGCAGTTTTGATAACTGCTGCTGTATAATACAGATTAAGATCTGGCATAGCTAGTCCACCTTCCCTAGCGTTTCTTTTCATTAATTCCCTTGATATTCTAGACCATTTGTTTTTCCAAATAAATTTTGTTATTATTTTGTCTAACTCTAGAAAGTAGTTTTTTGGTAAATTGATTGGTATGGTACAAAATATATAGTTTAGTTTGAGTAAAATTGTCATTTCTATTTTATCAGCTCCACCCAGCCATGAGCAATTGATATTTTTCCAACTATTTAGATATGCTTTTATTAGTTTGAGAAGTGTTTTGTAGTTGTGCTCATATAGATTCTTGGTTTGTTTTGGCAAGTAGATTCCCAAATATTTTATAATGTCTACAGTGACTTTAAATGGGATTTCTCTTTCTATCTCTTGCTGTTGAGTTTCATTGGAGATGTACAGGAATGCTGAGGATTTATGTGGGTTTATTTTATATCCTGCAACTTTGCCAAATTTATATATTGTCTCTAGTAGTTTTTTACTTTATTCTCTAGGATTCTCTAAGTATATCACCATATCATCTTCGAAGAGTGATAGCTTGGTCACTTCTTTAACTAATTTGATTTCTTTGATTTCTTTTTCTTCTCTAATTGCTACTGCTAGTGTTTCTAGTACCAGACTGAATAAGAGGGGTGATAGTGGACACCCTTGTTTCACTCCTGATCTTATTGGAAAGGCTTCTAGTTTATTCCCATTGCATATATTACTTGCTGATGGTTTTAAATAGATGCTATCAACTATTTTAAGGAAGGCTCCATTTATTCCTATACTTTCTAGTGTTTTTAATAGGAATGGGTGTTGTATTTTGTTAAAAACCTTTTCTGCATCTATTGAGATGATCATGTGGTTTCTGCTAGTTTTATTGTTGATGTGCTCAATTATACTGATGGTTTTCCTAATATTAAACCATCCTTGCATTCCTGGAATGAATGCTACCTGATTAAAGTGTATTAATTTTGTGATAAGTTGTTGGAGTCTTTTGGCTAATATTTTATTTAGAATTTTTGCGTCTAAATTCATGACGGAAATTGGTCTATAATTTTCTTTCTCTGTTTTATCTCTTCCTGATTTAGGAATCAGTACCATATTTGTGTCATAGAAAGAGTTTGGTAAGACTCCTTCTTCACTAATTTTCCCAAATAGTTTGTAGAGTATTGGAATCAATTTTTCTTTAAATGTTTGATAGAATTCACTGGTAAACCCATCTGACACTGGAGATTTTTTCCTAGGGAGTTCATTGATGGCTTGTTTGATTTCATTTTCTGAGATGGGGTTATTTAGGTAATTTACTTCCTTTTCAGTTAATCTGGGCAACTTGTGATTTTGTAAATATTCATCCATTTCACTAAGATTGTCATATTTATGTGAATAAAATTGGGAAAAATAATTCCTCATTATTTTTTTTTTTGATTTCCTCTTCATTGGAGGTAGATTCACCCTTTTTATTTTTGATACTCATAATTTGTTTTTCTTCTTTCTTTTTTCTTTATCATATTGATTAATGGTCTATCAATTTTGTTGATTTTTTCATAAAACCAGCTCTTAGTTTTATTTATTAATTCAATGGTTTTCTTAATTTCAATTTTATTTATCTCACCTTTGGTTTTCATTATTTTTAAGTTAGTACTAAATTGGGGATTTTCAATTTGTTCTTTTTCTAGCTTTTTCAATTGCATGTCCAATTCATTGACCTCCCTTCTCTCTGCTTTAATTAAGTATGCACTCAGGGATATAAAACTTCCCCTGAGAACTGCCTTTAGTGCATCCCACAAATTTTGGTGTGTTGTTTCATTATTATCATTCTCTTGAATGAAATTATTGATTGTTTCTATAATTTCTTGTTTGACCCACCAATTTTTTAGGATTAAATTGTTTAATTTCCAATTAGTTTTTATTCTATCTTTCCATGGCCCTTTATAGCATATAATTTTTATTGCATCATGATCTGAGAATTATGTGCTTAATATTTCTGCCTTTCTGCACTGGATTGTGAGGTTTTTATGCCCTAGTACGTGGTCTATTTTTGAGTATGTACCATGCACTTCTGAGAAGAAAGTAAATTCCTTTTTATCCCCATTCAATTTTCTCCAGAGATCCATCATATCTAGTCTCTCTAAGATTCTATTCACCTCCTTAACTTCTTTCTTGTTTATTTTGAGGTTAGATTTATTGAGTTCAGAGAGGAGAAGATTAAGGTCCCCCACTAGTATAGTTTTGCTATCTATTTCTTCCTCTAATTCATTTAACTTCTCTAGGAATTTAGATGCTATACCACTTGGTGCATATATATTAAGTAGTGATATTGCTTCATTCCCGATGGTGCCTTTTAGTAGGATATAGTTTCCTTCCTTATCTCTTTTAATTAGATCTACTTTTGCTTTTGCTTTATCTGAGATGAGTATTGTTACCCCTTCTTTTTTTTTACTTTAGCTGAGGCATAATAAATTTTACTCCAACCTTTTACCTTTACCCTGTGGGTATCTCTTTGTTTCAAATGTGTTTCTTGTAGACAGCATATTGTGGGATTATGGTTTTTAATCCATTCTGCTATCCACCTCTGTTTTATGGGAGAGTTCATCCCATTCACATACAAAGCAATAACGACTGTCTGTTCCCCTCCATTCTATTCCCTCCCCTGTTTATGTTTTTGTTTCTTCCTTCTCCCTTCCCCTCCTTGAAGTTTTCCCTTTTGACCACCCCCTCCCTCAGTGTTCCCACCCAGTGATCCCTCTTCTTAACCTACCTTATCCCCTTACTACTGTTTCCCTTCCTTCTAATCCCCCACTTAGTCTCTTCTTTTTCACCCCCCTTACCCTTCTGCTTTCTATAGGACGCAATAAGTTTTTATACTTATCAGAGTGAATTACTCCCCGTTTGATTCCGAACCAATGAGAGTGAATTTCAAACATTGCTCCTCTCCCTCCCTCCTTTTTCTCTATTTAATGAATTTATGTGTCTATTCACATTAAAATCTTCAACTTCACTGATTTAGGTTGATCCCTCTTTGAACCAGAACCAGTGAGAATAGTGTTTAACTGATGTTCCTCTCCCTCTTTCTTTCCCCTCTTCTATAGTGTGTTTTAAATGACTCTTCAGATGGCATATTTTACCTTTTCCTATCTAATCCTTTCCTTTTTTCCCATTACATTCTCTTTGATCCCCTTAATAGTTTTTTTTTTTTTAGACATCAGGTTAGTGCATTCATACCCACACCCTCTATCTAAGTATAACCCTTTTGAAGGTCATGATAATCATAAAGATTTTGAATATTGACAGTTATCAGCTCCACATATAGGGATGTGAACATTTTGCTCTTGTTGCATCCCAAGTAATGAGCGTGTGTTTGTGGGTGTGGGTGTGTGCAATTATGCATTTGTGAGTCTGTGTTTCTCTTGTTTACCTTTTTATGTCTTTCTTGAGTCTTGTAATTGGAGATCAGATTTTCCATTGAGCTCTGGCTTTTTCATCAGGAACATCTGGAAGTCCCTTATTTCATTAAACAACCATCACCTTGCCTAGAAGATTATGCTCAGTTTTGCCGGGTAGTTAATCCTTGGTTGTTGTCCTAGCTCTCTTGCCCTAAGAAATATTAAATTCCAGTCCCTCAGCTCTTTTAATGTAGAAGCTGGTAGGTCCTGTGTGATCCTAACTGTAGTTCCTCGACATTTGAATTGTTTCTTTCTGTCTGCTTGTAGAATTTTTTTCTTTAATCTTGTAATTCTGGAATTTGGTTACTATATTTTTTGGAGTATTCAGTTTGGGATCTCTCTCAGGAGGAGTCCGGTGAATTCTGTCGATAGCTATTTTATCTTCTGATTCCAGTACCTCAGGACAGTTTTCTTTGACAATCTCTTGGATGATGTTGTCTAGGTTGCTTTTTTCATCATGGCTTTCTGGTAGACCAATAATTCTTAGGTTGTCTCTCCTGGATCTGTTCTCTAGGTCAGTTATTTTTCCAGTGAGATATTTTGCATTTTCTTGCAATTTTTCGATCGTCTTGTTTTCTTTGATTGACTCCTGCTGCATCATAGAGTTCTGAGCTTCAATCTGATTGTTTCTAATTTTTATCGAATTTCGGTCTTCAGTTATTTTTTGGAAGTTCCTTTTTTAGGGCAGTGTTTTCTCCAATTACTTCACTGAGACGTTTTTCCAAGTTGGTCACTGCCTCCCTGATGTGGTCTTTAAAATTTTTCTTAACCTCCTCCAGGAATGCTATTTGGGCTTGAGACCAGATCATGTTTCCTTCTGTGGTCTCAGGTGTGGGTAGAGAGTCTATATTGTCCAGTGTATTTTGTTGTTCTTGCCTGCATAGTATGCTCGAATTCACTTTCTTGCCTTCCCCTTCTCCTTCTCAGCTTCTTTTTTTCCCATTTTGACTTCCTGTTTCTTAGTTTCTCAGGCTATGAGTTTAGGGCCTGATCCTTGACTTTGAATACCTCTGGGTGGCTAGTTTATGGCTAAGTCAGGGAAGTCAATGAGGGATATAGATGCATAGGTGTGGGTGAGTCTGACCACTTCAGATTTATGCCTCTATACCCCTGGGCTATAAGTAGGCTTTTGTTGGTAAGGTGAGGTGGGGCTTGTTGGGACCCCACCCTCTCTTCTCTTCAGACTCCTGGCTGTCTCAGTTACACCCCTTCTTGGAGACTCTCAAGCCTGGGGCTATTTCCACTAACTTGGGATTTCAATCTGGGCAGAGACTTATCTTTGGGTTTTCTGCTTCATGAAGGAGGGATGGGAGGATCTGAGCAGCTAGAATTTACTTTGCCATTCCAGCCCCTATATTATACAGGCAGGCAGTTTCTAAACTTCCAAGCTGGGGGCCGAATGCAGCCAGAGAAGCCACTCTTTCCACTGAGGGCCCAACTCTCCTACCTGGCTCCAATGATCCTACCCGACTGAGAGATGACTGTGATTAGTCCTCGGTAAGTCTGCAGGCTGGGGCTTTTGCTCTCTCTGGTGTAGTCTGCTTGTCTGCTCTTAGGTCTGGGCTGTGCAGACCCCAAGCACTCTGCGCTCGACCAGTCCGGACACACTGGGCAACCTCCTGGGCTGGACTCTGCCACACTTCATCTTCCAGTGGGCTCCGTCACACCGGTTTCCACTCAGATACTGTATTAGTTGTTCTTGATAATGTTTCCTTGATAGTGAAATTTAAGTAGAGAACAATTTTGTAGGTGGATTTCAATTGCTCTAATATTGTTTCTAGTATATTTCAACTTATTTTACATGAATAAGCCATGAGTACAGAACAGAGGGAATAAATTTGTGATAATCACCAATTTTTTTGAAGAATTAACTGAGTACTCAGTATTTTCCTAACTTAATCAAGTCATTTTAATGCTTTTCCATAAAAAGACACAATCAGACCATGACTGTACTTATCCATGTTCTTCTGCCAAATGGAACATACTTGCTGTTCTTTTTTTTTCATCTTCCAAATGGCTTGAGAACAATTATAATAAATTCAGGGTTGTACAATATTGGGATGCTAATGGGGTATTCTTCAATGCTGGGAGAGGGAAATACAAAATTAGTAGAAGGATGGAGGCACATAGGACTTAGTGATCAGAATAAAGTAGGAATAAATGCTATACTGTGAGCTTCCATTGTTCTACATTGGCACAATATTATTTTCTATGAAAATATATGGCCCATAGTTTCTTTTTAAAGCATAAAAAGACTGTTAAATTTGTTAAAGATACGTATAACTTCTTTTTTTCAAAAGATGAGCTTCCTTCTCTCCCTTTACTTTCTCCACTTCCATTGAGAAAGCAAGAAAGATGCAATCATTGCTACAAATATGTATGATCAAGCAATAAAAATCCTGCTTTCATTGCATTAAAACATGCCATAATCTTCACTCTGAAACTACCATCTCTGTAATAGGAATTGGGTCAAATATTTCATCATTAGTCCCCTGGAATCTTGTTTGGTCACCATGTTGTTAAGAATTATGTGAAATGCAGATATTTGGAAAATCTATAGAGGCCACCCAACAGTATCTTTATCAGACACTGAAAAGCAAAATAGACAAACAAAAACATCCAGGAAAATAACAATGAGTTTGACTCAGATTTGAACAATGAGGAAGAGAGTGGGCTTGGATTGCCTTTGGGAAGTTGCAGAATTCTTTTTTTTTTTTTGCTTTTTGGAGGGCAATCGGGGTTGAGTGACTTGCCCAAGGTCACATAGCTAGGCTTTTGTTTGTGTGTGCGTTGAGTGTCTGAGGCCGGATCTGAACCCAGGTTCAGACTCCAGGGCCGATGCTCTATTCACTGTGCCACCTAGCTACCCCAGCAGAATTCTTTTAGTAACATCAAACTTCTCCCCAAAACAAGGGTCATCTTAAAAACAAAACAAAACATATTCTTACAATAACATTACAGTTCTATGAATCTTGAGATACTAGAGTTTTTGGAGAATGGAGATTGAACTTAAGTCGAGGATTACCCAAAGAATGGAGATTCAAATTGAAGATCATCCATAGATGCATCCATGTCGGTGCATGAAGCATATTAGGAGGGTGCAGTATATTATAAAGAAGGAATTATGAAGGAATATTGGAATATTTGAGCATGTGCATAAAGCTCTGTTTGCCCATCAGTAGGGAGTTGGACCACATAACCCCTCAAGAACCATTCTATCACAAGATCTCTAATTCAATGAGTCTTTCCTTGCAATGAAACCCATGAGATCCACCAAAGATAGGCCTTTCGCCTGAGTGTAGTTTCCACAATGCAGTGTGCTACAAGAGATGGGTGAGAATGCCAGAACTGACAATTATTAACTTGGTCACCTCAGTCAAGTCCCTTCACCCTCACAATCCCAGTCTATTTATTTTAAAAAGAATATTACATACTTTCACTAATATCTCACACGACTGTTGTGGTTAAAGAAATTTATAAGCCTTAAAATCAAGAAGGTGCTGGTCAATGTTTACCAATGCTTCTCCCAAAACAAAACAAAAACAGCAATGTATATTAAACACTTTCAAGTTTATCCTTTATTATTAACATTTTCTTCATCACTTTCTTGAATCTAGACAATCAGTGAAACTAAAATCCAGCCCTGATTTGTAGTATTTACCAATTTCTGATGTGGAAGTTCTCACACTGAAATTTTAACAAATTGGCTCTTGTAAGCTGGTTTGAGCTGGCTCCAGAACACTACTAACTGAAGTGCTGTAGAAATATATAATTGTTATTTTTTAAAATTAAAATAAACAAGCCCTTATTAAGCTCTTAAAAAAAAAAGAATTCCTAAATTTTTCAAAGCCATCTTTAATATATTGTTTTTATAATATAAATTATTGTCCTGATTCTATTAGCTTCACTGTGGACCAGCTCATAGAAATCTAACCAGGTTATTTGGAAAAACAAACGGTCTAGAATATCAAGGGAATTAATGAAAAGAAACGCTAGGGAAGGTGGACTAGCTATGCCAGATCTTAATCATCAGTCACAGTTATTGTTTTTTCGTGTAGGAATGTAAATAGGTCAATTTTGATAAATTCCTTTGGATTTCTTTTCCCTGATTACCTTCTCAGGCATCTCTTGCTTCTTGTGTCTGAATGTCAAAGTTTCTATTCAACTCTGGTTTTTTTCCTCAAGAATGCTTGAAAGTCCTCTATTCCACTGAATGACCATAATTTCCCCTGAAACAAAATATTCAGTTTTGCTGGGTGGGTGACCCTTGGGTTCAGTCCCAGCTCTTTTGCCCTCTGCAATATCATTTTCCATGCCCTTCAATCCCTTAGTGTAGAAGCTGCCAGGTCCTGTTCTATTCTGATTGTGTTTCCACAGTATTGAAATTTTTTCTTCCTGGCTGCTTGTAGTATTTTCTCTTTGGTCTTGGGATTGTGGAACCTGGCTATAATATTCCTGGGAGTTTTCTTTTTGGGATCTTTTTCAGGAAGTGATCGGTGGATTCTTTCAACCTCTATTTCCCCCACTGGGTCTAAAACATCAGGGCAATTTTCCTTGAGAATTTCTTGAAGGGTGATTTCTAGGTTCTTTCTCTGATCATGGCTTTCAGGTAGTCCAATAACTTTTAAATTATCTCTCCTGGATCTATTTTCCAGGTCTGTGGTTTTCCCCATGAGATATTTCCCATTGCCTTCTATTCTTTCATTTGTTTGGATGTGCTTAACAACATCTTGATTTCTCATAAAGTCATTAGATTCCATTTGCTCCAGTCTAACTCTGAAGGAATGAATCTCCTCAGTGAGCTTTTAAGATTCTTTTTCCATCTGGCAAATTTGGCTTTTTAAGGCATTCTTCTCCTCATTGCCCTTTTGGGCCTCCTTTGCCATTTGAGTTAGTCTAATTTTTAAGGTGTTGTTTTCCTCAGTCAGGCTGTTGACCCTCATTTCATACTTTTCCTGCATCCTTCTCATTTCTATTCCCAATTTTCCTCCACTTCTCTTATTTGATTTTTAAAGTCCTTCTTAAGGTCTTCTATGGCCTGTAACCCACTCATATTTTCCTTTGTGGCTTTTGGAGCAGGATTTCTGACCTCACAGTCCTCTTCCTGTTCCATGCTTCGATCCTCTTTGCCCCCAAAATAGGAGTCTAATGATTCATTTTTTGGTCTATTTTGTTTCCTTTTCTTGGCATATTGCCACTTAATTACTTGACTTTTTGGCTTGTTGCCACAGTAGGACTCTGCCACCAGACAGGGGAGCTTCAGTCCTGAATGTGTGGGGTCTTCACAACTTCTGTTTCTGGCAAGCTGGCTACCCACCCCACAACCTACACCCCAGACCACAATCCAGATCCAGGGAGGTTAAAGCAAGAGCAATTACCCCCCAAAACTTATCGCTGGATCTCCTTACAGTTCGCAGGCCAGGAGCTGGATCTGCCACTGGAGCTGCAAAACGGTGAGTGTGCTTTGTCTCCTCAGCTGCTTCTAGCCCCCAGGGGAGGAAGCCAACAAGTTCTCCAAATACTGGTCGCAGAGTCCATAGGGCTCTAAACTCTCACTTTGTCCTAGTCCTGTCTGTGTTGATAATTCTGGAATCGCCACAGCTGCTGATGTCCTGGGGTCCCTCAGGCCATCTGCTGGCCTGGCTGCCCTCGGGCTAAAACCGCAGCTCTTGCGTACCTGGGCTCTGCTCTTTTCGTCCTGTGCTGTCGGTTCCCAGTGCTCTGTGCTGTTGGCTCCCAGAGCACTGCGCTTGCCCTTTCTGCAGGGCTGCTGGGCTGTTCTCAGCGGGAAGTTAGCTTCTCTCTGTCTTTCTTTGGGTGCTGGGGCTCTAGAAGTAGTTCGGAGTCCCATTTTACATTGTTTGTGGGTGATCTGGGGGGAGAGCCCCTTGTATGTGCTGTTTCTACTCCACCATCTTGGCCCCGCCCTCCTACAGTGTTTTCTTAACTAGTCTCCCAGCATCTCTTTTTAATTAATAATTTCCCCAGCTTTTAGATTAAAGATTCATAAGCAAAGTTATGATCATGCACTCCTCTGCTCAAAAATCTTTAATGTATCATCATCCTATATAGAATTGACACATTCAAATTTGTTCTGGAGAAGACATTTGGGAATATCTTGAATAGCAAGGAGATCTAATCAGTCAGTACTTAATGAAATTAATTCATACTATTAACTGGAAGTTCAAATACTGAAGCTGAAGCTTAAATACTTTGCCCATACAATGAGATGAGACTCATTGGAAAAGGCCTTGATTTTGGGAAAGCATGAAGGCAAAAGGAAAAGGGGATAGCAGAGATGAGATGTATAGACAGTGTCATGGAAACAGTGAACATGAAATTGGACAGACTTTGAGAGACAGCAGAGGGTAGAAGGGTCTGGTGTACTACGGTCCATTGAGTCCGTAAGTGTTAGGAACCACTGAATGATTGAATACCACCACCAAAGGGTAGCCTGGTGGTATAGTGGATAGAGCTCCAAGCCTGGAGTGAGGAGGACCCAAGTTCAAATACAGTTTCAGATACTTACTCTCTTTGTGATCCTGAGCAAATCACTAAACCCTGTTTGCCTCAATTTCCTCGCTGTAAAATAAGCTGGAGAAAGAAATAGGAAACCACACCATTATCTTGGCCAAGAAAACCCAAATGGGGTCACAAAGAGTCAGATGCAACTAAAAAGCAACCGAACAAAGTTGCATAAAAACTACTGAAAAAAAATATCCTTACTTTGCCATTCAAGATTTTTTTAACATCACTTTAGAAATCATGCTTTGTGTTCATTATGTTCCAGCCAATGTCTTGCTGTTTTCTTTTTTCTTCTCTTTCTTTGTTTATACTGTCTCCTATGAATAGAATTCCCTATTCCTTAATTTTTATGTATCGAGATAATACCCATTATACAAATTCTAATGTCAGTGGTCTATGAAGCCTTCATTTAGTTTCAGCAGTCACTCATTCTCTCCTCTGGACTCACTAGTCATATTATCTTCATATCTTCTATGTTCTCACCCAATACATTCGACTTTGAATAATTATTGTGCATACTTTTAATACTCCCTACTAGTCTACTATTAGCCTAGTATTATTATTCCTTGGGAATAAAGGCCATGCATTTTTCATTTTATTTCCTCACACAGACTAACACAAGAGTCTTTTATAACATAGGTACTCTTTTAAGGTTATTTTTATTTAATATATTCTAGTGAATAAAGAATTTCTATACTTTCTGTTTCTATATTGTACTCCTACAAGTCTCCAATTAACACAAATGTTTTAGAAATGATTGTCATAGTATTTCCTTGTCTTGAGAGACTACAGGCTACTCTAATTAGACAGTGAGACAATACTAGTTTAAGCATGAGTTCATTCAGCGACAAGGAAGAGAAGCAAGAATAAACCTTTTGATGGGATAATTAGCTACTGAATAATTGTAATAAGAATGACATGGTACAAGATTGTTAGGAAAGTAGGAGGAAATGATTTTTCCCACATAATAAAAGAAATATGCTTCTGTGTAATTGAGAGAGGAAACTATAGTTGGATTTATTTGGAAATATAATTATTTATGTTCTTGTGAAGAAATGTGTATAAACACAATAAATTTCAGACTTCTACCCCAATTTATATCCTGTTACAGTAAAGAAAATTTTTAAAAATTGTAAATAAAATTTTAAAAATGAATTGGTTAATAAAAGTAGGAGCTGTTTTTGAAGAAACTCATGAAAACAGCATACCATCAGCTAATTACTCCCCTAAAATGAAAAAGAATTCATAGAAGATGAAGTGGAAATAAAGAAAATTATTATAAAATATTGTGCCTAAGTACATGTCAGTAAATCAGATAATGCATGGCTATTTGTAAAAATATAAAATAATCAGCTTATCAAAACAAGAAATAAAGAATTTAAATAACTGAATCTCAGATATATTGAATAAATCTTAATTGACTTCCCAAATGGAAGAAAAACAAACAGCCAAATGTGTATATATATATTGTGTCGAACATTCAAGGAACAATAATTCCATTATTCCAGAGACAGAGAGAGAGAGGAGTCATCAAAATACTTCTCTAAAATAATACTATGTTCCCAAGATAAGGGTTATATTTCTATTTACAAATGGAGAAGTGGAGATGCAGACTTACCCAATGTCACATAATCAAAACTTGTTGTAGCCAGACTTGACTCCATTTTGAAAGCTCAGAAGTCAGTTCTCCTTTCACTATGCAATATTTGCAAACCAACTCATTTCAGAGCATGTTGGCTCACAAATGTTTATTGAATGACTGATAGATAAGTATTTTGGGTGGGTGTGAGGAGCTAGAAAGAAGGCAATGTTAGGGGCAACTAGGTGGTGCAGTGAATAGAGTGCTGGCCCTGGAGTCAGGAGGACCTGAATTCAAATCAGTCCTCAGACACTTAACACAAAGTAAGTCACTCCCAATTGCCCTCCAAGAAAAAAATGGCAACATTAAAGATATATACTATCTAATCTATATAAAGTATATAATCATCATAGAGATAATTAGAATTTGTCTATGTTACTTAAAGGTACATATGAAGCTAATTTTTTCTAGTAAATATAAGTAAACTTCTGAAGCAGGGTGTTATAGTGAAATTTTGAATAAACACACTTATATGCACATGTATCTGCATATGCATATATAATTATGTCCAGCCACACCATGCATATATAATGCATGTTTATGTTTAGATACAGGCACAATTCATGTGATATTATACTATGTGATATAATACATCTTACATCACTTACATGGCTGTAACATGTATACCCACAGGCATATGGGTATATATATATATGTTTGTATATAAGTGTACATGTGTGTATATGTATGCATCCATATCTATCTATCCTTGTAAACACAAAATTTGGGTTCTAGTAATCCCTCTAATCCCTCTATCCAGAAGTATTTTGAATTGGAATAATGCATGCAAAGCACCTTGCAAGCTTTAAATCATTATATCAATACCATTTATTGTTATTTTTCTTATTTTTCTATCATTATCATTACCAGCAGCAACAGCCACAGCCTCCAGTCTTGTGAAGTCTTTATTCGCTGAGCTTTCTATTCCAGTTCTTTTAAGCTTAAATAAGGTTCATAGAACAATATAGAGATGTGATAGTAAATGTTTAACAGCCAGGCTATACACATAAAGAAAAAGTCTCCACTTGAAAGCTTAGTTAGAATTATTAGCACTTTTAAAAAATCTAAGTAATAAATAAAACAATAAAGCAAGTCCTGAGTTTTAGTGATTACCTTGATTTCTGGAGTAGAGATGATCACACTGAAAATTTAACAATTAAGTCTTGCAAATTAGGGCAGACTCCAGAGTACCCCCGACTATATTTGTTAGCCATGGGAAACTTGTTACCTCATTTTTTCTGTCTGTAAAATGTAATTTTAGTATCTTATTTTAGGAGATGAGAGTTCAGAGAGAGATTTTTTTTCTAATTCTTCAGAAGCTGCAATTATGACTTTAAAGGCGAAAGCTAATCACATCATCTCTTTCACTTTGTTTGTATATTTCTTAACAATATACTGACTCAAAATATTGAATGTTATCCTGTATAGAGGATAACATCTGAAGATGCTTCTCTATAAGTGCTTTATTTACAGCAAAGAAAAAAAAAATTACACACTCAGCAGGTCCAGGCTTGAGGTTTATGCTTTCTTTAGTAGCTGAATATTTTCCCTAATATGTTTTGAAATTTCTTTTGGCCTTATTAGAGCTTCTATATATCATTATGTGGGTTACCTAATTTAGTCTCATAGGAGACTGATGTCTGCCCTTTTTAGTTTCCTTATGCCTGACACTGATGCAAGGAATGGCAGAAGGAAAATATTTAGAAGTGGGTTGACATAGAGCTCTGCTCATTTCATCATGCATCCATTCTAACAGGAGAGGCAGGCAGAGAGCAGCAGGAAATACCTGGATGAATGAATGAATCTTTTATATGTAAAATAAGGAGAGTTTTCACTTCAATAAGCTATATTCTTAAAAAAAAAACTGATTATACTTGAAACCTCCTTGCTGGATTAATTTAGGTGCTAATGCTATAGTCCATTATTTTATGGAATTAATACAAGTTGCATTAATTGATATTTAGTAATGAATGGTTGACTAAAGTTGATAGAATGGGCTCAAATGCTTAGTGACTCATGTGATTTGATTCAAGCCACTTGACCTCCCTAGGTCTTGTTTCTCTAATTTTTAAAATTAGTTAGTTGGATTAAATTATTTGTAAAGTCTCCTCCAGATTCATATCTATAACTCTCTGATACTAAATCCCTCATATGTATGTTGTATACATAGAGTATTAATCCTGAAAGAGATCTTATCTAGCCTAACACCCTGATTTTTCAAGGAAGGAAGGGAGGGAAGATGAAGGGAGGAAGGAAGGAAGGAGGAAAAGAAGGGAAAAAGGAAAGAAGGAAGGAAAGAGGTAGGGAATGAGGGATGGAGAAAGGAAAGAAGGGAGGGAGGAAAGGAAGGAAGGAAGGAAAGAAAGAAGGAAGGAAGGAAGGAAGGAAGGAAGGAAGGAAGGAAGGAAGGAAAGAAGGAAGAGAGAAAGGGGGGAGGAAGGGAGGGAGGAAGGAGAGGAAGGTAAGAAGGATCTAAGCATTTCTTAAGTTCCTACTATGTGGTAAGCACTGTTCTAAGTATTCTACAAATATTATTTACAAACATTATCTTATTTAATTCTCACAATAACTGAGTGGTAAGTGCTGTTATTATCTCTATTTTGCGGTTGAGGAAACTGAGGCAAGGGATAAATGACTTCCCCAGGGATATCATAGCTGGTAAGTATTTGAGATCATATTTCAGATCAATTATTCCTGACATCAGGCCAGGCAGCCCAGCAATCCACTGTAGATGACCTACAAAAGATCTTGGAGTATTTTTCCAGCAGGGGTATTTTCTCCCATATATATATATATATATATATATATATGGTGTCTCTCTCTCTCTCTCTCTCTCTCTCTCTCTCTCTCTCTCTCTCTCTCTCTCTCTCTCTCTCTCATAGGGAACAGAGAGGTAAAATTGAAAATGTGTGGAGTTTTGAAGCCCTTAGCTTTGAATTTAAAATACCAAATATTTCATTTTAATTTTTTTAAATCTATATTGGAATACATTTAACAAATATCTATGAAGCACCTACTGAGTACAGAGCAGAGCTAAGAATGAGTGGAGATATAATGGTTAGTTAAGAGAAACACTTGGCCAAGAAGACTCAGTAGTCCCCTTTTGCCTACAGAAGTTGCCAGGACAAAGCACCCTTCCAATCTATGGCTTGTACTACTATTTCTGTCAAAGAGACCTTTTCCTCTCCTGGGAGGCTTGATTAATTGGTTGTGACAGGGAGACATATTATATCAAGATTCTAGGGTCAGTATGTTGCTACTGGGAATGATTGTGGATCTTTGGGTGGAATGGGGCCAAGTGGACTATTAACCTATTACAGCAAATGTCTTTTGGATAGTTACCAATAGTCACACACATAAAAAGAACAAAATGTGTGTATGTGTAAATATGCATATGTGTATTGTGTATATATAACCGATTTATGCAAAATACATGTCATTTTTCTATAATAATATTGTATAACATATAATATATATACTGCTATATTATTATACTATATATTATATATAATATATTATAATGTAATTAAAATTTTATATGACTATATATAATGTTTAATAACATACATAGTCATATAAAATGTTTAATATCATAGCATGTATAAAACATTACTACACACATTCCATATAATGCTATATTATTGTATATTTAGACAATTATGTAGAATATAATATTTTACATGTTCACATATAATTCTATATTCTTTGTAATATATAAGACTATATGATTGTATAGGACCTATACAATTATTTTATACTATATATCATATTAGATAATATAGCAATATAATATACATGCATGAAATTGATGTTTTTATTATGTTCTATTATGCATAGTATATTATACATGTTATATTATAGAATACATATGGTTTATGCTATCAAATATATGTTATATATTACATTATACATAATATATAATATTATATAATAGCCACAACATGAAATGCAATTAAATAATTAATATTTATTGCAAATCTAATTATATTTTATTGATATATATTCTATTATATATTTATATAATGTAACATAATTTAGTACTCTATGTCCTATATTATGTATCAATATACAAAGATATTTCTATTTTTAGATAATATGACTACTATGTTATTATTAATATAATATATTCTGCTGTGTTATGTGTAATGTAATATTGCATATAAAAACACATACAACTTATATAGTGCAAATTATATAGTCATACATTTAGATATTCCCAATATTGAGGAAATCTATCTGAGTAGAAAGTGGACTGAATTGAGCAGATCGTAATTTCAAAGAATAGTCTGCAAAGATTTTTTGAATACACACAAAAATCTTTTCATGTCTGAGTGTCTTATGGGTTAACCAGAGGTAAGATAATGGCAGTGGGTTTGAACAAATGAGGAAAGGAGAAATAATATGAAAGGATGAATTCTGGAATGGGTAGAGAGGCATGGACAGGAAGTAGATAAGATGGATTACTCCAAATTAAAATCCAGATGAACTTCTGGCAGAAGAAAAGGAAAAGCTTAATTGAAATATATATCCATAAGGCAATTGTAATTACAAATAAATTTAAGAGATTTAATTTGAATATATATTAAAATTTATAGGATGAAAAAGAAAAA
Organism: Gymnobelideus leadbeateri; assembly: GCA_011680675.1. Taxonomy (NCBI): domain Eukaryota; kingdom Metazoa; phylum Chordata; class Mammalia; order Diprotodontia; family Petauridae; genus Gymnobelideus; species Gymnobelideus leadbeateri. The sequence continues at coordinate 46,016 of WOXC01003002.1, read as the reverse complement.
AAATAATATAGGAAAGCATAATTGTCATTTTATTAATTCCATTATATAAATGTTGTAGGAAATCACAAATTCATTCAACCTGTGCCTTTATTTTTCCTTTTTATTTCTATTTTTGTCTTCCTCTAAACATACCATAGTTCACTTTTTGCTTTTGCTTTTTTTTTTTCGCTTTTGCTTTTTTTGTTGTTTTTTCTTTTTGGAGGGTAACAGGGGTTAAGTGACTTGCCCAAGTAACTTGGCCAGATTTGCACTCAGGTCCTCTTGACTCCAGGGACGATGCCCTATTCACTGGGCCATCTAGCTGCTCCATCCGTAGCTCACTCTTACTCCATCCTCTCAGGTGAAAACCTTGCCTCATATTTCACTGAAAATTTGAGGCCATTCACCAAGAGCTCCTTCTTCTCCAATCTTCTGAGAAATGTGAGCATTAATTCATAGCACATAAAGAGTAGCATTTCTCCTTGCCTAAGCTAACTCCCTCTACATTCACAACTGATTCTATTCCATCTTATCTTTTCCAGACAATTACCCCTCTATCATCTCTACTCTCTGCCTAATCTTTAATCACTCTCATTTACTTCTTGCTTCCCCATTGCCTATAAACACTCCCATGCCTCCTTCATCTTCAAAAAACCTTTTCTTAATTGACATTCCCATCCTTGCTTCCTGTCATACCTGTCTGTCCTCAATTATATGCTAATTTCCTTAAGAAAGCTATAAATAGATGCAGAGCCAAAATGGCAGAGTAAAGAGTAAACCTGTCAGAGCTCTCCCCCAAACCTTTCCAAATATCTTTAGATAATGAATCTAAACATTACAGAGGGGAAGAACCCACAAAAACTATGGAGTGATTTTTTTTCAGCCTGAGACAACATGGAAGCTAGACAAGAAAGATCTGTTGCAGCAGAGGAGCACAGTTCAGTACAAAATGTGCCAGCACAGCCCTGGCCCCAGAAAACCAGGGCCAGATCTGGGCAAATACTGAATCAACAGCAGCAGCAGCTGCATCTTGAGCTCTCAGCCCATAGACAGTAATGGCCTCCAACAACTAGTCAGAAGGAGATTACACGTGATTCTGCACTAGCCCTGGGGCAGGACTCTGTTTTACTTGTATTCAGATATGAGTCACAGTCCTGGATGGTAGGCCAGGGGGAAAAGGAGCACTAAGACATAAGAACTTGAAGGCACAGTGGAGTGAGGGCCTTCCTCACAGTTCTAGGGTAGAAAACAGTGCTTGTGGTTACTCATAAATCAAAGCACAGGTGAGGAGAGGAGTAAACACCTCACCTTAGATAATACCACCTTGGAAGAACTGAAAATGTATAGATCCCTAGAAGTATCTATGAAAACATCTGCACAAAAGCCCTGAAGTTTAGGACAGTGCACCCTCCACACTGGAAGCAGAGCCCTACTTTAACAAAAAAGTTAAAAGTCAAGTAATAGGCTGGGAAAAACAAAACAAAACTTTTGACCATAGAAAGTTACTGTGGTGACAAGGAAGATCAAAACACACACTCAGAAGAAAGCAAAGTCAAAGTTCTTACATTCAAAGCCTCCAAGAAAAATATGACTTGGACTCAAGCCATGGAAAATTTCAAAACGGATTTTGAAAATCAAATGAGATATAGAGGAATAATTGAGAAGAGAAATTAGAATGAAACAGAAAAATCATGAAAAATGAGTCAACATTTTGGTAAAAGACACACAAAAAATAGTAAAGAAAAAAAACAACTTAAAATGAGACTAAGCCATATGGTAAAAGAGGTATAAAAGGCAATGAGAAGAAGAATGTCTAAAAAAGAAGAATTGGGGGGCGGAGCCAAGATGGCAGAGTAGAAACAGCTCTTCCAAGCCTCTCTGCCCCCAGATTCCCCACAAACTATGTAAAAAAGGACTGTGAACAACTTCTGGAGCCCCAGCACCCACAGAACGACACAGAGAAGCTAAAGGTGAGGACAGCCCAGCAGCCCTGCAGGAAGGACCAGCACAGCGGTCTGGGAGCCGGCAGCGCGCAGCGCACAGAGCGCAGACCGCAGGAGCCCAGCCGAGCCAAGCCGAGCCCAGATCCGCGTGAGCCAAGGTTTTAGCCCCAGGGCGGCAGGGCCATCAGCCGGCTGGAGGAACCCCAGAACACCAGGAGCTGTGGCGATTCCAGAATTATCAACATAGACATGCCTAGGACAAAGTAAGAGGTTAGTGTCCTATGGACTTTGGGACCAGTATTTGGGGAATGCGTCAGCTCCCTCCCCTGGGGGCTAGAAGCCGCTGAGGAGACACGCCACTTTGTAGTTTTCAGAGGCAGCTCTGGCTCCCTCCCAGCCTACAAATCGTGGGGAGATCCAGCGATCAGTCTTGGGGGGTAATCGCTCTTGCTTTAACCTCCCTGGATCTGGATTGTGATCTAGGGTGGAAGTTGTGGGTGGGTTTACAGCTTGCCAGAAACTGTAGTTGCCCCCCACACGTTCGGGACGAAAATTCCTCTAGCTGGCCTTAAAGCCATAGTGTGGCAACAAGCCCAAAAGTCAAGCAATTAAGTGGCAACATGCCAAAGCAAAGGAAACAGAAAAATGCAACCCTAGACTCCTATTTTGGGGGTATAGAGCAGGAAAAGGACTGTGAGGTCAGAAGTCCTGCTCCAAAAGCCCCAGGGGAAAACATGAGCGGGTTGCAGGCCATAGAGGACCTTAAGAAGGACTTAAAAATCAAATAAGAGAAGTGGAGGAAAAATTGGAAAGAGAAATGAGAAGGATGCAGGAAAAGTATGAAATGAGGTCAACAGCCTGACTGAGGAAAACAACACCTTAAAAAATAGACTAACTCAAATGGCAAAGGAGGCCCAAAAGGGCAATGAGGAGAAGAATGCCTTAAAAAGTCGAATTTGCCAGATGGAAAAAGAATCTCAAAAGTTCACTGAGGAGATTCATTCCTTCAGAGTTAGACTGGAGCAAATGGAAGCTAGTAACTTTATGAGAAATCAAGATGCTGTTAAGCAGATCCAAACAAACGAAAGATTAGAAGGCAATGTGTAATATCTCATGGGAAAAACCACTGACCTGGAGAATAGATCCAGGAGAGACAATTTAAAAATTATTGGACTACCTGAAAGCCATGATCAAGGAAAGAACCTAGAAATCACCCTTCAAGAAATTCTCAAGGAAAACTGCCCTGATGTTTTAGATCCAGAGGGCAAAATAGAGGTTGAAAGAATCCACAGATCACCTCCTGAAAAAGATCCCAAAAAGAAAACTCCAGAAATATTATAGCCAGGTTCCAGAATCCCCAGATCAAGGAGAAAATACTACAAGCAGCCAGGAAGAAACAATTTCAATATTGTGGAAACAAAATCAGAATAGCCCAGGACCTGGCAGCTTCTACACTGAGGGACTGAAGGGCATGGAATATGATATTCCAGAGGGCAAAAGAGCTGGGAATGAACCCAAGGGTCACCTACCCAGCAAAACTGAGTATTTTGTTTCAGGGGAAAATATGGTCATTCAGTGGAATAGAGGACTTTCAAGCATTCTTGAGGAAAAACCAGAGTTGAATAGAAAATTTGACATCCAGACACAAGAAGGAAGAGATGCCTGAGAAGGTAATCAGGGAAAAAAAAATCAAAAGGAACTTATCATAGTTGAACTATTTACATTCCTATATGGAAAAGCAATAACTGTGACTGATGATATCTTTCTCACTATGAAAATAATGGAAGAAGGGGGTGTGGTCATATGAATACATATGTGAATGTGTGTGTATATGGTTACAGTTATATGGATAGAGGGCATAGGTGTATTTGTTGGGAAGGGAGAATACTCAAGGGATGAAGTTATGAGGTGAGAGAGGAAAGTGGCAAGAGGAAATGGGGAGAGACAAGGTAGGGTAAACTATCCCATGTAGAAGAAGCAAGGGGAAGTGGTTGCAAAGGAGGGGGAGAATAAGGAAGGCTAAAAAGGCAAAACCACATTCACATTCAATTTGGTTCAGGGAGAAAATGACATACATACTAAATGGGATATCTCAACCTGCAGCAGGATAGGGGGAAGGGGGATGAGAGGAGGGATGATGGATGGGAGGGCATCCTTGGGGTGAGGGGAGGTTGGAAGCACCCACTATAGAAGAGGGACAGGATCATGTAGGGAATGGACCAGGTGGGGGGTGGGATGAGTGGGAGGGAATTATAAGCAGCCTTGTACAATATATCTACTATGATAATGTCTTGCATAGCTAGACATGTACAACATATACTGAATTACTTATCTCCCCAGAGGGAATGGGTGACAAGGGAGGAAGGAAATGGATCTGAAATTTGAGGTCGTAACATTAAATGTTTCAAATATATATAAATACTATTATTAATACTCTTTTGCTTATAATTGGGAGATAAGATGTGCAGGCATTGGGACACAAAGATTCACCTTCCTCTAATGGAAAAGTCGAAGGGGGTATGGGAGAAGGTATGGGAGAGAGCAGATTGGAGGAAGCGATATCTTGTGGGACTGCTATTCTGGGAGGTTGGGTAGGGGAATAATGGGGGGAAAATGATTGTAACTCAAAATCTGGCGGAAATGAATGATGTAAAACAGAAGTTAATAAAGCATTTGTTTAATTGACCAATAAAAAAAAAAGAAAAAAAAGAATTGGCCAAATGGAAAAAGAGACACAAAACTTCACTGAAGAAAAGAACTCCTTAAAAAGTAGAATTGGACAAATGGAAAATTAGGTAGAAAGGCTAACTGAGGAAAATAATTCCTTAAATATATAATTGAGCAAATGGAAGCTAATGACTTTATGAGGAATCAAGACACAATAAGATAAAATCAAAATATTTTTAAAATAGAAGACAATGTGAAATATCTCATTGGAAAACCAACTAACCTGAAAAATAGACCCAGGAGAGAGAATTAAAACATATATCGGACTACCTGGAAGCCATGACCAAAAAAAAAGCGCCTAGACATCATCTTTCAACATTCTCATTAGTAGGACAGACAGAAGCAGTATTAGAGGTCACAAGTGTGAGTTGAATATGAGGGAATGAAATCTAAGAAAAATAAAATTAAGGGGTGGCAGAGGAACGTGCTGGGAGAAAGAGAAAGTGAGAGCTAGTTTGGGGGACAATATCTCACTTAAAAGAGGCAAGCAAAAGGTTTTTTTTGTTGTTGTTGTTGTGTTGTTTTCATTTCATTTTTTTTGTTTGTTTGTTTGTTTGCTTTTTTACAGAGGAGGGGTGAGGTGAAGGGAGAAAGGTAACCTTACTCTTAATAGTGTTAACCCTAAATATGAATATCATAAACACTCAATTGGGTATAGAAATCGAACTTACCCTACAGGAAAGTAGGAGGGGAAGGACATAAGAGAAGGGAGGTGGTGATAGAAGGGAGGGCAGACTGGGAGAGGTGTAGTCAGAAGCAAAACCTTTTTCAGAAGGGGCAGAATGAAAGGAGAAGGGGATTTGAATAAATATGGGGAGATAGGATGAAGGGAAATATAGCTAACAATAGTAACTATGAAAAAATTGAAGCAAGTGTCTCTGATAAAGGCCTCATTTCTAAAACATATAGAAAACTGAGTTAAATTTATGAAAGTAAGTCCTTCTCCAATTGATAAATTATGAAAAGATATGAAGAGTTTTCACTCAAAGTGACCAAATTTATCTATAACCATATGAAAAAAATGCTCTAACTCACTATTGACTAGAGAAATGCAAATTAAAACAATTCTGAGGTACTACCTCACACCTATTAGATTAGATAATAGTACAGAAAATGACAAATGGTGGAGGGGATTGGGGAAAATGGGTCATTAATTCACTGTTGGTGGAGTTGAGAACTTAATAAACCATTCTGTAGAGCAATTTGGTATTATGCCCAAAGGGCTATAAAACCATGCATATCCTTTGACCTAGTAATAACACTACTATGTCTGTATACCAAAAGAGATTTAAAAAAGGGAAAAAAGACCTATATGAGAATAAATGATTATTTACAGCAGCATTTTTGTGATTGCCAAGAATTGAATTTTTTCTGGTATATGATTGTGATGGAATAATATTATACTGTGGGAAATGTTAACTGGGATGATCTCAGAAAATCCTGGAGAGACTTTCATGAGCTGACATGAATGACTAAGCTATCATCAGCCATATAATGATCCAAGACAACTTTGAAGCACTTATGATGAAAAATGATATCCATCCCCAGAGAACTAAATGATGGTGTTTGAATAGAGATTGAAGCATACTTTTTTTTTACTTTACTTAATTTTATTGACTTTTTTGTTTATTTCTTTTTGGTCTCTGTTTTATTTTTCAATATAACGATTATGGAAATATTTGCTTGACTACACATCATATACATTGCTTGTCTTCTAAATCTAGGGGGTGTGGAGGTGAGGATGGAGGAAGGGAGAGAATTTGGAAATCAGAATTATAAAAATGGATGTTAAAGTTGTTTTTACAAGTAACTAAGGAAAATAAACTACTAAATTAGTTAATTATCAATTTAAAATTGAAACTAAACATTTAAAAAATAAAAAAATTAATGAATTAAAATAAATAAATGATAAAAAACAATTGGCTCAAAGTGGGAATAACACATACAGTTGATTGGGCATAGAAATTTATCTTATCCTACGGGAAAGTAGGTTGAGAAGAGGAAAAGGAAGGAGGGCAATGATAGAAAGGAGGGTAGATTGATGGAAGGGGTAGTCAGAAGCCATATACTTTAGAGGAGGGACAAGGTGAAAGGAGAAAGAAAATAAAATAAACAGAGTGAGGAAATAGAATGGAAGGAAATACAGTTAGGAATAGTAACTGGGGAGAAAACACTAAGCAAGTTTTTCTGACAAAGGCCTTGTTTCTCAAACATATAAAGAACTGAATCAAATTGATAAAAATAAGAGCCATTCCCCAATTGATAAATTGTGAACACTTCTCAGATGATGTGATTAAATCAAATCTGTAACCATATGAAAAGGGGTCTAACTCACTATTCATTAGAGAAATGCAAATTAAAAGAATTCTAAGGTACTACCTTATGCCTATTAAATTGATTAATTGAACAGAAAAAGAGAATAACAAATGATGGAGGAAATGTGGGAAAAAATGAGACATTAATGCAATGTTCCCAGAATTTGAACTAATTTGACAATTCTGTAGAGGAATTTCCAACTCTGCCCAAAGGGAAATGCCACTACTAGGTCTGTAACCCAAGAAATAAAAAGCAAAAAGGAAAAAAGGCATATATGTGCAAAAATATCAATAGCAGCTCTTTTCTCGTGTCAAAGAATTGGAAATTGAGGATGATTGAAGTAATTATAGTTTGTAACTATTGTGGAATATTATTGTGCTATAAGAAGTAATTAGAAGGATGCTCTCAGAAAAAACCTGGGCTTGACTAATGTTTATTGTGAAGGTATTTGTAGAACCTGTATCTGATTGTATGCCACCAATGTGGGGAGAGGTAAGGAGAGGGAAGGGGAGAAAATTTGGAATTTAAGGGATTGTGAACTGAATGTTGTAAACTAAAAGTAAATAAGTAAATTTTTTAAAAAGAAGTTAACAAAAGAAAGAAAAACCTGGAACATGAGCTGATGCAAAATGAAATGTATTGTGTACAAAGTAACAGCAATATTGTAAGATGGTGAGCTGTGAATGATTTAGCTATTCTGAACAGTACAAGACAATGCTTATGATGAAAAAGGCTATCTGTCACCAGAGAAAGAACTTATGGTGTCTGAATACAGATTGAAGCATACTTTTTTTCCCTTTATTTTCCTTGTTTTGTTTTCTTTTTGATCTATGTTGTCTTTCACAACATGGCTGTTATGGAAATGTTTTGCATTACTACAAATGTATGACCTATATAGAATTCCTTGCCTTTTCAATTCAGGGGGTGGTGGGGCTGATTGCTTGTAAGAAGAAAGAGAGAGAATCTTAAATTTTAAAAGCTAAATTTTAAAATTTTAAAATTGTTTTTACATCATGTAGCCATAGAAAAATAAAATACTAAACAATAAAAAAGAAAGAAAAAATCCTACTCTACCAAATATAGAGCAGACATTGAACCTGATAGCCCCATATTTCTACAAAAGTCAATACTACAGGATTTTATAGTTATTATTGTTCAGTTGTTTTCAATTGTGTCTGACTCTTCATGAACACATTTGGAGTTTACTTCCCAAAGATACTATAGTGTTTTTGCCATTTCCTTCTCCAGGTCATTTTACAGATGAGGAAACGGACGTAAACAGGGTAAAGTGACTTGCCCAGTGCCACATAGCTCAGATGTGTCTGAGGCCAGATTTGAACCTCTAAAAGATGAGTCTTTCTGACTCCAGCCCCAGCACTCTATCCACAGCACCACCCTTAACTGCTGCTTAGCCACATTCAATTTTAGACCTACATCAAAGTGAGAGAGATCTGAAAATCTGATGCTTTAAAAAAATAAAATATAAATGTGTTTTAAGCTTGACCGAGTTCACTTGTTGCCCTTTCCAAATAAAAGGAGAAATAAGCAAGTTTCTTCTTGGGATTATAGATTTAGATTTTAATGGCACGTTGGAGATCACTGATCTAAATCCTCATCTGGACAGAATGGAGAGGGGTTTTTGCTACAAGTTTTCAACAAACAAACTTTTTTTTTTAATGTGCAAGCTTCCTGGCACTTTTTTACTTGTGACAGCAAGTCCATTGCAAAATGGAACAAGATAGAGTTCAGTACACCTATGAAAAAGTTGTAAAAGTTGAATTACATTGGTATTAATGATACATACTTAACCTTAGTGGTTTGCTTACTTGCCATATGCCAGTTTGACTAACCCAAGGGTGCCAAAAAAATTACCATTGATCAATAGTTTGAAATTGGAGCATTTGACCTTTCACCTTTAATTCTGCTGATTTGTAGTCTATGTTCTCACATGGACTTTCTAGAATGATTTTTCTGGCTATAGACCAGTACTTCTCAGACACCTGCAGAATTTTAAAAGCGTATTTTGTCCTAGTTATATTATTCAGCAAAGAAACAAAATAAATCTCACTTGGCATTGGAGTGGGCAGGTGCACTTTGGGCACCCAAGCAGAGTACTGTGAACAAACTTGAAAAAGGTTAGATTAGTAAACTGAGATGGATGGTGAATTGATACTGATGAGTTTTTAAATGAGAGACAGAAGAAAAGTGTCCATGCTTGTTTTGTGGCCTTTTGTCACAGGAAAAAGCACACATCGTCTGGTGTAATAGGGCTAATACAAATTCAAATCACTGGCATTACGGTAGAGAGGTTTTGTACAAACCTCTTCAAAAAAAAAAAAAACTTGAAATATATACCAGATAGTACATAACAAATAATTAATCAACAAGGTAAGCTTGAAATGTTTCTTGTGTGATAATATATCTTATTAAATGGCATTGGATAGCTAACATGGTTAAAACTCCTACTCAGTGTCTTTACTCCAAAACTAATTCCTAGGCTTTGTGCAACTGATCTCACAGTTTCATGCTTCATAGTCTGACTATGGGACCTTGTTACATGAGACCATGACTCAGACTAATCCAATCTTTCAACACACACACACACACACACACACACACACACACACACCAAAATAGATGGCAAACATTGATTCTGCCCAGTCAGTAACAAAAAAAGGAATACTTTGGACTTCCTATACCTGAATGAACTGGGAGTAGAAGCCTTGGTTATTCCTTTCCTAGTGCAGTAAGGTCCTATTTATTGTGGATAATGAATCCTGTGAAGTGGTCATATTATTTGAATTTTCATTGCATGTTTCTTTTTTCTTGATTTTTATTATATTATTTTTAATTTATTAAATAACATGTTTCTAAAATGTACTAGAATAAAAAGGTGGCTGTGCATGAAACTACAAATCTATTATGTAAAACTTGATTTTATTTTAACTATATAATAAAGTTATCATGAAACTGTTTTATTTCCTGTTTTTCTTCCCTTCCTCTACCCATCCCTAGAGTTGGTTACCATTAGAAAGAAATATTTGGGGGGTGGAGCCAAGATGGCAGAGTAGAAAAAGCAAGTCCAAGCCACTCTTCCCCCAGATAACCTCCAAAATATGTAAAAGGGGACTCTGAACAACTTCTGGAGCCCCAGCACCCACAGAAGGACACAGAGAAGCTAACCTCCCACTGAGGACAGCCCAACAGCCCTGCAGAAAGGACGAGTGCAGCTCCCTGGGAGACGGCAGCATAGCGCACAGTGTGCAGGGAGCCGAGCACAGGTCTGCCTGAGTCATGGTTTTAGCCCCAGGGAGGCCAGGCCAGCAGCAGGCTAAAGGGACCCCAGAACACCAGCAGTGGTGGTGATTCCAGAATTATCAACATAGACATGCCTAGGACAAAGTGGGAAGTTAGTGCCCTATGGACTTTGGGACCAGTATTTGGGGAATGTGTTGGCTTCCTCCCCTGGGGGCTAGAAGCCGCTGAAGAGACACACCATTTTGTAGTTTTCAGAGGCAGCTCCAGCTCCTGGCCCGCGAACTGTAGAGAGATAGAGCGATCAGTCTTGTGTGGTAATCGCTCTTGCTTTAACCTCCCTGGATCTGGATTGTGATATGGGGTGGAGGTCATGGGAGGGTTTCCAGCTTGCCAGAAACGGAAGTTGTCCCCCACACGTTCCGGATGAAAATTCCCCTGTCTGGCGACAGAGCCATAGTGTGGCAACAAGCCCAAAAGGCAAGTAATTAAGTGGCAACATGCCAAGGTAAAGGAAATGAATTAAACAGAAAAATGCAACCTTAGACTTCTACTTTGGGGGCAAAGAGGATCAAAGCATTGAACATTCAGAGGAATGTGAGGTCAGAAATCCTGCTCCAAAAGCCCCAAAGTAAAATATGAGCGGGTTATAAGCCATAGAGGACCTTAAGAAGGACTTTAAAAATCAAATAAGAGAAGTGGAGGAAAAATTGGGAAGAGAAATGAGAAGGATGCAGGAAAAGTATGAAATGAGGGTCAACAGCCTGACTGAGGAAAACAACACCTTAAAAAATAGACTAACTCAAATGGCAAAGGAGGCCCAAAAGGGCAATGAGGAGAAGAATGGCTTAAAAAGTCAAATTTTCCATATGGAAAAAGAATCTCAATAGTTCACTAAGGAGATTCTTTCCTTCAGAGTTAGACTGGAGCAAATGGAAGCTAATGACCTTATGAGAAGTCAAGATGCTGTTAAGCAGATCCAAACAAACAAAAGATTAGAAGGCAATGTGAAATATCTCATGGGAAAAACCACTGACCTGGAAAATAGATCCAGGCAAGACAATTTAAAAATTATTGGGCTACCTGAAAGCCATGATCAAGGAAAGAACCTAGAAGTCACCCTTCAAGAAATTCTCAAGGAAAATTGCCCTGATGTTTTAGATCCAGAGGTCAAAATAGAGGTTGAAAGAATCCACCAATCACCTCCTGAAAAAGATCCCAAAAAGAAAACTCCCAGGAATATTATAGCCAGGTTCCAGAATCCCCAGATCAAGGAGAAAATACTTCAAGCAGCCAGGAAGAAACAATTTCAATACTGTGAAAACACAATCAGAATAGCCCAGGACCTGGCAGCTTCTACACTGAGGGACTGAAGGGCATGGAATATGATATTCCAGAGGGCAAAAGAGCTGGGACTGAACCCAAGGGTCACCTACCCAGCAAAGCTGAGTATATTGTTTCAGGGGAAAATATCGTCATTCAGTGGAATAGAGGACTTTGAATCATTCTGGAGGAAAAAAACAGAATTGAATAGAAAATTTGACATCCAGACACAAGAAGCAAGAGATGCCTGAGAAGGCAATCAGGGAAAAGAAATCAAAAGGAACTTATCAAAGTTGAACTATTTACATTCCTATATGGAATAACAATAATTGTGACTGATGAAATCTTTCTCAGTGTGAAAATAATGGAAGAGGTAGAAACAGCATTTCCAATGTGCTCTGCCCCACACAAATTTCAAACAATATGAAAGGGAACTCCAAACAACTTCTGGAGCCCCAGCAGCCACAGAATGGCGCAGAGAAGCTACCCTCCTGCTGAGGACAGCCCAGCAGTCCTGCAGGGAGCGGCCAGCGCAGCACTCTGAGAGCAGGCAGCACATCGCACTGGGAACTGACAACGCAGCTCACAGAGCCAAGCCCAGATCCGCATTTTTAGCCGCAGGGTTGCCGGGCCTCCAGCCTGCCGGAGGGACCCCAGAACACCAGCAATTGTGGCGATTCCAGAATTATCAGCACAGATATGCCTAGGACAAAGTGAGAGGTTAGTGCCCTATGGACTTTGGGACCAGTATTTGGGGAATGTGTGGCTTCCTACCCTGGGGGCGAAAAGCTGCTGAAGAAACAGCTGCACAGAAGCCATTTTGCAGTGTCAGTAGTGGCTCTAGCTCCTGGTCTGCAAATTGTAGGGAGATCCAGCAATCAGTCTGGGGGTCAATTGCTTTTGCTTTAAACTGCCTGGATCTGGATTGTGGTCTGGGGCGGGGGGCGAGTTTGGGGTGGGTATCCAACTTGCCAGAGTGGGTGGAGGCTTTACAGAGGCCACACAACTGGCAGAAGTTGTGAAGACCCCAAGTTTGGGCGGAAGCTCCCCTGTCTGGTGCCAGAGTCCTACTGTGGCAACAAGCCCCCCAAATCAAGTAATTAAGTGGCAACATGCTTAGGCAAATGAAACAAAATAAACAGAAAAGTTCAACATTGGACTCCTATTTTAGGGGCAAAGAGGCTCAAAGCATGGAGGAGGACTGTGAGGTCAGAACTCCTGCACCAAAGCCCCAAATGAAAATACAAGCTGGCTACAGGCCATAGAGGACCTTAAGAAGCAGATAAGAGAAGTGGGGGAAAATTTGGGAAGAGAAATGAAAAAGATGCAAGAAAAGTATGAAATGACAGTCAACAGCCTGACTGAGGAAAATAACACCTTAAAAAATAGACTAACTCAAGTGGCAAAAGAGGCTCAGAAAGGCAATGAGGAGAAGAATGCCTTAAAAAGTCGAATTTGGGGGGCGGAGCCAAGATGGCGGAGTAGAAACAGCTCGTCCAAGCCTCTCTGCCCCCAGATTCTCCACAAACTATGTAAAAAAGGACTCTGAAAATCTTCTGGAGCCCCAGCACCCACAGAACGATACAGAGAAGCTAACCTCCCGCTGAGGACAGCCCAGCACCCTGCAGGAAGGACCAGCGCAGTGGTCTGGGAGCCGGCAGCGCGCAGAGCGCAGGAGCCGAGCCGAGCCCAGGTCCACGTGAGCCGAGGTTTTAGCCCCAGGGCGGCAGGGCCAGCAGCCGGCTGGAGGAACCCCAGAACACCAGGAACTGTGGAGATGCCAGAATTATCAACATAGACTTGCCTAGGACAAAGTAAGAGGTTAGTGTCCTATGGACTTTGGGACCTGTATTTGGGGAATGCGTCAGCTCCCTCCCCTGGGGGCTAGAAGCTGCTGAGGAGACATGCCACTGTGTAGTTTTCAGAGGCATTTCTGGCTCCCAGCCTACAAATTGTGGGGAGATCCAGCGATCAGTCTTGGGGGGTAATCGCTCTTGCTTTAACCTCCCTGGATCTGGATTGTGATCTAGGGTGGAAGTTGTGGGTGGGTTTACAGCTTGCCAGAAACGGAAGTTGCCCCCCACACGTTCGGGACGAAAATTCCTCTATCTGGCCTTAAAGCCATAGTGTGGCAACAAGCCCAAAAGTCAAGCAATTAAGTGGCAACATGCCAAGGCAAAGGAAACAGAAAAATGCAACCCTAGACTCCTATTTTGGGGGCATAGAGCGGAAAAGGACTGTGAGGTCAGAAGTCCTGCTCCAAAAGCCCCAGGGGAAAACATGAGCGGGTTGCAGGCCATAGAGGACCTTAAGAAGGACTTTAAAATCAAATAAGAGAAGTGGAGGAAAAATTGGAAAGAGAAATGAGAAGGATGCAGGAAAAGTATGAAATGAGGGTCAACAGCCTGACTGAGGAAAACAACACCTTAAAAAATAGACTAGCTCAAATGGCAAAGGAGGCCCAAAAGGGCAATGAGGAGAAGAATGCCTTAAAAAGTCGAATTTGCCAGATGGAAAAAGAATCTCAAAAGTTCACTGAGGAGATTCATTCCTTCAGAGTTAGACTGGAGCAAATGGAAGCTAATGACTTTATGAGAAATCAAGATGCTGTTAAGCAGATCCAAACAAATGAAAGATTAGAAGGCAATGTGAAATATCTCATGGGAAAAACCACTGACCTGGAAAATAGATCCAGGAGAGACAATTTAAAAATTATTGGACTACCTGAAAGCCATGATCAAAGAAAGAACCTAGAAATCACCCTTCAAGAAATTCTCAAGGAAAACTGCCCTGATGTTTTAGATCCAGAGGGCAAAATAGAGGTTGAAAGAATCCACCGATCACCTCCTGAAAAAGATCCCAAAAAGAAAACTCCCAGGAATATTATAGCCAGGTTCCAGAATCCCCAGATCAAGGAGAAAATACTACAAGCAGCCAGGAAGAAACAATTTCAATATTGTGGAAACACAATCAGAATAGCCCAGGACCTGGCAGCTTCTACACTGAGGGATCGAAGGGCATGGAATATGATATTCCAGAGGGCAAAAGAACTGGGAATGAACCCAAGGGTCACCTACCCAGCAAAACTGAGTATTTTGTTTCAGGGGAAAATATGGTCATTCAGTGGAATAGAGGACTTTCAAGCATTCTTGAGGAAAAAACCAGAATTGAATAGAAAATTTGACATCCAGACACAAGAAGCAAGAGATGCCTGAGAAGGTAATCAGGGAAAAGAAATCAAAAGGAACTTATCAAAGTTGAACTATTTACATTCCTATATGGAAAAGCAATAACTGTGACTGATGATATCTTTCTCACTATGAAAATAATGGAAGAAGGGGGTGTGGTCATATGAATACATATGAATGTGTGTGTATATGGTTACAGTCATATATGGATAGAGGGTATAGGTTGAATTTGTTGGGAAGGGAGAATACTCAAAGGATGAAATTATGAGGTGAGAGAGGAAAGTGGCGAGAGGAGATGGGGAGAGACAGGGTAGGGTAAACTATCCCATGTAGAAGAAGCAAGGGGAAGTGGTTGCAAAGGAGGGGGAGAATAAGGAAGGCTAAAAAGGCAAAACCACATTCACATTGAATTTGGTTCAGGGAGAAAATGACATACATACTAAATGGGATATCTCAACCTGCAGCAGGATAGGGGGAAGGGGGATGAGAGGAGGGATGATGGATGGGAGGGCATCCTTGGGGTGAGGGGAGGTTGGAAGTACCCACTATAGAAGAGGGACAGGATCATGTAGGGAATGGACCAGGTGGGGGGTGGGATGAGTGGGAGGGAATTATAAGCAGCCTTGCACAATATATCTACTATGATAATGTTTTGCATAGCTAGACATGTACAACATATACTGAATTACTTATATCCCAAGAAGGAATGGGTGACAAGGGAGGAAGGAAATGGATCTGAAATTCAAGGTAGTAACATTAAATGTTTCAAATATATATATATATAAATACTATTATTAATACTCTTTTGCCTATAATTGGGAGATAAGATGTGCAGGCATTGGGACACAAAGATTCATCTTCCTCTAATGGAAAAGTCGATGGGGGTATGGGAGAAGGTATGGGAGAGAGCAGATTGGAGGAAGCGATATCTTGTGGGACTGCTATTCTGGGAGGTTGGGTAGGGGAATAATGGGGGGAAAATGATTGTAACTCAAAATCTGGCGGAAATGAATGATGTAAAACAGAAGTTAATAAAGTATTTGTTTAAAAAAAAAAAAGAAAAAAAAAGTCGAATTTGCCAGATGGAAAAAAATCTCAAAAGCTCACTGAGGAGATTCATTCCTTCAGAGTTAGATTGGAGCAAATGGAAGCTAGTGACTTTATGAGAAATCAAGATACTATTAAACAGATCCAAACAAATGAAAGCATAGAAGGCAATGTGAAATATCTCATGGGAAAAACCATTGACCTGGAAAATAGAACCAGGAGAGATAATTTAAAAATTATTGGACTACCTGAAAGTCACAATCAAAGAAAGAACCTAGAAATCATCCTTAAAGAAATTCTCAAGGAAAATTGCCCTGATGTTTTAGACACAGTGGGGGAAATAGAGGTTGAAAGAATCCACAGATCACCTCCTGAAAAAGATCCCCAAAAGAAAACTCCTAGGAATATTATAGCCAGGCTCCAGAACTCCCAGATCAAGGAGAAAATACTACAAGCAGCCAGGAAGTAACAATTTCAATATTGTGGAAACACAATCAGAATAGCCCAGGACCTGGCAGCTTTTACACTGAGGGATTGAAGAGCATGGAATATGATATTCCAGAGGGCAAAAGAGCTGGAATTGAAGCCAAGGGTCACCTACCCAGCAAAACTGAGTATCTTGTTTCAGGGGAAAATATGGTCATTCAGTGGAATAGAGGACTTTCAAGCATTCTTGATGAAAAAAACAGAGTTGAATAGAAAATTTGTCATTCAGACACAAGAAGCAAGAGATGCTTGAGAAGGTAATCAAGGAAAAGAAATCAAAAGGAACTTATCAAAGTTGGACTATTTACATTCCTACATAGAAAAACAATAACTGTGTTTGATGAAACCTTTCTCATTATGAAAATAATTGAAGAAGGGTACATGGCGTATGTTCATAGGTATACATGGATAGAGGGCACAAGTTGAATTTGATGGGAAGGGATGATTCTTTTTTTTTTTTTTTTGGAGGGCAACTGAGGTTTGGTGACTTGCCCGGGGTCACACGGCTGGGTTTTTGTTTGTGTGTTGGGTGTCTGGGGCCAAATCTGAGCTTGGGTCCTTCTGGCTCCAGGGCCGGTATTCTGCTCACTGGGCCACCTAGCCGCCCCAAGGAAGGGATGATTCTTAAGGGGTGAAGTCAAGAGGTGAGAGAGGAAAGTGGCAAAAGGAGATGGAGAGAGACAGGGTAGGGTAAACTATCTCATGTAGAAGAGGCAAGGGGAAGTAGTTGCAGAGGCAGGGAAGAACAGGAAGGCAAAAAGGCAAAAGCATATTCTCATTGAAGTTGGCTCAAGGAGAGAATCACATACATACTAAATGGAATATCTTTCCCTCATTCACTCTCCTGAGTAGGGGAAAGAGGGATGAGAGGGGGGATGATGGAGGGGAGGGCATTCTGGGGGGAGGGAAGTACCCACTATCAAAGAGGGACAGGATCTAAGCAGGGAATGGACCAGGTGGGAGGTGAGATGGGTGGGAGGGAAATATAAGCAGTCTTTTACAATATATCTACTATGGTAATGTTTTGCATAGCTATACATGTGCAACACATACTGAATTCCTTATCTTCTCAGAGGGAGTGGGTGACAAGGGAGGAAGGGAATGGATCTGAAAATTGAAGTTTTAAAATTAAATGTTTCAAAGGATGTCCAGGCTTTGGGGCTCAGAGATTCACCTTGCCCTAATGGCAAAGTCGTAAGGGATATGGGAGAAAATATGGGAGAGAGCAGATTGGATGAGGGGATATCTAGTGGGACTGCTATTCTGCGGTGGTGGGTAGGGAAAAAATGTAACTCATAATCTGATGGAAATGAATGATGTAAATCAGAAGTTAATAAAGCATTTGTTTAATTAAAAAAAAGAAAATAATGGAAGAAGGGTGTATGGTCATATGAATACATATGTGAATGTGTGTATATATGTTTACAGTTATATATGGATAGATGGCATAGGTTGAATTTGTTGGGAAGGGAGTATACTCAAAGGGTGAAATTATGAGGTGAGAGAGGAAAGTGGCAAGTGGAGATGGGGAGAGACAGGGCAGGGTAAACTATCTCATGTAGAAGGAGCAAGGGGAAGAGGCTGCAAGGGAGGGGAAGAATAGGAAGGCAAAAAGGCAAAACCACATTCTCATTGAATTTGCTTCAGGGAGAAAATGACATACATACTAAATGGAATATCTCAACCTGCAGCAGAATAAGTGAAAGGGGGATGAGAGGAGGGATGATGGATGGGAGGGCATCCTTGGGGGAAGGGGAGGTTGGAAGTACCCACTATAGAAGAGGGACAGGGTCAAGTAGGGAATGGACCAGGTGGGGGGTGGGATTAGTGGGAGTGAATTATAAGCAGCCTTGTACAATATATCTACTATGGTAATGTTTTGCATAGCTAGACATGTACAACATATACTGAATTACTTATCTTCCCAGAGGGAATGGGTGACAAGGGAGGAAGGGAATGGATCTGAAATTCGAGGTCTTAAAATTAAAGTTTTCAAATATATATATAAATACTCTTATTAAAAAATAAAAAAGAAAGAAATATTTGTGTCTCTGTGCATGTATGTGTGTATGTATATATGTGTATATTCATTATATAAATACATCTGTTTATCAGTTCTTTTTCTGGGTGCATATAGATCCTTCATTGGCCCTTTATAGTTAATTTGGGTATTTATAATAGTCAAAATGACAGTCACTCCAAGTTGTTTTTAAAACGATATTGCTAGTCCTACACACAACATTCTCTTGTTTCTGCTCATTTCTTTTTTCATTATGTCATGTAAATATATTCCTGTTTTTCTACATTCAATGATCTTGTCATTTCTTATAGCACAGTAACATTCCATCACAATCATATAACACAAGTTGTTTAACCATTCCCTGATGGAATATTTCCATTGGGCTGAAACCAAGGACCATATTTTACATTGAGTTATAACTCTGAGTCATATGAATTTGAATAATGTAACTACTTAAAAGCATTTATGATTTTTTTAAATTGGGATCGAGTTAGAGTTTACTTTGTGCAAAAATCACTCACCCCCTTAAATATCAATCTCCTCTTATGTGTTGTGTTCACTGATATTACACACTTTGTTAATTGTTTTGCAGTCAAGCCAAAGCAGCTAGAATAAGGAGGGAAAGCATGGTGTTGTTGAGGGTAGTGGTGAGGTAGAGGAGCTGTACCTTAAAAATCCCTTATAATGGTTAACAGATAAGAGAAAAAGAGAGTTAGAGGGAAAGAGCCTGTAACACTGATATATATTTAGAGTTATGTAGATATACATATCCACATAAGTGAGTATATACTAATATAATTTCATATCATATCATATCAAATATAATAAAGTATATTCATTATATATAGTATATACAATGTATATACTATATCAGCTTGGCATACAAATTGATGTATGTATTTACATACACACAAACGTATTCTGACAAGCTAATTCATCAGTATAAAGGAAGTAAGATCAGGAAAATAAAAAGGACTACTCTTAGAAAATAAAATTGAACTTTTCCTACTTTTACTAAGTCAACCTCAGCCTCATGGAAGAATTGAGAAAATACATTGCTTTTTTCTTTGGAGGGATAGGGTTTATACTTATGGGATTTTGTATTTGCTGTCATATGTAGGACATGTGGACATTTTTTTTGTTTGTTTTTCTTGGTTACAAAGGAAGGTTAGTTAGGCTGGGAAGCAAGGAGAGATATCTATCTGAAAATGTGACCTCAAAACAAAAAACATCCAGAAATTCGAAAAAGGAAAGACTAAGTTTCTGAAATATAGAGTTTTATTTCTAGTTTTTTTCTTTCTTTTCTGCACCTTAGTGGGGTGACTATTAAAATCACTTTGTTTCTGAGTTTCTTCTTTAAAATGAGAGTCTCAGCCTAGACAATCTCTAAGTCTAACTCTGCAACTTTATTTAAGTCTTGTTAATGTTTTCACTTATGTCTTCATAATTTTCTGTTTATTAAATACAAAGGATCTTTATTACTAAATTAAATCAAACCAGTACATTTATTGAGAACTTACTAAATTTAAAGCACTATGCCTAGTATTGATAGAGCAAAAATATAAATGAGACATAGTGTTATATATACTTTTTCCCCCAAAGAACTGGTTATGAAACATTTCCCAGCATACATCCCTGCATTAGTCTCATCAGCTTTTGTGGGAGCAAGCAGTTCCAGTCCAGTTATTTACTTCAGTAAGGTGGAGAAAATACTTTAGTCTTAGCAACACAAAGGCAAAGCAGAAGTCTGCAGCTCTACACCAACTCTTCCTCCTTAAGGCCTATCAAAACTTCAAGGTATTTGGTTTTCTTGGAGATGATTTATGTGGCTTAGATGCTACGGTGCATGTATAGGGAGCAGATGGGAAAGAGAGAACAAGAAAATGTTTAATACCTACTTTAGAAGCTTTTATGTGGGACTGGCAGACCTGGACATAGTCTTGACTTTTAAAAAATATGCTCAGTTCCAGAAAAACTAGGAAAAAAATAACTTTTCCTTTGAGGAAAAAAGCTACAGAGGATAACTGCTACAGTTCCAATTGGGAATAGTAACAGCCTCTGAGAGAAGAAACCATAAAGATGGGTGACAGCTCCAGGACATGGCAATCGTGATCAATGTCTCTGGATACAAGGAGCAAAGGCAGTGTCAGAAGTAGTATGGAGAGGCAGGAAAGTGCATAGCCATGAGTGTGAGACATGAACGGGGTCTTAGAGTGGAACCCTAGAGCATGAGTAATCTTTATGAAGAGTTTCTTCTCCCATGGACAGTGGAACCTATGTCCAATCTCTCTCCTTTTGTACAGTGTGATAGAGACTGACCTTGCTGGTTGACTTTCCACTATTCACTTGTCTATTCTGTCCTAACTAAATGCTTTGATATTTGCTTTAACAAGCCTGCCTATCTTGACAGACATTTCACTACTTAATGGGGGCCTGAACTATATTACATAAATATAATTAAGACCGACATCTCACTACATAGACACAGAGATATAGATGTGTGTATATGTCTGCAAGTATGAATGCATGATGCATTATGCATACACACAGGTACATGTGCATGTGACATACATGCATGTTCGATAAAATGAAACATATATACACACATACACAATATATACACACATATACACATGCATATATATACAATACACAGATACACACATATATACATATACATACACATTCGTATGTATTTGAAGTTTTCTTGGCAAAGATACTTAAGTGCTTTGCCATTTTCTTCTGTATTTCATTTTACACATGAAGATGAAGCAAACAGGATTAAGTGACTTTCCAAGGGTCACACAGCTAAGAAGTGTCTGAGGCCCAGTTTGAGCACAAGAAGATGCCCCCTGACTCCAGGCTCTATGCACCACGGCGCCACCTAGTGGTCGCAAATAGTATCATTTAGCCACATTCCTATGCATGTATAGGATATCTAGTTCATTTGTTGCAACCAGACTTAAGAGGATGCCCGTGGATTCAGAGACCTCTGAAATCTGTAACAGCTCTGCAAGGGATTATCAACATGAAGCATGGCTGAAGTCTGGGTGGAACTATGGCCCAATGAAAAGAGTGCTGGAGTTGCAGTCAGAGAACATGGATCTTAAATTCTTCCTTTGCTACATACTATCTATATGAGGCAAATGATATTTTCCCCTAAATCCCAGTTTCCTATTGTTAAAATTAATGGATTATATCATATGTAGCCTAAAGGCCTTTCCAGTTCTGAGTTTATGATCCTATGACCTTGTCCACATTATTGCCTTCTTAAAATCCCTGAGATTAATATTCTTTCTCTATTTTTTTTTTCACTAACACACTTTAAAAGATCCTATGCAATCTTAGGCTGAGTTGACTAAGAAGTCAGTTCAATCTTTCTCTTCTCCACAGAGGGTCGTTGCTTTGTTCTGTCTTTGAATATCCAAAAAATTCATTTCTGCCACTTCCCGCAGTAACCCATTCAAATATATTTGTCCCCTGCCTAAATCCCTCTTACTTCAGTTTAAGCCCATTCCCAAGAGGTCTGCTCTCTTGCTCAGTCATTGTGTTCTTACTTTATGATTGTACTGCTATAGTAATGGCATTTCTTTTTAGATCTTCCCCTTTTGAGTTCCTCTCAGCAATAACAAAAGAAATGAAGTTTTAAATCTGTTTCTGGGAGCAATTTAGTGTGTGGAGGCTTTAGCATGACTCACAAGAGATGTGGACTCGTTTGCTTAGGGGTTTTAGTAATATTTTCACGGTAACTTGCACAACAAAGATGCATTTCTGTCCAGATTATGATTGCCTAGGTTTCTACAGTAGAGAAAACTCAAGGGTATGAATATTAAAGGTAGAAATTTGAGGGCTGCTCCTCCCCAGACTTTTGCAAGCCGCAATAAAGAAAAAATAACCAAAGTAGTTTAAGAAAAGTCCTTTAGACAGACTTGTCAATGCAACAACTGGCTCTAAAAGGATCATACATACATATACATATACACATAAAAATATAACATGATAGAGATAGCTTTGATTTTCTTCTAAAAACTGCCTGTTTATATCCCTTACTCACTTGTCAATTGGGAAATGGCTCTTATTTTTATAAATTTGACTCAATTCCCTTATACATTTGATAAGAGACCTTTATCAGGAAAGAAAAAAGAAAACTTGCTATAATTTTAAAAAAATTATTTGTCTATGGTACCTTTTATCAAAATGTTGTTTCTCTCATTATCTCTTTTAATTAGATCTATGTTTGCTTTTCCCTTGTTTGAGATGGTGATTATTATCCCTGCCTTTTTTATTTCAGCTGAAGCATAATCGATTCTGCTCAATCTCCTGATTTTAATTTTGTGTTATGTGTGTATCTTTCTGTTTCAAGTATGTCTCTCATAACCATTATATTGTTGGGTTCTGGTTTCTAATCTGTTCTGCTATCTGCTTTAATTTTATTGGTTAGCTCATCCTATTCATATTCACTGTCATGACTATTAACTCTGCCTTTCCCTTCATCCTATTTATTTCAATAAATCCAGTTCCTTCTCAAAAGTCTATTTTGTTTTTAACCCACTGCCTAGCTTAATCTTCCTTCCCTTTTATCACCCCCACCCTTATTTCTGTTATCCCCTTCCCCTCCTATTTCTCTGCTGAGTAAGATAGGTTTCTATACCCAACTGAGTGTGTGCATAAATTATACATATACATATATGCATACATATATGTGTATAGGTGTGTACCTGTATGAATGAATGCATGCATGCATTCTTCCCACTTTGAAGCAACTGATGTGAGTATGGTTCAAACTTTGCCTGTCACCTTCCCCATTCCCCCCTCCACTGTAAAAGCTTCTCCCTGAGCACCTCTTTTGTGTGATATAATTTCCCTCATTTTCCCTCTCCCTTCTCACTTCTCCCAAAGCATCCCTCTTTCTCAATTCAATTTTCTTCTGAGTTGGCTCACATTCATTACCTCTTCTTTATGTAAACTGCTTTCTAACTGTCCTACGATAAAGTTCATAGGAATTACATGTAGCATCCTCCAATATAGGAATGGAAATGGTTAACATTATTAAGACTCTTATGTTTGTTTTTTCTCCCTTGTTTACCTTTTTAGTGATTCTTTTATTTGAATATCCAGTTTTCTACATAACTCTTGTCTTTTTCATCAGGAATTCTTAAAAGTGTCATATTTCATTAAATATCATATTCCCTTAAAGTATTGTATTCAGTTTTGTTAAGTAGCTTATTCTTGTTTATAACTAACTCTTTTGACTTGCAGGATGGAATGCTTTAAGCCAAGGGTGGGGACCCTGTGGCCTCAAAACCAACATGTGGCCCTCTAGGTCTTCTGAATGTATCCAAATTTCACAGAATCCTTTTAAGGGGATTTGTTCTTCTTGTTCCCTGACATCTGGATTCAGTCAGAGGACCCAGAGGACCACGTGTGGCCTTGAAGTTCCCCACCTCTGCTCTAAGTCCTCCACTCCTTTAATGTCAAAGTCACTAAATCTTTTGTGATCTTTACTGGAATTCTGCAATATTTGAAATATTTATTTCTGGCTATTTGCAATATTTTTTTTCTGGGAACTCTGGGATTTGGCTTAATACTCCTGGGAGTTTTCATTTTCGAACCTCTTTCACGAAATGATCAGTGGATTCTTTCAATTTCAATTTTACCCTCTGAGTCCAAGATACTGGGACTGTATTCCTCTTCCCAATTTTTCCTCCACTACTCTTGCTTGATTTTCAAAATCCTTCTTGTGCTTCTCTATGGCCTATGACCAGTTCATATTTTTCTTGGAAGTTTTTGGTGCAAGAGTTTTGACTTTACTGTCTTCTTCTGGTTGTATGTTTTGATCCCCTCTGTCCTCCCCAAAAGATTCTATAGTCTGATTATTTTTTCTCTGTTTTCTCATATTGCCAGCCAATTACTTGACTTTTGAGCTCTTTGCCATGATAGAACTCTGCTTTCAGAGCAGAGAGTGCTGTGTCCCAAATTTCTGGGGTTTTGTGCAGCTGTTGTCAGAAATCTGTTGTGCCTTCTTCTAGGCACCTGCCTCAGAACTGTGAGGAAGACTGCTTCTCCACAGCCTCAACAAGCTCTGCCACCCCAGCACTCCTCAACCCAGGATCACCACCCAAGACTGTGACCCAGATCCAAGCAGGGCAAAGCAAGAGAATCCTACCTTAGTGCCAGCAGAGAGATTCCTACAAATGCCCTCTGGTCGAAAACTTGTTCCCCCTACAATCTATGGACCTGGAGCTTAGGTGGCAGCCATGAGGCAGCAGCTACAGCCACTGCCTCCAGCTCCACTGCCCTGGGGACAGGGCCCATGTGCTCTTCTCTCACCCAGTTCCAACAGAGTTCCCTATTGACATTTTACTTTCTTCTTAGTATTTTTGGTTTGAGAAATCTGGAAACCACCACACCTGCCAGTGAATCACTCTCCTGAAGTCTGCACTCTGGCCAGTCTCTGCCACAGGTCTGGGCCATTGTGGCTCACACAGGACTGCGCTCCACTCCCAGTTCTGTGCAATAGATCCTTCCTATCTGCCTGCCGGACTGCCTTCAGTGGGAGATTTATTTCTCTCAGTCATTTTGTGGGTTCTGTAGCACTAAAATTTGTTTAGAGTCATTTTTTTACAGGTATTAGAGGTAGTTAGAGCAGGACATCAAGCAAGTTCCTGCTTTTACTCCGTCATCTTGTCTCCACCCCCTGAAACTGTATTTCTTTATAATTTCTTGAAATATGATGTATTAAAGTATAAAGTCTTATAGCACATAAGCCTACAAGATCTTTTCTGATAATGTCTTTTAGGTAGTACAGTAATTTAAAAATGAATTCTCCTCAATAGACTTTCTAAGTCATTTAATTTTCCCATTAAATATTTTACACATTCTTTCCTTTTTTCATTCTTTTGGATTTGTTTTATATTTCTTCACTGAGTTTTGTACCCCCTATTCCATTTGGTCTAGTCTGCTTTTTAATGAGTTCTTTCTTTCAGTGAATTTTTGTGCCTCTTTTCTCATTAGACTAATTTTCTTGTTTAAGGAATTATCCTCTTCTGTTAATTCTCTTTTTAATTTTTATTTTGCATTACTCTCATTTCTTTTCCTAATCTTTCCTTTACAACCCTTGTCACTTTCTTTAACTAATTCTTCCAAAAATTCTTGTTGAACTTGTGTTCAATTAACATTTTTCTTTGAAGCTTTAGTTGTAGGAGTTTTCACATTGTCTTGTTCTGAGTTTGTGTCTTGATCTTTCCTGCCACCCTACTACCTTTTTATGGTCACTATTTTCTTTCTTTCTCTCTTTTTTGCTCATTTTGTTCATTTTCCCATTTTCATTTACTTACTTTGACTTTTATATTAAAGTAGGACTCTTTACTTACTTTGGAATGAGGAGTCACTGTCCCAAGTTTCAGATTTTGTGTGGGAGATATGTATGCATATAAAGCACTTTATATGTAGGTAGGTATTTTTTATGTGAAGTATTACATAAACTTAGAATGTTTTATTATAAAAGTCAATTATTATTACAATATTATTGTTTATATATTAATATTTATTTTATTATAAAATTTGCAATTTTTATAATAAATGTCTATTATTATTATTGTCACCTGGCATGCTTGGCATTCTCTCAATATAGATCCACAGAAAAGTATGATTAGGGGAACATAATAACTAGTACCACACAGCAGTGGTATCAAACTCAAACACAAATGGGGACTACTAAACTATATAGAAGGATCCCACATATTTATTTAGGAACCACATACCATCATCATTTATATTTTAATATACACATTTTTTAATTTTCTGATTTGGGCTACACTCAGAAGTGTTGTGGACCAGCTAATAGATTTTGACACCTTTGTCCCATAGGATCAAAAACAAATAAAACTCATTTGAAGATAACCAAATGAGTAAGAAGAATTTATAGATGGACTGTATTATTAGGTAATCAATTTTTGATAAATAAGGCCTTCATTAAAAATATATACTTACTCTCATTTTCTCTATTTAGATTAGGTAAGTCTTACAGAAGATGCTTTTTCAGTTCTATATCTATGATCCTGTGGGTCTATGATGTATGGCTTCAAGTTAGAGCTAAACAGGTATTAGCATTACATTTTTTTTAAATGACTATGACAATTCTCGAATGTCATTTGAATTCATAATCAATACTAATGTCACCTGTGTTAATAATATTCTCGTGCTAGGTACACATCACAAAAAAAGTATATTGATATTTTTTCTTTGCTTTTCTATTAATGTCAATCGATACTTTTAGTATTCACAGCCAAAGTTTTCTGTGTGTATGTGTGTGTGTGTGTGGGGGGGGGGTTCATTAAAAACAACAGTTTTGTACATATACTTTTGGGGACAACTTTATCATCTATTTACCATGCATTATCTTTTGTTATTCCCACATTTTGCCTTAACTTTACATATATATATATATATATATATATATATATATATATATATATATATATATATATATACACACACACACACATACATACATACATACATATGTATATGGTACCTGTCTGGGTAGTGCTGTGACAGAACTAAAGATATTAAATCACAAGAAAGATGAACATAGAAACAACGTAGTCCCACATGCTCAGCAAAGAGAGTTTATCCCAAATAATTACCTCAATGAACTTCTCATTTTAGCAGTTGATAAGCTTTCTTTTAACTGGTATTCAATTATATTCCTGAATTATTTAAGGATAGCATGAAAAGCATGTCTTTTGAATAAAACTTATTTCAATTATTTGGAATTTAGATCAGTAACATGTACTATTCTTCTTGTCTCTGTCTCTATCTCTCTGCCTCTCCCCCCCCCTCTCTCTCTCTCTCCTCCTCTGAAGAAATGATGGGTTTGAATCTCAATGCAAAAATCATGGAGCACTGGCTATAGGAAAATTATTCCAATAGTCTGAATTCACCAGATACTCTAGGTGTAGGGTACAGTGATATCAAGAATACCAATATTTCTCATCTGCATAGCTGCTGCCACATACTAGTCTGAATAAGGGAGAAACCATTAACAGTGTCAGTTGTAAGTTCTTAGCTACTAGCTGGCTGTGTCTTAAGAGCTGGTATAATAAAGTCAACTTGCTTCTGAGATAACATTATTGAGAAAAATCTGACTTTCATAGAAGAACTCATCAATACTATTAAGACAACATTCATAAAATTTTAAGGCAGTTGCAAAAATAGTTATAATATGTTATAATTTTATACATTATTAAGTACATTACACTTATATATATGTACATCATGCAACATCTCACAACTACAAATGTGCAATATATGCACACATGTGTATATATATATATATGCTTAAAGTACACCTAGCATGTATATACATGTGTATATATGACTGTTATGACTGAATACATATATGCATAAAACAAGTATAAGCAGCCATAATATAAATGCATAACATACATCTACATTATGCACACATATAGTCACATATGCATACACAGTCAGATATTATACATACACATTTTATATATGCGTGCACATATGTGTACACATACAAATATATATGCACATAAGTATAGGTGTGTGCACATATAGGTATACACATGCATGTATATATGCATGTATCTATATCTCTGAGTATGTGTGTATACACATACATGCATATATACATATACACACATATATGGTCAAGTATTGTAATATATGCTAGATTTATGACCCTGGACAATTAAATCACTTATCCAAATAGTGTTCCAGACAACTGATATAAATGAAAAGTCTGAAAGTCTCTGGCTAATTAATAATAAATTAATTGAGGTCAATGGTCTCCCTTGTAACCAAAGAACTTACATGGAGGTCATCAAATGATCAAATACTTTTGTGAAAGGGGATGTGCCTGAGGTGAAAATCAACTTTGATTGGTTAACAATTAATTAGGAGGGAGGCAAAAAAAAAGTCTTCGGCTCCTCCTGCTGAACATATGACTTGAGAAGACTCAGTAGACACCAGCTATCTGTACAAAGGAGTCCATTTCTTCAAAGATCATTTAAGTTGTTGAACAACGGGCTGGAATTCACTTAAATTAGATTCTCTTTACCTTTTAATCAGAAATAAAACTCTCCCAGTTGACTGGGACACCACCCAAGATAGAGGTGAATGTCTAGTTGTCAAACCTCTCCTTCACAAGGCTCGGGCTTAAATAAGGAAGTAAAAAGAAGAAAACAAAACCCAAAACAAACCTTACTAATAAAGAATCTACTAAAATTATTATTAATAATTACAAAGAGGATCCTTAGATCCTGTATATAAAATTGGTTATTAGTATAATAAAATATTTTCCCACAACTCTTTAAAGCTAGAAAATATAACATATTTGATGATCTTTCTCATGCCAACATGCCCCTTAGGCTTTAGTAGAAAAGTACAACTTTTAAGAAATTAAAAAAATAAGTACCTCATAAATATTTGACTATATTCACATTTCTCAGAGATTAAGCTAGAAAAAAGCACTGGTAATATTTATTTTCCAATTCCATAGCCCCTCCCCCCCAAAAAAAAATCCTATGCCATTTGAATTCTGCTGCTAGAAAAACAGTATATTGCTGGCTAAGTGAACTCAATCATCTGTCCATAGAAACTCCATTCACCATCCCTCTGTAGTCGTAGATTTCTATAATAAAAATATACAAAGAAGCAAAATTAAACAAGGGAGAAGAATCAAAGAATATATTAAATTTCTCTAAGGGCAACTGCCAGATGTCCACATGTATCCATTATTTACTTTGACTGACACAATAAAAATTCTAGCATTTTAAATGTAAACCAAACATATATAACACCATCAGGGGATTTTAAAATTGCTATCAAATCCTGTATGAAGAAAGAAATGTAGTGGAAAGGGAAGCATGGAATGAATTTAGGACACCAGGAAGAAGGCATGTTAGTTACCTGGGTTTCGACTTTGGGAAGTTAAGAGGGTACTGACAAAATACAAGTACACTTTCGTTTGTTTATTTATTTATTTAGTTTGTTTTTGTTTTTGTTTTTCTGCTTCACACGTGGTTAATTTTTCTGTTTCACATGTGGTCAAATTATTTTATGACATGAACAAAGAGAAATGTGTTATAGATATAGAATAGAAAGAAGGTGACAAAGGTACACTTCATTTGATAAATTATGTCCTCACTTGAGAGGGACAGCTCACTCTTCTCTTTGTCCTTGCCTTGGATTCTGGTACTCTGTCCTGGGGAAGTCCCGAAGCAGCAATGCTGGATTCCCTCTTTGAAGTTTGTATACACTGACATAAAGCTCAGGCTGGAGCAGAATTTTTGAAGGGTAGAAAGGTTGGGCCAGGGGATGCAGTGACTCAAAGGGACCTCACCGACATGGAGCATAGAAGTGCATACTTCAGAGTTAACCATGGCAGAACTGGAATTGATAATTTGTAACTCCTTTTCCTTCACGAACTGGAGGCCTCTCATGACTGCCTGAGACCCTACCATCCACATCCAATCTATGCAGGCCATTGCCAAGATGAAAAGCAATTGGTACTGTATGGCCCTTAAGATGACTTTGTAAGCATTCTGCTGGTAGAAGATGACAAGGCCATAATAAGTCCAGTGGATCCCTTTGAGTAGAGCTTTGCCTGGTTGGTATCTCAGGTATTTCATCAACTGATGGATGTATTTTTGGATCTGATGGAACATGGTGGAAAAAAAGATCAGAGCACAGTACCCTACCATCAGCAGTCTCTGCCACAGTGCCCAGTATGTGGGTATGAGTTCCTCCATACAGAGATCATGAGCCAGATTAAAGAAGTTAACCATGAGGAAGTTCAGGTAGTAGCAAGCCATATGACCATGATGGAGGTGGCACAGAGATTTTCACCTAAACAGTGTGAGAGAATCCGTAGACGATGATCATGAAATGAAATGGCTGCCAGTCACCCAAGGTCCAGGCTCTGTGGGGCATTACTGAGGCCCCTTGCTCTTGGGCTTTTCAGGACCCAGCTTTGGTCTCTAGCAGGCAAAAGCCTGTGTGATCAGACCAAAATGTTGCAGCCTTCAATAAATCTGCCTCACATGAATGGATGACATCATAATCAATGACATCATAAAAGACTTAGGAGTGACACCATCCAGCAGAAAGATACATTATTTTTACCCTAAATGGTAAGATTTAATATTATTATTATTATTATTTGTTGTTGTTGTTGTTGTTGCTTTTTGGAGGCCAATTGAGGTTAAGTGACTTGCCCAAGGTCACGTGGTTATTTTATTTTTTGTGTGTATATTAAGTTTCTGAAGCCAGGCTTGAACTCAGGTCCTCCTGACTTCAGGGCCAGTGCTCTATTCACTGAGCCACATAGCTGCCCTAATATTATTATTCTTATTATTTTAATGACATATCTTAAACACCCCCAAATATATGACACTCTACTATCCATGGTCACATTCTTGGACACGTGCTATACAATTATAGCGCTGATGAAATATTTGCAGCACCAACAGTGACTGTAAATATGCCAGCATATTCTCAATAAAAAATATAACAGATTCTCCATATATAAGACAGAAGCAAAACATTTATTCAGATACCTGAAAACCAAATCTCAACATCTAGAAACCGAATCCATCATAGCAACGTAGAAGTTAATACACCATAACTCAGCAAAGAGCCATACCATACTTAGTCTTCTCATAAACCAACACTCACAAATCTAAATATCTCCCTGGGTATGTCCTCTCTCTCTCCCACCATCTACCTGCTCTGACTCCCAGTTTCCTGTGGGCTCTGCTCCACCCTTCAGCAAACTCCTCCCAACACAGGTTCCATGTGATTACATGCAGCCTATTAGGGGGCAGGGAAAGTCTTCAAATAATCTTAGACTTATTAAGAGGCAGAGAAGATTTTCAAATTACCATTGCCGTTATAAGGTTTTCATTATCTTTTCTGTAAAATGAGAGGAAGATATTAGACTGTTTATAAATTCACTTCTACTCTTTATTTTACGATTTTATCCCAACAGAAGCTCATTATTTCCTGTCTTAAACTTCCTTCTTCTACCTTTCCTGTTTCTGGCTATAACACCTCTGAATTCCACCCAATCCTCACCCCTTCATTCAAATTACTAAGGTTGGCATTCCTATCTCCAGAGTGTGACTCAGTCATTCTTTCTCTTCATTTCCTGTTGCCTTGCATCTAGTAGCTAAAGAGAGAGATGTAAGGGGACATACCTACAATAGATAAAAGTAAAATTACTTCAGGTAACCTAGGCCTAAACAGAATACACCTCATGTTGCGGAAAACTGTTCTAGAGGATTGTTGTGACATTGTTAATGATATCTTAAAGATCATGGAGAATGAGAAAGGATTCATAGTTTAAGAAAAATACCAGGAAAAGCAGGTTGCCAATTTAGCAGGAAAAAAGACCCATCTCTTACAAAATAAATCCATGTTCCTTCCAGTGGTATGTTAAGTTTATAGACTTAAAAAGAGAGAATGAAATTAAATAAAGCATTTGTCTCAGTTATGTAGTGGAGATGTTATTTTTTTTTAATGTAACAAAAATAAAAATTGAACCAACCTTGACTGAATTAAAATCAATATTTTGAAAATTGTATCATCACAATATAATAAAAATCCAGATTAAGACAGAGATTTATATCAAGTATGAAACAAATATGACATAAATACACACAAGCATATATATGTGTATGTATGCATACTTGTGCATACATATATAAATACATATAATTTTGAAATGTTAAGCTCTTAAAGCTTAAAGTAAAATATTAATGCTTAATAAATTTTGTTAATCAATTAATAATTAATAAATTAATGAATGAATTAGTAAAATATTAATTTAACAAAAATATTTTAAAAGTGATGGTAGAAATTACTAAGTTGACACATGAATGTCAGTCAGTCAATAAGCATTTATTAAGAACTTTCTGTGTTCCAAACATAGTGATAAGTGCTGGGGATAAAAAAAAAATTCTCCCTGGCATCAATGTTTCAATATTCTAATTCAGATCTGTCCAACTTGGCAATAGGTAGAGACCAAAATTAAACTAAGCTCAACTTCTTCAAGTCATAGATGGATTAGCTGCTCTCCTTCCAAGGAAAGGTATAAATAATGATTAAACTATTTTGCAAATAAACCGTATTTTTTAAAAAGGGAAATTTTAATTAATATGAATTAATTACACTTATTACTTATGATTTGTATTTTTCATGAAATCGCTCCTCTCAGACTATAGACAGACTGACAATGAGTGGTTGCCTTGCCGTGACAAACAGGAGTGTGTGCACAGTGGCAACTCACCTGCCAAGTTACATGATGAGCACAAAAATGAGTAGTGGGAGGTAGATTAAGTGGGCACAGACAAAGCACTTGTTACATCTTTACTTTCTTTTACATTCTCTACATTTTCACCCTGAAATCCTTTGGCAGCCCACAAAAGGAGCACAGGCTATATGTTGTGCAGGCCTGTTCTAATTAGCTATGGTGGTGGCAGAGGTAATTAGGTAAATTCAAGATACAATAGGTATAGAAGATGAAAGGTAATCTCAGAGGAAAAGGCACATCCCAGAAAAGGCTTCCTATAAGACATAGGGTTTGAGAAGTCTTAAAGGAAAGCTATGGAAATTCATGGGCAGAAGTGAAGAGTAAGAACATTCCTGCTATGGGGGAAACCTAGTGTAAATACATGGAGTTAGGAAATAGAGTGTCATGTGAGAAAAAACTTATATGGGCTTCTCAAACTGAATGGTAAAGGGCATAGAGGGAAATATGGTACCAGAAGACTGGGCATCTTGGAAATGACTGTGAAGAATTTCAAATTTCCATAAGTCAATAAACATTCTTTAAGCTGTATTGTGCCAGGCACTTTGCTAAGCCGTGGGGATAAAAAGACATTTTAGAAGATAGTTCCTGCCTTCAAGGACCCCATAATTTAACAATATACAGAAGGGTTTTTGTTTGTTTTTTTAATATAATCTTGGAGGGAGCCACTCAAGTTTATATGAAAGTGGTGTGGTTGGGGGAGGTGACATGGTCAGACCAAAAGCTTTAGGAGAGTCTCTTTGATAGCTGATTGGATTAGGGAAAAGAGGTGAGATAGGGAACCCAGTTAGGTCTCATCATAGTCCATTCAATAGGTAATAAGAGCCTGAAGTAGCTGTGGTTTTGAAAGTAGATATAAAATAACTTATAAAATAGATATTTTAGATGTAGAAAGGGCAGGATTTGGTGATTAGATGGATGTATGGAATGTGTGAGAGTGAGGAGTCAATAATAATACCAAAGTTTGAACCCAGAAAAATGGCTACAGGATTTCCAGTGGTTGGTGATGTGAGACTAAAGGTCAGGAGAGTAATTGGGGCTGGATATATACATTTGGGGATCATCTTCATAGAAATGATCATTAATCAAGTAGGAATTCATGAAATCAACAAGTGAGATAGTATAGAGAGATAAGAGAAGAGTTCCCAGAAGAGATTCTTGGGAGCCACCTATGGTCAGTTGTTATGGCATGCATAAAGATGGAGCAGAAGAGACAGAAAAAAATCAGTCATGGAGATAGGAGGATCACCAGGATGGAGCATGTCTTAAGCTTAGAGCAGGAATGGGGAATATGAAGCCTTGAGGCCACATGTGACCCTCTGTCCTCAAGTGCAGCCCTTTAACCGAATCCAAACTTCAAAGAACAAATCCCTTAAAGGGTCACACTTGAGGCCTAGAGGCCCATTTGTGGCCTTGAAGCCTTGTGGCCTAGAAAGAAGAAAAGAATTAGGAGAAGAGGCCATTAAAACAGCATTAGATGCCAGAAGTTGAAAAGTATGAGGACCGACAAAATTGTATTCATTAGATTGGCAACCAAGAGACAACTTTCAATAGGGTAATTTCAGTTGAAGCATGAGGCTAGTTGCCAGAATATAGAAGAGCCTAGAAGAGAGTGAGAACAGAAAAAGTGAAAGCACACACCCAGTTGGCTTTCCCAAGGAGTTTAACAGAGAAAAGGAAAAGATATCTATTCCTAGATATCTATATTCATATATGCATACATATGTATAAATGCACAAAGAGAGAGAAAAGATGGAAAGATCAGATTAAGTGATTTTTTTTTTAAGCATGGGAGCCACAAAGGAAGATTATATAAATAGCAGGGAAGAAGTTAATAGAGAGGGAGATATTGAAGAATAAAGGGAATTTTGGGAGAATCTGCTGGAGAAGGTGAGAGAGGACAGGATGAAAGGATCGTGAAGTGTGGTTGGCCATGATAAGGAGAAGCTCCATCTCTTCATCTGATGCAACTGAGGAGGAGATAGGAAAGAAATATGTCTGTGATGTTTGTGAGATAAGGAGAGAAAAAAGAATGCTTTCACAGATTGGCTTCATTTTTCCCCCTGGAAATCTGAAACCAAAAGGATAAGTGTGAGGGGTTAGAGGGAGGGTGCTGGGTGAAATTTGGGATTACAGGAGGAGTTCAGAACAGTTGCTGCGGTGATGGGTATTGATCAGAAGTATTAGAATGATTGCTTTGCTGCAATGAGAGCCCAGCTGAGTAATCTCAGTAAGGTAAATTTGTAATAGAGCCAGCTAACACGGTTTTGTGATTATATTTGGCTTTCATTAAATAGCAAAAGAATAGGCTCTAAAATGGTGAATGGTAATGGGGCAAAGTGTCAGATTATTTGAAAGTAGAGGACAGGACAGGATGTTTCTCTGGAGTGGGTGAGAGGAGACGAAGGCATTGGGAAAATATAGGTGATGTAAAAACAAAAGAAATTTTAATAATTTTATTATTCAAAACAATTACAATGTAATCTCTCTTTCTACCATATATATACATGGTAATGAATGTTCAAAGGGAATGCTTATTTTAGTTCCTTAAAAAGTTGTATTGATTCCTTCTGTTTAAATATCAGTTATGGAGATATAGACCAGTGACTCTTCCTTTTTAACAAAGGTGAACAACCATACTAAATCACCACTAACTGATATATCAGATTAATATCAGATGATCGTTGCATCATTTGGCACCCATAATACCATACCAATACAACAAAAGAAGTGGGGTACATTTCTTCAGCTCCTCTCCAGGGCCAAGCTTGGACATTCTATGTACCTAGAACTCAGATTCATTTAATAATTCTTTTAATTCACACTGTAGTTATTATATGTATGATTTTGTTGACTCTACTTGCTTCACTTTGCATTATTTCATACAAATCACCACTTTTTCCCTGACTTTCTTACAGTTGAGGTTCTTTTTATACAATAACATTCCATGCTTCTAGACACAAGAATTTGTTTTCATACCTTAATCAAAAGGGATATTTCTAGATCTGACTACCATAAAAAGTGTTACTATAAATATTTTGATATGTGAATAGGCTTTCCTTATATGCCTTTATATGGCCAGATTTAAATGGATGTTGTGAACGCCCTGCTGAGATGGGTGCTTGAATGGGAGGCTGCCCACCCAGTTCTCACATATTTACTCCAATAAAAACAAGCAAACAAATAAAAGAGAAATTTACATCAGTTCAAATAAAGATTAAGAAACCTAATGAGAAACTTGTGTGACAACTTTCAAGTCAGAACTCCACAAAATCCAAAAAAAATTATCAGAAACCTAGGAGTGTTAGGGAAAGGAGTTCTTCCAGATAACAAACACCAGGGCAGCAAGGGGCAGGACATGTATATGGGCTGCAAAGCTCTGTGTTCAGAGGTAACAAAAGTGAAGGCATCCCTTGTGGAAGCCCAAGGGTGCACAGAAAGTTTCCTTTCCTTCGACTTCTCTGTCGAATTAACATGATACTTTTTGAAGGGTCAGGAAAGGTGATTCTCTGCAAGAGATGGCAGAGAGTTTATCTTTTGATCTGATCCTGGGCACAAACCAGTTTGTTCACCTACCTGGAAGGAGTATTATCATATTGGCTTGAGGCTGAGAAATGGATGTTTTCAGGATGGAGCTTTTCCATGTTTTACCTTGTTGGAGGTGCTTTTTTCTTTGTCATTGGAAATCAGATGTGACTGTTCTATATTATTCTTTAGACATTGCAGAATTCATTTTTAGAAGGTTAGAGATGTAAAAAGATCTGAAGAAATTTACTAATCCACAATCTTGCCATCATGTGATCTAGGAATCCCTCCTCACTTTTGTTATCT
Organism: Gymnobelideus leadbeateri; assembly: GCA_011680675.1. Classification (NCBI taxonomy): domain Eukaryota; kingdom Metazoa; phylum Chordata; class Mammalia; order Diprotodontia; family Petauridae; genus Gymnobelideus; species Gymnobelideus leadbeateri. The sequence goes on along the minus strand of WOXC01003002.1, from coordinate 9,563 downwards.
ATGCATTTAATTGATGATATATATTATATTCTTTTGTAATTCTCTGTTGTATATTGTAGCCTGCATATGGTCATGAATCTCTGTTAGGCAGTCAGTCATGTGACCCTAGGCAAGTCACTTAATCCTATTTGCCTCAGCTTCCTTATCTGAAAAATGAGTTGAAGAAGGAAATGACAAACAATCCAGTATCTTTAGCAAGAAAACACCAAACGAGGTCAGGAAAAGTCAGACATGATTGAAAGGACTGAACAAAAATACTAACAAAGCTTTAAACAAAAGCAAAAAAAAAAATCACTAAATAGAGTTGGGTATATTAAGTTAGAAATATCTTCTCTGTCGTTTGATAAAATTAACATGAATCCAGGGATAGTTACAAGTTGCTACCCATTAAAATCTTCTGGTAAGTATTTTGAAATTAAGAGGCTTGACAGAATCTGCCCATTTCATGGTTGTGCCAGTCTGGGGATCTCTAGATGCACTATAATGAATTATGTGACCAGGCACCATGGATTGCTAACTTAGTCTTCACTATTGCAGCACCACTTATGGTTATTCTCAATAACTAACATAGCTATTGATTTAGTCTACATGAATATCATAGGAATGCAGCATCTTGAGAGCTGCCAGGGGGCAAAAGATATAAGAAATGCTGTCCTCTAGTAGATATACTACCTCACAGATTACAGGAATTAATTTCCCCTTATTGAAGCTTCAGAAATAGTTTCAGGGCCCATACAAATATAAGAATCAGTGTTTTATACTAGATAGAATCTGACCCCAGAGATCAGAGTTCAAGTCTTGCCTCTTAGACACACCAACTGTAGGATCATAGGTAAGCCTCTTTACCTCTAAGTAATAAAATTAATTTTAATAATAGCTAGTATTTATATAATACTTTAAGGGTTGCTCAACAATATACTTATGTTATTTCATTTGAATACCTCTAGTCAATTCTCTAAGACTGTAAATTCCAGAGCATGTGCCAACTTGCATTATTGGAGTAAATTTTCTCACTAGTTCCCTATACTAATGAAATCATAGGTCTTGTCTAAATATATTAATATACTAAATAAAATATACTAATAAATCCATTATACACATACATAAAAATAAGAAAGTATTGTCTCTACTGAAATATTAGAGGCAATGATGTAGATGTCAAATAGTCAAATGTCTATATCATTTAAATACACAGTATAGGACAAAAAAGGGTCCCATGGTGTTAAGCTTTTTGCCTGTAATTGAGTACGCTCTCCCAAATTTGCCTTTATTATGCTAACTGCCTTGGAGTCTCCCTGACAGTGAATAGCTCATTGCCATTTCTGTTCCCACACACTCTTTATCTCAATGAATCTTTAAAATTTCTGTAGGAAAGTACATGCAAGAAATGAATGGGGAACTTCAGGAATTTTTAAATTAAGCTCAACCTCCTGTGGCAAATTGTTCAAGAGAAATTATCTGGGGTGGACACGGAAAACTGTTTCTACAAATGTCTTAGCTAAGGATTTGCTTCCTGGAGAACTCAGTGGTAGTTCTTTTGTTTTTTTTTCCCTTGGTGGTGGTTTTGTTTGTTTGTTGGGTTTGTGGGATTTTTTTATTTGCTTGCTTTTTCATTTGTTCTTTTTTAACACTCAGCAGGAATCTTTTTCCTGTATTTTTTTCTATCAGCTCTTCAAATCAACCACTATTTTTCTAGGATTAAGGAAGGAGTAAAGTTGATAGCTATATGTCAGCTAGACCTTACTCTGGAGGAAACAAGTTCTTTTGTGCTTAAGTTACCACAAAACAGACTCAAGTAGCAAAAGGGGTTGAAGGAGGACTGAATGCCTATTCATAGTTTGCTTTTTCCTTATTCTGTTCCACAGAGCAGTGGTCACTAAAGTTTTCGTTGTTGTTGTTGTTTAATTGCACAATCCTCTGAGTTAAAAAAAAAAGAAACTGTACCCCCATATACACACAGGTATGTATATATACATTACATACATATACTATTGTGCTATCAAATATATTTTAAACTTATATAAAAAGACAAGACAAAGATGAAATAAAACTCATTTTCTTTATTAACGATAAACACAGTATATGTATACATGCATGTGTATGCATGCATGTACGGATACATAAATTAGTAGGCGTGTGCATATATGCATACACATATGCATATATGCTCATCGATACATATGCATGTGTATGTACTTACATATACATACATACATACATACATAAATTAACCATGTGATTGAATGTATTTCATGGCAGCAGAAGAAGTCTGCACATTTCTTGGTGTAAAGGACAGGGAGAATAACTGTTAGCATTAGAAATCAATTATTCCTTTAGTTTGATAAATGTATGCAGCCAAGAAGATGGATTTCTTTTTTGTCTTTAATATTTATTTTTTCCTTAGAGTGGCAAAATACAACAATCACATTATAGGTCACAACAGTCTTGAACATCCACGGCTGCCAAAATTATGTGATACATTGTGTCCCACTCAAAATGAAAAAAAAAGAAAGAAAAGAAAGGTGAAATGAAGGGATTCTTCCTAAGCAGGACCTCCTGTAGCCATGAGGCTATGGGGGAAGAGGGAGTGGAAAGACTCCCCCCCAACCTATGTTAGCTTCTTAGGCAAGGGGGGTTTTGCAATGAAACCAGAGCAGCTCTTCTTATAGGTAGCTGACTGACCATTTGTTACTGCCCTGAGTGACTAATTTCTGGTACCAAGTTGTGGACACTAGGAACTTGCATAAGGTTCAGAAAAGCTAGAGAATGCAAGTTCTAGGAGATAGGTAAAGGATGGAGGATAAGTTTATCAGAGTAGGAGACAAGTCCAAGATTTGTTATTACGGGAAGGGTAGGATGTGTCCAATCTTCCCATTTTCTAAATTCTTCTAACACACCAATTTCAATTATATCACAGCTTTTCAAGGGACCTCAGTCCCCTCCCTGGATACTATTGCTATAGAACACAGAAAGATACATTCCCCATATAAGTCATTTCTTCTGAATGTATTTTAAATTTTGTTTTTGAAAACTCAGCCTAGATTTTAGAGCCTTAAAATTCGTTTTGGGCACAGAGAATACAGCCCTTTTTAACATTATATCCTAATTATTAACAACTAGTTTGTAAGACATTTCTAGTAGTTAGTCACTCAGCTAGCACTGATTAGAATTAAACACAGTATCACAATTTGAAGAATCACAGTAAAAATCATGGGCTATAAATGTCACAGTAGGGAGTCAGACCAGGAGCCTCCTGACAATGAAGATAGAATTCTTCCCACTGTATCATGATGCCTCAGTCAAATGATCAAATAATTAGAATAGGTTTTACTGTAAAAATATATTAAGTAAAATGCAATCTGCTGAAGAAGATACATTGAGAATTTTTTATGTATCATAATTCTGTCAACTAAAATAAGAATTATTTATTTTATTTTTGTAGCATCAACAAATATGAAAGGCATGCTATCTATCTATGCTTCCATCAAAATCATTGAGAAAAATGTTGAGCAGGACAGGGTCAGAGCTGTATAAGAACAACTCCAGAAATTTTTCTTCTCCACACACAACATTTTGCAGTTTACAGTTATATTCTTGTAGAAATTATACTACACAGACAGAACCTAGAATAGCTTAGGTGGATTCATGGGGCTCAAATAAACTTTTCCCATAAAGCTGAATGATATTTTATCAATTTGGGGTGATATCATTAAGACTTTTCCTCAGACTTATTTTTTGAATTTATTTTGTAACTGCTTTTAATAGAGTGGAATTGGACATAAGGCAGGTTAATCATGAAGTCTATCAAAGTTTAGTTAAGGGGTGGAGCCAAGATGGTGCAGTAGAAACAGCACTTCCGCAGCACTACAGCCAATACCACTTCCAAACCATGTAAAAGGCAGATTCTAAACAACCTCTGGAGCTTGACAGAACGACACAGAGAAGCTAATTTCCCACTGAGGAGAGACCGGTAGCCCAACAGATAAACGGCAAGCACAGTGTGCTAGGAACCAACAGCACAGTGCTCTGGGAGCCGAGCCCAGGCCTGCCTGAGTTGCGGTTTTAGCCCCAGGGTGGCCAGGGCAAGCAGCTGGCTGGAGGGAACCCAGAAAACCAGCAGCTGTGGTGATTCCAGAATTATCAACACAGATATGCTTAGGACAAAGGGAGAGGTCAGTGCCCTATGGACTTTGGGACTAGTATTTGGGAACACTTCGGCTTCTTCCACTGGGGGCAAGAAGAGGCTGAGGAGACACCACACAGACACCATTTTACAGCTTCAGTTGCAGCTTCAGCTCCTGGCCTGTGAAATATAGGGGGATCCGACAATCAGTCATGGGGGGTAATCGCTCTTGCTTTAACCTCCCTGGATCTGGATTGTGGTCTGGGGTGGAGGTCTTGGGGTGGGTATCCAGTTTGCCAGTGTGTGGAGGCGTCACAGAGGCCAGCCGACTAATACCTCTGGAAGTTGAGAAGACCCCAACGTTTGGAATGGAAGCTCCCCTGTCTGGTGGCAGAGTCCTACTGTGGCAACAAGCCCAAAAGTCAAGTAATTAAGTGGCAACATGCCTAAGCAAAGGAAACAAAATAAACAGAAAAATTCAAGATTAGACTTCTGTTTTGGGGGCAAAGAGTATTGAAGCATGGAATAGGAGAAGGACTGTGAGGTCAGAAATCCTGCACCAAAAGCCCCAAAGGAAAATACCAGGGGGTTACAGGCCATAGAGGACCTTAAGAAGGATTTTGAAAACCAAATAAGAGAAGTGGAGGAAAAACTGGGAAGAGAAATGAGAAGGATGCAGGAAAAGTATGAAATGAGAGTCAACAGCCTGACTGGGGAAAATAACACCTTAAAAATAGACTAACTCAAATGGCAAAGGAGGCTCAAAAGGGCAATAAGAAGAATGCCTTAAAAAGCTGAATTTGTCAGATGGAAAAAAAATCTCAAAAGATCACTGAGTATATTCATTCCTTCAGAGTTAGAATAGAGTAAATGGAACATAGTGACTTTATGAGATATCAAAATGCTGTTAAACAGGTCCAAACAAATGAAAGAATAGATGGCGAGGGGCGGAGCCAAGATGGTGGAGTAGAAACAGCTCTTCCAAGCCTCTCTGCCCCCAGATTCTCCACAAACTATGTAAAAAAGGACTCTGAAAATCTTCTGGAGCCCCAGCACCCACAGAACGACACAGAGAAGCCAACCTCCCGCTGAGGACAGCCCAGCACCCTGCAGGAAGGACCAGCGCAGTGGTCTGGGAGCCGGCGCGCAGAGCGCAGGAGCCGAGCCGAGCCCAGGTCCACGTGAGCCGAGGTTTTAGCCCCAGGGCGGCAGGGCCAGCAGCCGGCTGGAGGAACCCCAGAACACCAGGAACTGTGGAGACGCCAGAATTATCAACATAGACTTGCCTAGGACAAAGTAAGAGGTTAGTGTCCTATGGACTTTGGACCTGTATTTGGAATGCGTCAGCTCCCTCCCCTGGGGGCTAGAAGCTGCTGAGGAGACACGCCACTGTGTAGTTTTCAGAGGCATTTCCGGCTCCCAGCCTACAAATTGTGGGGATCCAGCGATCAGTCTTGGGGGGTAATCGCTCTTGCTTTAACCTCCCTGGATCTGGATTGTGATCTAGGGTGGAAGTCGTGGGTGGGTTTACAGCTTGCCAGAAACGGAAGTTGCCCCCCACACGTTCGGGACGAAAATTCCTCTATCTGGCCTTAAAGCCATAGTGTGGCAACAAGCCCAAAAGTCAAGCAATTAAGTGGCAACATGCCAAGGCAAAGGAAACAGAAAAATGCAACCCTAGACTCCTATTTTGGGGGCATAGAGCGGGAAAAGGACTGTGAGGTCAGAAGTCCTGCTCCAAAAGCCCCAGGGGAAAACATGAGCGGGTTGCAGGCCATAGAGGACCTTAAGAAGGACTTTAAAAATCAAATAAGAGAAGTGGAGGAAAAATTAGAAAGAGAAATGAGAAGGATGCAGGAAAAGTATGAAATGAGGGTCAACAGCCTGACTGAGGAAAACAACACTTTAAAAAATAGACTAACTCAAATGGCAAAGGAGGCCCAAAAGGGCAATGAGGAGAAGAATGCCTTAAAAAGTCGAATTTGCCAGATGGAAAAAGAATCTCAAAAGTTCACTGAGGAGATTCATTCCTTCAGAGTTAGACTGGAGCAAATGGAAGCTGGTGACTTTATGAGAAATCAAGATGCTGTTAAGCAGATCCAAACAAATGGAAGATTAGAAGGCAATGTGAAATATCTCATGGGAAAAACCACTGACCTGGAAAATAGATCCAGGAGAGACAATTTAAAAATTATTGGACTACCTGAAAGCCATGATCAAAGAAAGAACCTAGAAATCACCCTTCAAGAAATTCTCAAGGAAAACTGCCCTGATGTTTTAGATCCAGAGGGCAAAATAGAGGTTGAAAGAATCCACAGATCACCTCCTGAAAAAGATCCCAAAAAGAAAACTCCCAGAAATATTATAGCCAGGTTCCAGAATCCCCAGATCAAGGAGAAAATACTACAAGCGGCCAGGAGGAAACAATTTCAATATTGTGGAAACACAATCAGAATAGCCCAGGACCTGGCAGCTTCTACACTGAGGGATCGAAGGGCATGGAATATGATATTCCAGAGGGCAAAAGAACTGGGAATGAACCAAAGGGTCACCTACCCAGCAAAACTGAGTATTTTGTTTCAGGGGAAAATATGGTCATTCAGTGGAATAGAGGACTTTCAAGCATTCTTGAGGAAAAAACCAGAATTGAATAGAAAATTTGACATCCAGACACAAGAAGGAAGAGATGCCTGAGAAGGTAATCAGGAAAAGAAATCAAAAGGAACTTATCAAAGTTGAACTATTTACATTCCTATATGGAAAAGCAATATCTGTGACTGATGATATCTTTCCCACTATGAAAATAATGGAAGAAGGGGGTGTGTTCATACGAATACATATGTGAATGTGTGTGTATATGGTTACATTTATATATGGATAGAGGGCATAGGTTGATTTTGTTGGGAAGGGAGAGTACTCAAGGGATGAAATTATGAGGTGAGAGAGGAAAGTGGCAAGAGGAGATGGGGAGAGACATGATAGGGTAAACTATCTCATGTAGGGGAAGTGGGTGCAAAGGAGGGGGAGAATAAGGAAGGCTAAAAAGGCAAAACCACATTCACATTGAATTTGGTTCAGGGAGAAAATGACATACATACTAAATGGGATATCTCAACCTGCAGCAGGATAGGGGGAAGGGGGATGAGAGGAGGGATGATGGATGGGAGGGCATCCTTGGGGTGAGGGAGGTTGGAAGTGCCCACTATAGAAGAGGGACAGGATCATGTAGGGAATGGACCAGGTCGGGGGTGGGATGAGTGGGAGGGAATTATAAGCATCCTTGCACAATATATCTACTATGATAATGTTTTGCATAGCTAGACATGTACAACATATACTGAATTACTTATATCCCAAGAAGGAATGGGTGACAAGGGAGGAAGGAAATGGATCTGAAATTCAAGGTCGTAACATTAAATGTTTCAAATATAAAAAAAAAAAAATCTGACTTCAGGAAGTAACTGCCTATATGATCATGGTCAAGTCACTTGCCTCCAAAATAAAATAAAAGTACCTCCAAAATTTAAAAAAAAAAAAAAAAAGAATAGATGGCAATGTGAAATATCTCATAGGAAAAACCACTAACTTAGCAAATAGATCCAGGAGAGATAATTTAAAAATTATTGGACTACCTGAAAGCTATGATCAAAGAAAGAACCTAGAAATTATCCTTCAAGAAATTCTCAAGGAAAATTGCCCTGAAGTTTTAGACCCAGAGGGGGAAATAGAGGTTGAAAGAATCCACAGATAACCTCCTGAAAAAGATCCCAAAAAGAAAACTCCTAGGAATAGTATTTCCAGGTTCCAGAATCACCAGATCAAAGAGAAAATACTCCAAGCAGCCAGGAAGAATCGATTTCAATATTGTGGAAACACAAACAGAATAGCACAGGACCTGGCAGCTTCTACACTGAGGGACTGAAGGGCATGGAAAATTATATTCCACACAGCAAAGGACCTGGGATTAAAACCAAGAATCACATACCCAGCAAAACTGAGTATTTTGTTTCAAGGGAAAATATGGTCATTCAGGAAAATAAAGGACTATCAAGCATTCTTGAGGAAAAAACCAGAGTTGAATAGAAAATTTGACATTCAGACAACAAGAAACAAGAGATGCTTGAGAAGAGAATCAGGCAAAAGAAATCAAAAGGAACTAGGGGTGGTTAGGTGGCACAGTGAATAGAGCATCAGCCCTGGAGTCAAAAGAACCTGAGTTCGGATCCGGCCTCAGACACTTAAGGCACACACAAACAAAAACCTAGGCGTGTGACCTTGGGCAAGTTACTTAACCCCAATTGCCCTCCAAAAAAAGCAAAAAAAAAAAAAAAGAAATCAAAAGGAACTTATCAAAGTAGAACTTTTTTACATTCCTATGTGGAAAAACAATAACTCTGACTGATGAAACCTTTCTCAGTATGAAAATAATTGAAGAAGGTTATATGGCCATATGAATACATATGTGAATGTGTGTATATATGTTTACAGGTATACATGGATAGAGGGCACATGTTGAATTTGGTTGGAAGGGATGATAATTAAGGGGTGAAGTTAAGAGGTGAGAGAGGAATGTGTCAAGAGGAGATGTGGAGAGACAGGGTGGGGTAAACAATCTCATGTAGAAGAGGCAAGGGGAAGTGGAAGGCAAAAAGGCAAAACCATATTCTCATTGAATTTGGCCCAGGGAGAGAATGACATACATACTAAATGGGATATCTCAACCTGCAGCAGAATAGGGGGAAGGGGGATGAGAGGGGGGATGATGGATGGGAGGGCACTCTTGGGGGGAGGGGAAGTTGGAAGTACCCACTTTTGAAGAGGGACTGGATCAAAGTAGGGAATGGACCAGGTTGGGGGTGGGATGGGTGGGAGGGAAATATAAGCAGGCTTTTACATATATCTACTATGATAATGTTTTGCATAGCTATACATGTACAACACATACTGAATTGCTTATCTTCCCAGAGGGAGTGGGTGACAAGGGAGGAAGGGAATGGATATGAAATTCGAAGTTTTAAAATTAAATTTTAATTTAAATTTATATATTTAATTAAATATATATATATATATACTATTATATATATATATATATATATATATATATATATATATATATATATATATATATATATAAATTGTAACTCAAAATCTGGTGGAAATGAATGATGTAACCCAGAAGTTAATAAAGCATTTGTTTATCTAAAAAAATAAAGTTTAGTTAATAAAATGTCAGAACTATTTTTTTCATTTCATAAAGTTATGGTTTTATTTAGTTCCATTCTGCCTGCTTAATGAAGAAGCAATTGAAAAGGGGTATCAAATTTTAAAAAAATATGGTTTAAAATGACTCAGAGGTTTCAAGCCCAGAAGACTTACTAAAAGGGTGATATATTCATTGGTCACAAGACAGATATTTAAATTGTATAATATTTTTCTCTCT